>JAJFZO010000902.1:220000-820000 GCA_021397835.1 Moringa oleifera | reverse complement strand
CCACCCCCCCCCCCCCAAGCAAAAAGTTGTATATAGGCAATTAGTGATGGTAACATCTAAGTGGGTTTACTTGTAGAACCAATATGGAGAGGGCTTCCATCTTGGAAGTAGTCCATGGGACAGCTGGTGTTGAAGCTGGTGTTTGTGTATATAATACAGGTAAAGTTATGACCCAAATGTTTGATCTAATTGGCTGAACAAGTGAAGGTGCATAGATGATTTAAATGCTCTTTCATCAACCATGTAGGAGGAACAAGTTTGAACAACAGGCTTTATGTGTTTCTAGCTTGTGTCATATGATGGAGGTATTGATTGTTGCTGTTTGAGCAAGGCAACTCTTTGTCAGAGAAGGAATATGTAAAAGGATTACAATAAAAATTTTAATTCACAAGTTGATGGGTACACATAGTTAAACATTTAATAGTATCATAAAACTTATTTTTTGTGTCATTCTTACTGTCTTGTCTTATCATGATTATTGATATCATTTGAAATATCCGAGATAAGTTGAGGGAAGTCAAAATTTTGAAAACCTTGTAAAATGATAGATAAGTGTTGCAATTAATTGGTACAGGGTAGATCGGGGGTTTATTGGCATTTAGAAGACACGAAAGGACACGAGTGTAATTAAATAAAAAAATGAAACAGATACAAAAGAATATTCAATTATTAAAATGTCATATCCATTAGGTTTTCCCAGAAGAATAAAAAGGAAGTTGATACAACGTAAGAAAAAGAGAGAGACAATATCAGTAAATGGGGATGTATTTATTTCTCTTTTTCTCTCTCTATTTTTTTTTTTTTTACCTTTAACTATACTTTATTAATCACTTTTTTATATTATATTCTCATGCACATCTCCTTAACCAAATCTATTTCCTCTTATGTTCCACATATACCAACAATATTAATACACAATTTTTCTTGTTTTTTTTTTTTAATCATTTTCTCTAATTTTGAAGCCCATGACTTTTTCCACTATTTTATTTAGAAAAACATAATCGAATATTATTATCTCAAAATTTATTGCTCATTATTTATTTTTTAAAATTAAATATTTTTTTAAAAAATATATTATTAATAACTAATCTATATTTTAAAATCTGAATTGTTTTTATTAATTTAAAAATAAATATTTTTTTAATATATGGCTCAAAAAATTTTTATTAACTTATATTTTAGATTATCATTTACTTATAAAAAATTATTTAAATTGCACCACTTATGAATATTATCATATATTTCAATCGCGATAGATTAGTTCTTTTAATTTTTTTCATTATTTTTTAATTGATACAATAACGAATATAATTAAAGATAAAAGTTATATAAAATTTTTATATTTATTCCATGTAATCAATTAATTCTCATATTTAAAAAATAAATAATATTTTAATTAAATTTTGTTAAAAATTTTAAAAATAAGATTTTCAAATTAAAAATTTTATGTAATAAATTTTAATTTAAAATTTTTCATAGCTCTTATGTAAACATTAAGTGTACTTTGTGATATAGCGAAATTAATGCATATGCTTTTCAAATTTAAAATTAACTCATAAAATTAACTTATTTGAATGAACATTTTTTTATATATATAAAATTTAGAATTCTGTTTTCTTTTGTATAGGTAATATAAACTTTTTGAAAAATTATTTTTCTAGTGATATGAATTAAACAGTTCTCTCAATCTTCATCTACATTTTATATTTCGATTTGCAACAAAAAATTTTATATATTTGTTTCATTCGGTTTCAATTTTCTAAATTAATTCATCCAATTACTATCCACTTTCAGAAAATCGGAATCAAACAATTAGTGTCTAACTTGTTTGAACCCTTATGCAAAAAATAAAATAAAATAAAATAAAAAACCAAAGACATTATATTACAGAGTGATAAGAAATCAAGAATTAGACAAAACTCTGCCTAATTCTAGCTTTAACTACTCAATAATTTATGTCTTACAAGCTTTAATTTTTCCTTGAAAGTTGCTTGAAGGGCAACCAAAATCATTCTTGTGATAACATTTTATGCATGTAATCTACCATATCTTTTGCTTATTTGAGTTCACTATTATCTTTTTGCAAGTCTCACTTGTATTGGCAATAACTTTTTAATCTTGCAAAAAGTGGTCACTTTTCAATACTTCAGTTTGAGTGAATCACTTCCAATGTGAAATCAAACATCAACTTCACAAATTAATATCCACTTAAACTTAATTTATTATTTGGACTAAGTGTAACAAATTATAGTTTTATTTATTTTGTATTTAAAAGTATCAACTTGATTTTAAATGATATTTTTGTTTAAATATTTTTAATTTTTATACAACATTTTAAATTAAATTTAAATTTAAATTAAATTTTAAATAATAAACATATAATTGATATAATTTATAAATTATTATTTAAATTAAAAAATAATAATATAAGTGTTTTATATTTAATTTTATTTTTAAGTAATACCTAATTAAATTGATTATCATGAGTAGGCACTTGAGCTACATAGCAAAAAAATTCAAAAAAGTGGGTTAAATAAATTTTGGTGTGGTGAGGTAAAGAGAACTTACTCATAAGTAGTGATTAGAGGATGGAGGAAAACAAGCATCATGGCCTTGGCCATGTTGAGTCTTAAGTCCTTTCTCCCATCCTAAAAGCTAATAAGTTGTATGGCTTTTTTCATCCAATGAATTATGAATAGTTTTTTAATTTCAAAAAAATATGATCATTTATTTATTTGAGCATGTTAAATTTTTATAAAAATAATTATATATGATAATTTAATAAATATAATACTTAAAATTATATTTATTTATTTTTAAAATTAATATTATAAATTATTTAAAAAAATTAATTTTTATTAAAAATTTATCATAATCTTAAATCAACAAAAAAATTTTTAAAAAATAAAAAACTTGAGATTTAATTAATGAATGCTTACATTGAACCTCGAAGAATTGAATTTGTCGAGTTCATAGTAGATGAAAGTATCAAAGTGTATTGATCTTGCATTAGTATTAACATTCCACCCTCTCTTTATCTTATATCCTACACAAAAGCATAGAAATTCAATGGTTAATAACGTGGTTAATGACGTAGTTAGTTAATGTCACTTTAATTGATCGAATTTTTTTATTATAAAAATTATGAATCAAAAGAATAATTAAGAATAGACGTTCAATCTTATAATCTTGAAGAACTAATCTTGAAAACCATGGTACTATAGATGTCATTCTTAAAGATTCCTTGACAACTTGATCATGTCCATTGATATAGCAAAAATCTAATCTACCAACTTCAAATTTTTGTTTCGTATCTAAGAAAATCCAAGAAAAAGCTTATATCTTAGAAGCATATGGCATCTCATTAAAATCTTCTAGGGTAAGAAATGACTTCCCTAAAGTTTTTTTTCACAAGATGAAGCTACTCAACTTGCGTGAATTGATCAAAAATCATCCTAAGCTTCTTTCCTAGATCATTAAATTATATAATTTAATTTTTTCTTACCTTAAGCACGTCAAGCACCTCTCGATTCTCGTCAAGGTACTTCATCATCCATGTTAAAGCACCTGCTGTTGTATCTTGACCTAAATTGAACATAGTAAACATATTTAACGATACCATTTTTAATTTGAATTAATTAAAATTAATTATTTATTTTATTTTATTAAGATTTTTTAAAAAAAAGTTAATGAAAACTAGATCAACAGAATATTTAATTGATTTTTTTTAAGCTTTCAAGATTAACCCCTAAATTAAACAAAATTTTATTTTGTTTAAACAAGTCAATTTTATTTATTTATTTTTGAACCTGCAATTATCACGGTCAATATGTTATCTTTAATCTCTTGATATGTTAGCTTAAGGATATAATCAGAAGAGTTCTTGGTGTCTCCTATCAAGAGATTTTGTAAAAATCTTCATAACCAGAAATAGAAGAAGAACCTCTTCTTCAATCTAAAATATCAATAGGACAGATTATTATGACATTAGCCTATTAATTCTAATTCAATGTAAAATATTAAGAGCAAAGATTATTTAAAATTTTAAATTTTACTTATGTATTTGATCAAATTTTAATATTTAAAAAATATTAAATTAAATTATAATTTGTTGATTTAATTTATTTATATTGTATATTGATTCAAATGAAAAACAAAGAATCAAATAAATCTTGCATAACTGGTCCCACCGTCTCCTTTGTTCATGTGACTGACTTGCATTGCTGCCATGTCCGGCTCTGTCTGTCTGCCTATCTGTTTCTCTACAAGACAAATCCAAAACCAGGATGAAGAGTGGGTAGAAAGAGAGAGTTAGCCTCACTATATATTGACGACCAGGCGAAGCTAAGTGAAGTACTTGAACAAGCTTTTAAGAATGGCGGAGCCTGGATCCCATTTACCCACGTGCACAGTAAACAAAAGTAAGTACCAGGGCAACATGCTTGCCGCTGAACTTAGACAATTATCTTCTTTTTTGTTTGACTTTTTTACTATGAATTTTCAAAAAATATTTTTATAATTTATAATAATATAAAATAAAATAATACATGAATTTTAATTATAAACTTTCATAAATTTTTACCTGTTATCATTTAAAAAAATCATCACACTTCAAATTAATAAAAAAATTCAATTAAACAGTGACGACAGCCCATGCAACCAAATAAGTTGAGGTGCAGCACTCTTACAGTGTGCGTGCACGCATAGTTGATAATAATTGTACACCAGTGTTTCTTTTTATCCCACGTGTCGGAGATGATGTAATAAGAAATTTGATCGTAATCACTGCTTGTGCATGTTAATAAAAAAATAATTAAAAATAACAAAAAAAAAAAAATTTCTATTCTAGAGGCTTGCTGCTAGTCTGACTTGTTGGAGATAAAGAACTTTTAACTTACACCAGATAGCATGGATGATCCAAGCCAAAATTCCTCATATCTTGCCAGGCAACATTGTTGCATACTTTTAGCTTGAGTTAATATTCAACTGAACCTATCTAAGGTAGATTTTTTAATTAAAAAATTTTAATATTTTGACTATTGATTTTGTAATAAGTTAATTAAATAATTAATTAAAAAAGTAATTGAACATAAATTTAAATTATTAAAAATACATTAAAAATCATTTAAAAATAAATTAAAATTTATAATTCAACATAAAAATATTCAGAATTACAATTGCTTGAAACTTTAAAAGGAAAAGAAATATATAAAAAGCAATTGTGGTTTGTAATTTGATATTTGCTACATGGGTAGCTCAAAATATTTTATTTTTTAATTAAAATTTTGTATTATATTAATTATAATATAACAATATTTTTTATAATTTTATTTATATTTTTGAAAAAATAAAAGTAGATTTTATTAAAAATAATAATTATAGTATATTGTTTATATTGTAACTTAATTCATTATATAATTATGTTCATCAATCAAAAATAAACAAAATATTCATCAATTAATCAAAAAAAAACTTGAAAATGAAATGAAATAAACATAAAAATTTATAAATAACATTAATACAAAATAAATGTGATATCTTTTTAATAAATTAAATAAAAAATTGTAAAAAGTAATATTAATTTATATTTGTGTTGATCAAATGATTGCAAGAATTTTCAAATTTACATTTAAATAAAAATGGACTTAATCTAATTTTTAATTAGTCTTTATTTTTAAAAACATAATTTAAAATTATAAATTATAAAATATATAATATAAATTGTGCTGCGGGTTAACCACTAGTAATCTAATTTTTGATTGAGGCATATATATATATATATATAAAATTTATTATCCATCAAAAAAAATTTTAAATAAAAATACAAAATTATTTTAATTTAAAAAATAAAAAGATAATTTTTGATGTTATCACAATAAAAAAATAGCTTATTTCTTTTGAATGTTTTTATTGAATAAATTTGAAATTGTTAGTTTTCCATCATCATTTAAAAAATAAGAACTAAAATGAAAACTTAGAAATTATATCTTTTTCAAATAAAAGATGTTTAATAATTTAAAAATAAAAATAATTAAATATACTTATATTACATTTATTATTTTTAAATTAGGCGTTCTTCTTAAATTTTTAGAAATTATCAACAAAATTGGTTCATGTTTTTGTTTAAATTGTAAAGAAAATGGAGTAAAATAAAGTAGGAATGAGTGGAGTTCATCTGGGTATTGCCTTTTGCTTAACCATATTTCTTTAACCAAAGATTATCTACTTTCTTTTTTATACTTTTACTGTTCATTCTACTAAATAGAATAAAATTATATTTTTGCTATTCAATTGTTTCTTACTCTTTATCTTTATTGTGAAACAAAGAATTATAACAAAATGTTTTGGAGGTAAATTAATTATGATTATTGTAGTCATTTTTTGTTAATATACACAAATTAGATCCTTACTCTAGGGTAACTGAAGTTTTTGTTTTCACGACACAAAAAGATTTACCATCGTACAAGATTAATTTTAACCTTTTAGATTAGCAATTATGATGAACCTACACTTATCAAATAATTTGAAGGTCATTATTTATACTGATTTAATTGTTGTGCATTTTCAAAAAAATTGTGATACAGTAGTTTAATAAAATAAATAATTATAATTTTTTTATATTAATACATTAAATTATAAAAAATTTTAAAATGAATATTAAAAATTTTTCTTACTTTTTAATTATAATTTTAAATTTTAATATTCTTTGAAAATATTAATTTTATTTAAATTAAATTTTGACTCAAATTAGTTATGAAGAGTCATAAGCATTTTTATGATTAAAATGCTTAAAAAATAATTCAAATGAATTTTATGTCTTATTTATTTATTACTAACTCAAATTCGAATAATTTTGAACTCACATATTTTTTATAATTTTTTAAAATTAGTATAAAAATTTTTAAAAATATTTTTAATATTAAAAAATTTATTTTTTTGTGATGATAGTTCCAATATAAAATTTTGACTTAAAATTAGTTATATAAAATATTTAGTTTAAATATTTTTAATTTTTGAAATTAAATTAAATTAAAAAATCAAATATAAAATTAAATTAAAATAAACGTAATTTTAATTTTTTTATATTCAATTTAAGACTTTACTAATGTATGTAATATGTAATATATACTTGTCTAGCCATGCTCATTAGGACCAAGGTACCATTGATAGCAACTTTTTTTTGTGGTTAGATCCGACAATCTCCTGCCCATGAAAGATAACACCACCCGATCATTGTAAAAAAAACAGTGAAAAATCTTTGTAGAACTGAAGCGAGTATATGTCCATAACATGCTGAGAGCTAGTCTTGGAAATGTAGATCTTTCCTTCATTTATGGCTCAACAGCATTGCTCTCTAGTCTTGGCGAAACCTATATTTGCTCATATAAATTATTTTTTAAAATAATTTTTAAAAGTAAAATAGCATGATTAAAACTAAATAATATAATATTTATAAAAATAAAATTTTTATTAATAATTTTAATCTTTGATAATATTATATCAAAACAATAAATATGATATGTTACTTTAACTAATTTTAAAAATACAATAATTGCCTTGATATAAATTTTTTCGTACCATAATGGGATTTAAGACAATGAAAATTCCATAAGACTTCAAGGAATCCTGATATACCATTAATCTTTGTTATAATAAAATATTAAATTAATCAGAATCATTAAAAGTTTTTGACAACACACATGTCAAAAAAAATTTTCAAAAGTTCAAATAAAAATTTATTTATGAAAGAATTTTCGTCGATAGAAATCCATTGTTGACTCTATCATATTCAATTTTGTCTTTTTAAAATTATATGTGTTTTTTACATTTTTATCGTTGTAATCTGATGATGACACTGACGAAAAAAAGTAAAGGCAGGTGAGTGATTTTAATGATAGATATTTAAAAAAATTGATGGAACTCTCTCTTTTTAGAATTTTTAATAAAAAATAAAATTAATTTTTATATTTATAATATTAATATAAAATTAATAAATAAAATTATAATTATTTATTTTATTAAATTATTATATGAAAAAATTTAGCAAAATTTAAAAGATAATTTGACCTTAATAGTTAATATTAAAATTTAAGTTTAAATTTTTTATCAAATAATTAATTTATAAATGTGAGAATTATTTGTTAATTTGTTTTGAGAATTGGAAAGTTCCAAGACAGCTTAAATTGGAATTATCAAAAGGCACAAATTCTTTGCTTAAAACATTTTTAGTGGTAAGATCATTTACATGGGCATTATTCTTACACCATCTGTATTTTTATGAAATTAAAAAGTATATAATATATCCTTAGGAGACATTTAATTTATGTAAATATCTTATATTGTTAGGTTATTTTATATTTATTATTATAAATTAGTTTTCGAGATTGGAAAAGTTAAAGCCCAGCATGGAGACTGAAAGAAGAGTGAACGAAGTGCAGACTCTTCTTGGGGAACAATTTGCTGTAGAAGGAACCCGAAACTCCAGATATGAAGCAGGGAGTAAACCGGCCGGAACTTTTCTCTTCCGTTAATCTATTGTAGAATCCGGGCAAGAAAGTGAGGACATGGTTGAAATCATTGTTAGGGAGATTTCAACTATACTTTGAGCTTCGACGATGGCCGGTTTAGATTCCCGGATTCTGCGCCGATGATGCTTATGATCTCGGAGCCCACCAGCAAGGTGTTCGGACCTGACGAATAGCCTAACTCTGCAATTTCCATGCTCTCTGGATGTCGTCGCTGCACAGCATTTCCAGTGCCACTTCCTGGATCACTGGCTTCGCTATCGGTATAATCGGATACAAGAGTATGCTGTGGGTTTTCATTTTAATTAATTAATTATCATTTTTATTTGAATGAAAAAATCATACATGTTTTATGCATGTTTTTTTTTGAAAATATGACCGTTGAACAAGTATTTAAAGGATGAGGTTCATGCTTTCTGCATTCTTCTTTCTCCTCTGCTTTTTTGTTTTCCCCCCTCTCTCAAAACCTCCTCTTCCTTGAGAAAGTAAATCGAATGAAAAAGAAGAAACAGAGAAACAGGGACTAAACCGGCCGGAATTTTTCTCTTCCGTTAATCTATTGTAGAATCTCGGCAAGAAAGCGAGGACATGGTGGAAGTCATTGTTAGGAGGAAACTAAGAGGGTTCTGTCGTTGCTGAAATCGAATGAAAAATTTAGCAAAGTGAGAGCAATGCCAGATGAAGATGATGAGTAAGGAGGAAATTAAGAAGGTTCTGTCGTTGCTGAAATCGGAGCAACGTCCCATTGGAGAGATCTTTGCCGAATTCAACTCCATATTCCCTGGCAACCGCCATTTCAGCATCTGCTTCTCTCTCTGCCAAATCTCACAAGCAATTCTGAACTCTTTGTTTTCCTTCTTTCTATCTCTAGGTATATGCTGTTATGAGTGTGCCAATAATTATGCTATCATGACCTGGTTAGGGTTTTGGGTTTCCAGGGATATTTCTATTTGAGATTTCATAGTCAAAATTACATTTAGGGTCTTGTTCTTTCTTGGATTCTTTTTCAGTTATGGTCCTTCAACTTCTTCTTGCTTGACATATTTTCTATAATTTCCCTTATGATCTGCCTTGGTAAGGTTGCAGTGTAAATATTTTCTCTGGAATTTAATGCTAACCGCTGGGATGTTGTATATTTGCAGGACAAGAAGGCACTCCATTCTGTTGAACGGTTGGTTACATCAGCTATTATGGATCAGTGTTATTCTTCCCAAAAACCTTCTGCAAATCCATTTACATCTTTTATAGTAAATGTAAGAACTGTATATATCTTCTAATAGTTTTATATCTTGTGAATGAATTGATTCTTATAAGCTATTTGAGTATTGCATCCTCAAGTATGTGACATGTCAAATTTTCATTTGATGTTCTCCAACCAGAAAATTTCTGATCTGATAAAACATCGTCATTGTTATTCGACATTCAGTGTATACTTTTTCAATTCTTAATTTGACGCTGACATTTGAGTGATAATAGTAAGAGATCTGTTAGTATGTTTTTTCTCTTCTTTGTGTTTTCTCAATATTTTCTCTCTATTGTTTCCTCTGCATGTTACAGGCTGCATGTGATGATCAAGCTCAGAAGTATGAGAGGGCATTCATTCTCCAGATATTAGGCTCTGCTGGTGCCAACACCTGCAAAGAGGTAGCAATCTGTTTTGTGACATGTGACTACCTCACTGAGCTAATTGTTCACTTCTCAACTTGCTTATGCTATCTAACTTTCTAACCTCACCAGTACAATGGGCTTTATCCAATTTATAGTTTGTTGTGTTAAATTACCTGGGAATACCTTGAGACAATTCATGGACTTGGATTTGCATTCATGTGTCATATATATGTAAATCCCCAAAAGTCATAATGTGCAGCATTGGCTGAGTTATTGAAGTATAACGTCATCCATACTGGCAGTTGTTGTTGAATATTATGTCTTCACTCATTGACTCACATTGCACACTTATGGAGGGATAGGATATTTATTAGTTTGAGCTTTTCTGGCCAAGGAATGCAACTCTCTTCCTTGGAACGTCAGTTTGGGTTGTGCGTCCAACATTGTATAGCACAACTGTGCATTTGTCTTGGTGGTATTGTTTTTAACAGAGCTTTTTGATTTTTGATGTATTTATTTATACAAAAGTCCTACCCGGCAAATCTCGTGTAATGCTTTAATGTAGAAGAGTTATTACCCGTACCTAAGGTAAGATATTCCTTTCTCTTTTTTTATCCACCTTTATTCTTAATGGAAACCTTTTATTCCTCAAATGTTTTCTTTCATGGTTGTATTCCATGACCAGGAGTTTCTGGTTCCAGTTTTCTAAACAGTCGGCCTTGGAGTACATCAAAGGTTTTGACCCTTCATCTCATGTAAGTGACATTTTCGTATGGTATGCTTGATTGTGTTTTAATTCTATAATTGATGAATAAATACATGAAATATTAATGTACATTTTTCCTGATGCTGCAATCAGAGATAGCCTGATAAATTCATTGATAGTATTGGCTGAGTGACAATCCTTTTTTCCTTTTTCCTTTTTCCTTTACCTTCCTATTTATTTTCTTGTCTGGCTGACTGGTATAATTATGCTTCCTTGTTCTTAGGCTTTTCCGCAGAGAGAACAGTCACAGCAGCATTACTGTGATAAAGTCAATTTGGAACCATATAATTGCTTATTTGAAGATGCTTCTCTGAAAAATGTGTTGCCGGACCCTGATGTACCCCTTGCTTGTGACTCAAATTCAGCAGAGTGAGTTGCTAAAGAGTGAAGCTGTAGCAATTGACTCTTTATCTGTTTTGATGACTATTTCAGTTGAGAGTTTATGAATAGTTCTCATGCATGTATTTTATATTTTGTGATACATAAATCATTATGGCTTGGCTTTAGGTTTGATTTGGAACCTAGAGCCAAACCTAAACTTTGATGTGGGGATAGAGATGAGGCTTTAACTAAAATGTTGGGAAATTTTTCAGTGGAGGGATTAGGTCCTTAGTGGATCTGGCCTTTTCCACCAAGATACCCTGTACATGATAGGGAGGTAAGAGATTTTAAGTGTTAATGTTTAATTGGACAGTGGAGTTTGTTTGTTGTACTTATTGTTATTCAATCATTTTTCAGCTAGTCTGGCTCAACTCAGATAACAACCATGAGCTTGTATGGGACCATGGCATGTGTGCTGATACTAGCAGAGGAGCAGCAGTGTGGGAGACCTGATGGCAAAAGCTCTGAAGGCTCCAATTTCACCTGCACAACAAGAGGTTCTCTATCCTTTACCTGCTAGACATCTTTCTGAGTAAGACGGTACTTTAAACGGGCACATGCCCTGAAATATGTCTCCAGGGGACTCTAACCTCCTATATTTTGTATAGCAAAGAGTCTCTATTACTGTTTTCTTTGGATCAAATTAAATATTTCCATTAAGAATGGGTACACCAAGGGGATCTCAATGAGAGCAAATCTTTGGGAGAGAATTCTCTCATCCTAACTTTTCCAAGGATGGAACTTCTATTTTCTAGTGCCAAAAATAAAACTCCCAGTAAGTTCAATTTTGAATATTTGGAAGCTTTTTTTAAGGGAAAAAAAAGCCCATCTAGATGGTTTTTTTTCTTTATAGTAGATTGATTTTTGCAAAACGTGCATTGTCAATAAGGCGCCCTTGCAGTGCAAGAGTTTGGCAGTAAATTCTACAAGTGGTGCAATCTCAAAATTGCCATTTTGAGTTTGTTGAACAACATATTTCAAGTAGTATTGAACTGAGGTTGCTATGACACAAATCAATATCTTGCAAAAGAGAACCAAACCATTCCGTTAAATCTAAATCATCACTAATTTGTTCATAACCATATAATATTTTAGGTGTTTTTACTTGTTGAAAATTTCTGACCATATGATTGCCAAATAGCATGTGTTATTTTCAACTTTCTACTAGTAACAATGGATGCTTCTGTTACAGGTTGATCAGGTGTCTACAAGAGTACAATTTGAGAAGGAGTTCATTGTATCCTCCTTGGACTTGCTCTTAAAACTTCTAGAAGGGCTTGGCAGCGTGATTGAGAGTTTGGTATTTACTTTTGTCACGTATCTTGGAAATATCTTTTTGTATCTATATGACTTTCGTTTCTTGTATTTGATGATGTCAAGCTTGAGTCCTTCTCTTTGTCATTGGAGGTGCTTTTTTCTTTTCCTGTCCTCTAGAAAATGAGTATTTACTTCTTCTTACATTAATATTGTATAGAATAAAATCTTGTTGGTAATGCCAATCATAGGTCTTCATATTGTGGTAGCACTAAATGCCAAACATGAAAAAAATTTTGCTTAATGTCTAGCGACACTAGTTTTCTTTGATGAGGAGGCAGCAACTAATTGAAGCTATTTTTTTTAAATGTGTTTGCGCTACTGGGCTAGAACTCCGGTAAACATGAGACTTACGATTCTGCTAGTGGATTTTATGCAGTATTTTTAGCAAGCCATCAATTTAGAAGTCTTTGGCCATCCAAAAAGAGTTGATTTTTGGTTCATCTGAACACTGTTAATGGGTTTGGTATGTAAGCTGTTTGTTGAAGTTGCATCATTGTGCTTGTAGCTCCCTACCGTCCTGGGCGGATTGTTCTCAGTGTTAACATATAGCCTCACATTTTGGGAAGATTGCTGGACATGGCGATGGAATTTAAAGACATTCTGCCTAATTTATTGATTTAAACCTTTGATGCAGGCTTCACAGGGCATATTGAGGGAGCTACTTCTGCAGTGATGTATTGATGATGCTTTTGATGTCCGACAAAGCGCTCTTTACTTCTTGGGAATGATGTTATTTTTAAGATTTGATATCTGTGTTTTCACTAATTTGTTCTTGACGATCTTATATTTTGGATGTTTTTACTTGTTGAAAATTTTTTGACTATATGATTGCCGAATAGCATGTGTTGTTTTCAACTTCCTAATAATAATAATGAATGCTTATGTTACAGGTTGATCTGTATCTGCAGGAGTACAATTTGAGAAGGAGTTAATTGTATCCTCCTGAGACTTGCTCTTAAAGCTTCTAGAAAGGCTTGGCAGTGTGATTGAGAATTTGGTATTTACCTTTGTCACATATCTTGAAAATATATTTCCGTATCTATGTGGCTTTCATTTCTTTTATTTTCGTATCTATTTTGTAGAATTAAAGTTAGCAAACTAAGAGCAGTGAAAGGTGAAGATGATGAGTAAGGAGGAAACTGAGAGGGTTCTGTCACTGCTGAAATCGGAGCAACGTCCCATCAGAGAGATCTTTGCCGAATTCAACTCCAAATTCCCTGGCAACCGCCATTTCAGCATCTGCTTCTCTCTCTGCCAAATCTTACGGGCAGCTCTGAACTCTTTGTTTTCCTTCTTTCTATCTCTAGATGTATGCTATTATGCGTTGTGCCAATAACTATGCTATCATGACCTGGTTAGGGTTTTGGGTTTCCGGGGATATTTCTATTTGAGATTTCATAGTCAAAATTATGTTTAGGGTCTTGTTCTTTTTGGATTCTTTTTCAGTTATAGTCCTTTAACTTCTTCTTGCTTGACATATTTTCTATAATTTCCCTTATGATCTGCCTTGGTAAGGTTGCAGTGTAAATATTTTCTCTGGAATTTAATGCTAACCGCTGGGATGTTGTATATTTGCAGGACAAGAAGGCACTCCATCCTGTTGAACGGTTGGTTGCATCAGCTATTATGGATCAGTGTTATTCTTCCCAAAAACCTTCTGCAAATCCATTTACATCTTTTATAGTAAATGTAAGAACTGTATATATCTTCTAATAGTTTTATATCTTGTGAATGAATTGATTCTTATAAGCTATTTGAGTATTGCATCCTCAAGTATGTGACATGTCAAATTTTCATTTGATGTTCTCCAACCAAAAAATTTCTGATCTGATAAAACATCGTCATTGTTATTCGACATTCAGTGTATACTTTTTCAATTCTTAATTTGACGCCGGCATTTGAGTGATAATAGTAAGAGATCTGTTAGTATGTTTTTTCTCTTCTTTGTGTTTTCTCAATATTTTCTCTCTATTGTTTCCTCTGCATGTTACAGGCTGCATGTGATGATCAAGCTCAGAAGTATGAGAGGGCATTCATTCTCCAGATATTAGGCTCTGCTGGTGCCAACACCTGCAAAGAGGTAGCAATCTGTTTTGTGACATGTGACTACCTCACTGAGCTAATTGTTCACTTCTCAACTTGCTTATGCTATCTAACTTTCTAACCTCACCAGTACAATGGGTTTTATCCAATTTATAGTTTGTTGTGTTAAATTACCTGGGAATACCTTGAGACAATTCATGGACTTGGATTTGCATTCATGTGTCACATATATGTAAATCCCCAAAAGTCATAATGTGCAGCATTGGCTGAGTTATTGAAGTATAACGTCATCCATACTGGCAGTTGTTGTTGAATATTGTGTCTTCACTCATTGACTCACATTGCACACTTATGGAGGGATAGGATATTTATTAGTTTGAGCTTTTCTGGCCAAGGAATGCAACTCTCTTCCTTGGAACGTCAGTTTGGGTTGTGCGTCCAACATTGTATAGCACAACTGTGCATTTGTCTTGGTGGTATTGTTTTTAACAGAGCTTTTTGATTTTTGATGTATTTATTTATACAAAAGTCCTACCCGGCAAATCTCGTGTAATGCTTTAATGTAGAAGAGTTATTACCCGTACCTAAGGTAAGATATTCCTTTCTCTTTTTTTATCCACCTTTATTCTTAATGGAAACCTTTTATTCCTCAAATGTTTTCTTTCATGGTTGTATTCCATGACCAGGAGTTTCTGGTTCCAGTTTTCTAAACAGTCGGCCTTGGAGTACATCAAAGGTTTTGACCCTTCATCTCATGTAAGTGACATTTTTGTATGGTATGCTTGATTGTGTTTTAATTCTATAATTGATGAATAAATCCATGAAATATTAATGTACATTTTTCCTGATGCTGCAATCAGAGATAGCCTGATAAATTCATTGATAGTATTGGCTGAGTGACAATCCTTTTTTCCTTTTTCCTTTTTCCTTTACCTTCCTATTTATTTTCTTGTCTGGCTGACTGGTATAATTATGCTTCCTTGTTCTTAGGCTTTTCCGCAGAGAGAACAGTCACAGCAGCATTACTGTGATAAAGTCAATTTGGAACCATATAATTGCTTATTTGAAGATGCTTCTCTGAAAAATGTGTTGCCGGACCCTGATGTACCCCTTGCTTGTGACTCAAATTCAGCAGAGTGAGTTGCTAAAGAGTGAAGCTGTAGCAATTGACTCTTTATCTGTTTTGATGACTATTTCAGTTGAGAGTTTATGAATAGTTCTCATGCATGTATTTTATATTTTGTGATACATAAATCATTATGGCTTGGCTTTAGGTTTGATTTGGAACCTAGAGCCAAACCTAAACTTTGATGTGGGGATAGAGATGAGGCTTTAACTAAAATGTTGGGAAATTTTTCAGTGGAGGGATTAGGTCCTTAGTGGATCTGGCCTTTTCCACCAAGATACCCTGTACATGATAGGGAGGTAAGAGATTTTAAGTGTTAATGTTTAATTGGACAGTGGAGTTTGTTTGTTGTACTTATTGTTATTCAATCATTTTTCAGCTAGTCTGGCTCAACTCAGATAACAACCATGAGCTTGTATGGGACCATGGCATGTGTGCTGATACTAGCAGAGGAGCAGCAGTGTGGGAGACCTGATGGCAAAAGCTCTGAAGGCTCCAATTTCACCTGCACAACAAGAGGTTCTCTATCCTTTACCTGCTAGACATCTTTCTGAGTAAGACGGTACTTTAAACGGGCACATGCCCTGATATATGTCTCCAGGGGACTCTAACCTCCTATATTTTGTATAGCAAAGAGTCTCTATTATTGTTTTCTTTGGATCAAATTAAATATTTCCATTAAGAATGGGTACACCAAGGGGATCTCAATGAGAGCAAATCTTTGGGAGAGAATTCTCTCATCCTAACTTTTCCAAGGATGGAACTTCTATTTTCTAGTGCCAAAAATAAAACTCCAAGTAAGTTCAATTTTGAATATTTGGAAGCTTTTTTTAAGGGAAAAAAAAGCCCATCTAGATGGTTTTTTTTTTTATAGTAGATTGATTTTTGCAAAACGTGCATTGTCAATAAGGCGCCCTTGCAGTGCAAGAGTTTGGCAGTAAATTCTACAAGTGGTGCAATCTCAAAATTGCCATTTTGAGTTTGTTGAACAACATATTTCAAGTAGTATTGAACTGAGGTTGCTATGACACAAATCAATATCTTGCAAAAGAGAACCAAACCATTCCGTTAAATCTAAATCATCACTAATTTGTTCATAACCATATAATATTTTGGGTGTTTTTACTTGTTGAAAATTTCTGACCATATGATTGCCAAATAGCATGTGTTATTTTCAACTTTCTACTAGTAACAATGGATGCTTCTGTTACAGGTTGATCAGGTGTCTACAGGAGTACAATTTGAGAAGGAGTTCATTGTATCCTCCTTGGACTTGCTCTTAAAACTTCTAGAAGGGCTTGGCAGCGTGATTGAGAGTTTGGTATTTACTTTTGTCATGTATCTTAGAAATATCTTTTTGTATCTATGTGACTTTTTTTTCTTGTATTTGATGATGTCTAGCTTGAGTGTCTGTGTTGGTCATTGGAGCTGCATTTTTTTCGGTCCTTTAAAGTAATAATTGTCCGAAAAATTAATATCTACTTCTTACATTAATATTGTACACAAAAAAATCTTTTTGATAATGTCAATCATAGGTCTTTCTATTGTGGTAGCACTAACAGCCACACATGAAAATTTTTTTTTATTAATGTCTAATGACAGTATCTTTCTTCGATGAGGTGTTATTTGGTGGCAGCAACTCAGTGAAGCTCTTTCTTTTAAACGTGTTTGCGCCGTTGGGTTAGAACTCCAATAACGTGAGACTTATGATTTTGCCCGTAGTTTTTATGCAGTTTTTTTTAGCAAGCCATCAATGCAGAAATCTTTGGCCATCCAAAAACAATTGGTTTTTGGTTGATTTGGACACAGTTAATGGGTTTGGTATGTAGGCTTTTTTTTTTTGAAGGTCCATTATTGTGCTGGTAGCTCTTTGCTATCTTGGGGGGATTGCTCTGAGTGTGAACATATAGCCTCACATTTTTGGAAGACTCCTAGATAGGCTGATGGAATTTAAAGATATTTTTGTTTAATTTTTTAATTTGAACCTTTGATGCAGGCTTCACAGGGAATATTGAGGGATCCACTTCTGTCGTGATGTATTGATGATTCTTTTTGATGCCTGACAAAGTGCTCTTGCACTGCTTCGGGGACTTGTTATTTTTAGGATTTACTATTCATGTTTTCCTAACTAATTTGTCCATAAATATTTTAGATCTTTTTATTTGTTGAAAAATTTCTGACCATATGATTGCCAAATAGCATGTATTATTTTAACCTTCCTACTACTACCAACGGATGTTTATGTCACAGGTTGATCCCTTGTCTGTAGGAATACCATTTGAGAAGGAGTTCATTGTATCCTCCTAAGACTTACTCTTAAAGCTTTTGGAAGGGCTTGGCAGTGTGATTGAGGGTTTGGTCTTATTTACCTTTGTCATATGTCTTGAAAATATATTTTTGTATTTATGTGGCTTTTATTTCTTGTACTTGATGATGTCAAGCTTGAGTGTCTCTGTTGGTCATTGGAGCTGCATGTTTTTCGGTTCGTTAAAGTAATAAACGTCCAAAAAATTAATATCTACAATTTTTTACATTAACATTGTACATAATAAAATCTTGTTGGTAATGCCAATCATAGGTCTTTATGTTGTGGTAGAACGTAGTTTTCTTCGATGAAGGTATTTTTGGAGGCAACAACTCATTTAAACGTGTTGTGCCGTTGGGCTAGAACTGCAGTAAACATGAGACTTACGATTTTACATGTAGTTTTTATGTAGTATTTTTAGCAAGCCATCAATGTAGAAGTCTTTGGCCATCAAAAAACAGCCATCCAAAAACAATTGATTTTTGGTTGATTTGGATGCGGTTAATGGGTTTGGTATGTGGGCTTTTTTTTGAAGGTCCATTATTGTGCTCGTAGCTCCCTGCTATCTTGGGGGGATTGCTCTGAGTGTGAACATATAGCCTCACATTTTCGGAAGTCTCCTAGATAGGCTGATGGAATTTTGTCTAATTTTTTGATTTAAACCTTTGATGCAGGCTTCACAGGGCATATTGAGGGATCCACTTCTACCGTGATGTATTGATGATTCTTTTTGATGCCCTCTTGCATTGCTTGGGGGCCTTGTTATTTCTAAGATTTACTGTCCGTGTTTTCCTCTCTAATTTGTCCAGAAATATTTTAGATCTTTTTACTTGTTGAAAAATTTCTGATCATATGATTGCCAAATAGCATGTATTATTTTAACATTCCTACTACTAACAACGGATGTTTATGTCACAGGTTGATCCTGTGCCTGTAGGAATACCATTTGAGAAGGAGTTCATTGTATCCTCCTAAGACTTACTCTTAAAGCTTCTGGAAGGGCTTGGCAGTGTGATTGAGGGTTTGGTACTATTTATCTTTGTCATGTATCTTGAAAATATATTTTCGTATTTATGTGGTTTTTATTTTTTGTATTTCATGATGTCAAGCTTGAGTGTCTCTATTGGTCATTGGAGCTGCATTTTTTTTTGGTCCGTTAAAGTAATAAACGTCCAAAAAATTAATATCTACAATTTCTTACATTAATATTGTGCATAATAAAATCTTGCTGGTAATGCCAATCATAGGTCTTCATGTTGTGGTAGCACTAACTGTCACACATAAAAATTTTTTATTAATGTCTAATGACAGTAGTTCGATGAAGTTTTTTTTGGAGGCAGCAACTCAGTTAAACTCTTTCTTTTAAACGTGTTGTGCCGTTGGGCTAGAACTCCAGTAAACATGAGACTTACAATTTTGCGTGTAGTTTTTATGCAGTATTTTTAGCAAGCCATCAATATAGAAGTCTTGGGTCTTCCAAAAACAATTGGTTTTTGGTTGATTTGGACATGGTTAATGGGTTCGGTATTAGGCTTTTTTTTGAAGGTCCATCATTGTGCTCGTAACTCCCTGCTATCTTGGGGGGATTGCTCGGAGTGTGAACATATAGCCTCACATTTTCGGAAGTCTCCTAGATAGGCTGATGGAATTTAAAGATATTTTTGTCTAATTTTTTGATTTAAACCTTTGATGCAGGCTTCACTGGGCATATTGAGGGATCCACTTCTGCCGTGATGTATTGATGATTCTTTTTAATGCCCTCTTGCACTGCTTGGGGGCCTTGTTATTTCTGAGATTTACTGTCCGTGTTTTCCTAACTAATTTGTCCAGAAATATTTTAGATCTTTTTACTTGTTGAAAAATTTCTGATCATATGATTGCCAAATAGCACGTATTATTTTAACCTTCATACTACTAACAACGGATGTTTATGTCACAGGATCGTTGGGCACTGGCATGCTGTTTTCTTCACAGTTGAAGGTATGGTAATTCTAATCTTTTCCAATTTATACATGTTTATGTTGGTTGATTTGTCGTGAATGTTACTGTTATATACACGTGCATATATACTTGTATTTGTCCCACCTGAGTCACCACCTATCTAGAATGTAATTAACATCCTCAGAGTACTAGTCTATTATCCCTTGCTTGCCCTTGTGTTGGTTCATAATTGTTCTTCTATTTGTTGATATTCTTGCGTTTTGTTATAAATTTTGCTTTCCAACTCATATTTTTCAATTCAATTAATACATACATATATATATATATATATATATTCTTTTTTGATTGATATGGTCTAATTTAATGGAGTGACGCTGAACTTAGAGATAACTAAAATGGTTAGAGCTGTAAGGGGAGGATTAGGCAGAACTAGCACACATATCATTGACTGCCTCACCCCGAAGGACCAATGCAAAAAAAGAAATCTTCTTTCTGATGCAAATTGAAGTTTGTTACTTCTCCAGTGGATTGAGAGCATGCCTGAAATTATAATCTGCATTGCATTCTAAGATAAGTTTGTGTACGTAGTTTTTCTTTCTTCGATACCGAGAATCCACATGGGAAACTCCGAGAAGCAGCCTTGGCCGCACAAGACAACCTCTAGAAATGGCATAGGTTTCGGTCACTCCAACTGCTTGAACCTGGAATCTTGTCCCTTGCAAAATTCGCCCCTGCCAACGAGGCAACCTCATGGGGGTAGAATGTACACCTAGTTTAATTTTTTGAATTAATAACATGAAGTTTATTGGTTATATATTTTTGGTCATGCTTGTTTGTTAGTGATGAAGGACCACGAAAGCAATGCTTTTTTGTTTAAAGTCTTTAAAGTTTTTTTCTTTCCCCCATTATCCAATTCTCTTTCTTCTTAGGCAGTTTGTCTTATCTTTTTGGACTTTTTTTCCAGCTTCCCTTTTAAACTGAACAGCTCCCCTGCACATTTTGCCAAATGGAAAGAAAAGGAAGAATTATCTTTGTCGGTAGTCCTTATGTTTGGAATTTCCGTGTCTTCTAAAGCAATAACTTTTCCCTTCACTTACATGTTGAATCAACTAATCCACAATTATGTATTGCCTTTTGAATAAAGGATTACAGCAAGGCGTTATAATCTCTGCAGAGTTGTTGAACTCCGGCAGATTGGAACAAGTGCGGACACACACTCACATAGCATAAACTTGGTTCTTCAGAACTCACATGTTTGTATGATCTCATACTTGTAGGGATTTGAGACAGCAGAAGCAGATGAATCGGTTTTGCAGAACTGGAAATCTCAAGGTACCTCAAGTGGCATGTCTGTGCTTGACTCTTAAAGCTTTTGGAAGGGCTTGGCAGTATGATTGAGGGTTTGGTATTTACCTTTGTTATATATCTTGAAAATATATTTTTGTATCAATGTGGCTTTTGTTTCTTGTGTTTGATGATGTCAAGCTTGAGTGCCTCTGTTGGTCATTGTAGTTGCATTTTTTTTGGTCCGTTGAAGTGATAAACGTCTAAAAAATTAATATATGTAATTTCTTACATTAAAATTGTACATAATAAAATCTTGTTAGGAATGTCAATCATAGGTCTTTATGTTGTGGTAGCACTAACTGTCACGCATGAAAAAAAATTTTTATCAATGTCTAATGATAGTAGTTTTCTTCGATGATGTTTTTTTTTTGTAGGCAGCAACTCAGTTAAACTCTTTCATTTAAACGTATTGTGCCGCTGTGCTAGAACTCCAATAAAAAAGAGACTTACGATTTTACGTGTAGTTTTTATGCAGTATTTTTAGCAAGCCATCAATGTGGAAGTCTTTGGCCATCAAAAAACAATTGGTTTTTAGTTGATTTGAACACAGTTAATGGGTTCGGTAGGTAGGGTATTTTTTGAAGGTGCATTGTTGTGCTCCTAGCTCCCTGCTATCTTGGGGGGATTGCTCTAAGTGTCAACATATAGCCTCACATTTTCGAAAGGCTCCTAAATTGGTTGATGGAATTTAAAGATATTTTTGTCTAATTTTTTGATTTAAACCTTTGATGCAAGCTTCACAGGGCATATTAAGGGATCCACTTCTATCGTGACGTATTAATGATTCTTTTTATTCCCGACAAAGTGTTGTTCCACTGCTTGGGGGCCTTGTTATTTCTAAAGTT
Organism: Moringa oleifera; assembly: GCA_021397835.1. NCBI lineage: Eukaryota > Viridiplantae > Streptophyta > Magnoliopsida > Brassicales > Moringaceae > Moringa > Moringa oleifera. The sequence goes on along the minus strand of JAJFZO010000902.1, from coordinate 797,796 downwards.
TACTATCCGTGTTTTCCTAACTAATTTGTCCATAAATATTTTGGATATTTTTACTTGGTGAAAAATCTCTGACGATATGATTGGTAAATAGCATGTATTATTTTCAACTTCCTACTACTAACAACGGAAGCTTATGTCACAGGTTGATCCCGTATCTGTAGGAATACCATTTGAGAAGGAGTTCATTGTATCCTGCTAAGACTTACTCTTAAAGCTTTTGGAAGGGCTTGGCAGTATTATTGAGGGTTTGGTATTTACCATTGTTATATATCTTGAAAATATATTTTCGTATCCATGTGACTTTTATTTCTTGTGATTGATGATGTCAAGCTTGAGTGCCTCTGTTGGTCATTGTAGTTGCATTTTTTTTGGTCCGTTAAAAGTGATAAACGTCCAAAAAATTAATATATGTAATTTCTTACATTAAAATTGTACATAATAATATCTTGTTAGGAATGTCAATCATAGAAAAAAATTTTTTATTAATGTCTAATGATAGTAATTTTCTTCGATGATGTTTTTTTTTTTTTAAGGCAGCAACTCAGTTAAACTCTTTCATTTAAACGTATTGTGCCGTTGCGCTAGAACTCCAATAAAAATGAGACTTGCGATTTTACATGTAGTTTTTATGTAGTATTTTTAGCAAGTCATCAATGTAGAAGTCTTTGGCCATCCAAAAACAATTGGTTTTTAGTTGATTTGGATGCGGTTAATGGGTTCGGTAGGTTGGGCGTTTTTTGAAGGTGCATTATTGTGCTCTTAGCTCCCTGCTATCTTGGGGGGATTGCTCTGAGTGTGAACATATAGCCTCACATTTTCGAAAGGCTCCTAACTAGGTTGATGGAATTTAAAGATATTTTTGTCTAATTTTTTAATTTAAACCTTTGATGCAGGCTTCACAGGGCATATTGAGGGATCCGCTTCTGTCATGACGTATTGATGACTCTTTTTGATGCCCGACAAAGTGCTGTTCAATTGCTTGGAGGCCTTGTCATTTCTAAGATTTACTATCCGTGTTTTCCTAACAAATTCGTCCATAAGTATTTTGGATCTTTTTACTTGGTGAAAAATTTCTGACGATATGATTGGCAAATAGCATGTATTATTTTCAACTTCAACTACTAACAACGGATGCTTATGTCACAGGTTGATCCCGTGTCTGTAGGAATACCATTTGAGAAGGAGTTCATTGTATCCTGCTAAGACTTACTCTTAAAGCTTTTGGAAGGGCTTGGCAGTATGATTGAGGGTTTGGTATTTACCTTTGTTATATATCTTGAAAATATATTTTTGTATCCATGTGACTTTTATTTCTTGTGTTTGATGATGTCAAGCTTGAGTGCCTCTGTTGGTCATTGTAGTTGCATTTTTTTTGGTCATTTAAAGTGATAAACATCCAAAAAATTAATATATGTAATTTGTTACATTAAAATTGTACATAATAAAATATTGTTAGGAATGTCAATCATAGGTCTTTATGTTGTGGTAGCACTAACTGTCACACATGAAAAAATTTTTATTAATGTCTAATGATAGTAGTTTTCTTCGATGATGTTTTTTTTTTGGAGGCAGCAACTCAGTTAAACTCTCTCTTTTAAACATATTGTGGTGCTGCGCTTGAACTCCAGTAAAAATGAGACTTAAGATTTTACACGTAGTTTTTATGCAATGTTTTTAGCAAGCCATCAATGTAGAAGTCTTTGACCATCCAAAAACAATTGGTTTTTAGTTGATTTGGAAGCGGTTAATGGGTTCGGTAGGTAGGGTATTTTTTGAAGGTGCATTATTGTGCTTCTAGCTCCCTGCTAACTTGGGGGGATTGCTCTGAGTGTGAACATATAGCCTCACATTTTCGAAAGGCTCCTAAATAGGTTGATGGAATTTAAAGGTATTTTTGTCTAACTTTTTTATTTAAACCTTTGATGCAGGCTTCACAGGGCATATTGAGGGATCCACTTCTGTCGTGACGTATTGATGATTCTTTTTGATGCTCGAAAAAGTGCTGTTCCACTGCTTGGGGGCCTTGTTATTTCTAAGATTTATTATCCGTGTTTTCCTAACTAATTTGTCCATAAATATTTTGGATCTTTTTACTTGTTGAAAAATTTTTGACCATATGATTGCCAAATAGCGTGTATTATTTTTAACTTCTTACTGCTAACAATGGATGCTTATGTCACAGGTTGATCCCGTGTTTATAGGAATACCATTTGTGAAGGAGTTCATTGTATCCTCCTAAGACTTACTCCTAAAGCTTCTGGAAGGGCTTGGCAGTGTGATTGAGGGTTTTGGTATTATTTAGCTTTGTTATATATCTTGAAAATATATTTTCGTATCCATGTGGCTTTTATTTCTTGTGTTTGATGATGTCAAGCTTGAGTGCCTCTGTTGGTCATTGTAGTTGCATTTTTTTTGGTCATTTAAAGTGATAAACATCCAAAAAATTAATATATGTAATTTGTTACATTAAAATTGTACATAATAAAATATTGTTAGGAATGTCAATCATAGGTCTTTATGTTGTGGTAGCACTAACTGTCACACATGAAAAAATTTTTATTAATGTCTAATGATAGTAGTTTTCTTCGATGATGTTTTTTTTTTGGAGGCAGCAACTCAGTTAAACTCTCTCTTTTAAACATATTGTGGTGCTGCGCTTGAACTCCAGTAAAAATGAGACTTAAGATTTTACATGTAGTTTTTATGCAATGTTTTTAGCAAGCCATCAATGTAGAAGTCTTTGACCATCCAAAAACAATTGGTTTTTAGTTGATTTGGAAGCGGTTAATGGGTTCGGTAGGTAGGGTATTTTTTGAAGGTGCATTATTGTGCTTCTAGCTCCCTGCTAACTTGGGGGGATTGCTCTGAGTGTGAACATATAGCCTCACATTTTCGAAAGGCTCCTAAATAGGTTGATGGAATTTAAAGGTATTTTTGTCTAACTTTTTGATTTAAACCTTTGATGCAGGCTTCACAGGGCATATTGAGGGATCCACTTCTGTCGTGACGTATTGATGATTCTTTTTGATGCTCGACAAAGTGCTGTTCCACTGCTTGGGGGCCTTGTTATTTCTAAGATTTATTATCCGTGTTTTCCTAACTAATTTGTCCATAAATATTTTGGATCTTTTTACTTGTTGAAAAATTTTTGATGATATGATTGGCGAATAGCATGTATTATTTTCAACTTCCTACTACTAACAACGGATGTTTATGTCACAGGTTGATTCCGTGTCTATAGGAATACCATTTGTGAAGGAGTTCATTGTATCCTCCTAAGACTTACTCCTAAAGCTTCTGGAAGGGCTTGGCAGTGTGATTGAGGGTTTGGTATTATTTAGCTTTGTTATATATCTTGAAAATATATTTTCATTTCCATGTGGCTTTTATTTCTTGTGTTTGATGATGTCAAGCTTGAGTGCCTCTGTTGGTCATTGTAGTTGCATTTTTTTTGGTCCGTTAAAAGTGATAAACGTCCAAAAAATTAATATATGTAATTTCTTACATTAAAATTGTACATAATAAAACTTTGTTAGGAATGTCAATCATAGGTCTTTATGTTGTGGTAGCACTAACTGTCACGCATGAAAAAATTTTTTTATTAATGTCTAATGATAGTAGTTTTCTTCGATGTTTTTTTTTGGAGGTAGCAGCTCTGTTAAACTCTTTCTTTTAAACGTATTGTGTAGTTGCACTAGAACTCCAATAAAAATGAGACTTACGATTTTACGTGTTGTTTTTGTGCAGTATTTTTAGCAAGCCATCATTGTAGAAGTCTTTAGCCATCCAAAAACAATTGGTTTTTAGTTAATTTGGACGCGGTTAATGGGTTCGGTAGGTAGGGTATTTTTTGAAGGTGCATTATTGTGTTCCTAGCTCCCTGCTATCTTGGGGGGATTGCTCTGAGTGTGAACATATAGCCTCACATTTTCGAAAGGCTCCTAAATAGGTTGATGGAATTTAAAGGTATTTTTGTCTAATTTTTTGATTTAAACCTTTGATGCAGGCTTCACAGGGCATATTAAGGGATCCACTTTTATCGTGATGTATTGATGATTCTTTTTGATGCTCGACCAAGTGCTCTTGCACTGCTTGGGGGCCTTGTTATTTCTAAGATTTATTATCCGTGTTTTCCTAACTAATTTGTCCATAAATATTTTGGATCTTTTTACTTGTTGAAAAATTTCTGATGATATGATTGGTGAATAGCATGTATTATTTTCAACTTCCTACTACTAAAAATGGATGCTTATGTCACAGGTTGATCCCGTGTCTATAGGAATACCATTTGTGAAGGAGTTCATTGTATCCTCCTAAGACTTACTCCTAAAGCTTCTGGAAGGGCTTGGCAGTGTGATTGAGGGTTTTGGTATTATTTAGCTTTGTTATATATTTTGAAAATATATTTTCGTATCCATGTGGCTTTTATTTCTTGTGTTTGATGATGTCAAGCTTGAGTGCCTCTGTTGGTCATTGTAGTTGCATTTTTTTTGGTCCGTTAAAAGTGATAAACTTCCAAAAAGTTAATATGTATTTTCTTACATTAAAATTGTACATAATAAAATTTTGTTAGGAATGTAAATCATAGGTCTTTATGTTGTGGTAGCACTAACTGTCACGCATGAAAAAAATTTTCTTATTAATGCCTAATGATAGTGGCTTTTTTCAATGATGTGTTTTTTTTTTGGAGGTAGCAGCTCTGTTAAACTCTTTCTTTTAAACGTATTGTGGCTGCGGTAGAACTCCAGTAAAAATGAGACTTACGATTTTACGTGTAGTTTTTGTGCAGTATTTTTAGCAAGCCATCATTGTAGAAGTCTTTAGCCATCCAAACACAATTGGTTTTTAGTTAATTTGGACGCGGTTAATGGGTTCGGTAGGTAGGGTATTTTTTGAAGGTGCATTATTGTGTTCCTAGCTCCCTGCTATCTTGGGGGGATTGCTCTGAGTGTGAACATATAGCCTCACATTTTCGAAAGGCTCCTAAATAGGTTGATGGAATTTAAAGGTATGTTGGTCTAATTTTTTGATTTAAACCTTTGATGCAGGCTTCACAGGGCATATTAAGGGATCCACTTCTATCGTGATGTATTGATGATTCTTTTTGATGCTCGACAAAGTGCTCTTGCACTGCTTGGGGGCCTTGTTATTTCTAAGATTTATTATCCGTGTTTTCCTAACTAATTTGTCCATAAATAGTTTGGATCTTTTTTGCTTGTTGAAAAATTTCTGATGATATGATTGGCGAATAGCATGTATTATTTTTAACTTCCTACTACTAACAACGGATGCTTATGTCACAGGTTGATCCCGTGTCTATAGGAATAACATTTGTGAAGGAGTTCATTGTATCCTCCTAAGACTTACTCCTAAAGCTTCTGGAAGGGATTGGCAGTGTGATTAAGGGTTTTGGTATTAGTTAGCTTTGTTATATATCTTGAAAATATATTTTCGTATCCATGTGGCTTTTATTTCTTGTGTTTGATGATGTCAAGCTTGAGTGCCTCTGTTGGTCATTGTAGTTGCATTTTTTTTGGTCCGTTAAAAGTGATAAACTTCCAAAAAGTTAATATGTATTTTCTTACATTAAAATTGTACATAATAAAATTTTGTTAGGAATGTCAATCATAGGTCTTTATGTTGTGGTAGCACTAACTGTCACGCATGAAAAATTTTTTTTGTTAATGCCTAATAATAGTGGCTTTTTTCATTGATGTTTTTTTTTGGAGGTAGCAGCTCTTTTAAACTCTTTTTTTTAAACGTATTGTGCAGCTGCGCTAGAACTCCAGTAAAAATGAGACTTACGATTTTATGTGTTGTTTTTGTGCAGTATTTTTAGCAAGCCATCATTGTAGAAGTCTTTAGCCATCCAAAAACAATTGGTTTTTAGTTAATTTGGACGCGGTTAATGGGTTCGGTAGGTTAGGTATTTTTTGAAGGTGCATTATTGTGTTCCTAGCTCCCTGCTATATTGGGGGGATTGCTCTGAGTGTGAACATATAGCCTCAAATTTTCGAAAGGCTCCTAAATAGGTTGATGGAATTTAAAGGTGTTTTTGTCTAATTTTTTGATTTAAACCTTTGATGCAGGCTTCACAGGGCATATTAAGGGATCCACTTCTATCGTGACGTATTGATGATTCTTTTTGATGCTCGACAAAGTGCTCTTGCACTGCTTGGGGGCCTTGTTATTTCTAAGATTTATTATCCGTGTTTTCCTAACTAATTTGTCCATAAATATTTTCGATCTTTTTGCTTGTTAAAAAATTTCTGATGATATGATTGGCGAATAGCATGTATTATTTTTAACTTCCTACTACTAACAACGGATGCTTATGTCACAGGTTGATCCCGTGTCTATAGGAATACCATTTGTGAAAGAGTTCATTGTATTCTCCTAAGACTTACTCCTAAAGCTTCTGGAAGGGCTTGGCAGTGTGATTGAGGGTTTTGGTGTTATTTAGCTTTGTTATATATGTTGAAAATATATTTTCGTATCCGTGTGGCTTTTATTTCTTGTGTTTGATGATGTCAAGCTTGAGTGCCTCTGTTGGTCATTGTAGTTGCATTTTTTTTGGTCCGTTAAAAGTGATAAACTTCCAAAAAGTTAATATATATTTTCTTACATTAAAATTGTACATAATAAAATATTGTTAGGAATGTCAATCATAGGTCTTTATGTTGTGGTAGCACTAACTGTCACGCATGAAAAATTTTTTTTATTAATGCCTAATGATAGTGGCTTTTTTCATTGATGTTTTTTTTTGGAGGTAGCAGCTTTGTTAAACTCTTTCTTTTAAACGTATTGTGCAGCTGCGCTAGAACTCCAATAAAAATGAGACTTACGATTTTACATGTAGTTTTTGTGCGGTATTTTTAGCAAGCCATCATCGTAGAAGTCTTTAGCCATCCAAAAACAATTGGTTTTTAGTTGATTTGGACGCGGTTAATGGGTTCGGTAGGTAGGGTATTTTTTGAAGGTGCGTTATTGTGCTCCTAGCTCCATGTTATGTTAGGGGGATTGGTTTGTGTGTGGACCTATAGCCTTACATTTTCGAAGGACTCCTAGAAAGGCTGATGGAATTTAAAGATATTTTTGTCTAATTTTTTGATTTAATCCTTTGATGCAGGCTTCACAGGGCATATTGAGGGATCCACTTCTGTCGTGACGTATTGATGATTCTTTTTGATGCCCGACAAAGTGTTCTTGCACTGCTTGGGGGCTTTGTTATTTATAAGATTTACTATCCGTGTTTTCCTAACTAATTTGTCTATAAATATTTGGATCTTTTTACTTGTTGAAAAATTTTTGACCATATGATTGCCAAATAGCGTGTATTATTTTTAACTTCTTACTGCTAACAATGGATGCTTATGTCACAGGTTGATCCCGTGTCTATAGGAATACCATTTGTGAAGGAGTTCATTGTATCCTCCTAAGACTTACTCCTAAAGCTTCTGGAAGGGCTTGGCAGTGTGATTGAGGGTTTTGGTATTATTTAGCTTTGTTATATATCTTGAAAATATATTTTCGTATCCATGTGGCTTTTATTTCTTGTGTTTGATGATGTCAAGCTTGAGTGCCTCTGTTGGTCATTGTAGTTGCATTTTTTTCGGTCCGTTAAAGTAATAAACATCTAGAAAATTAATGTCTATAATTTTTTACATTAATATTGTACATAATAAAATCTTGTTAGTAATGCCAATGATAGGTCTTTATGTTGTGGCAGCACTAACTGTCACACATGAAAAAAAAAATTTATTAATGTCTAATGGTAGTAGTTTTCTTCGATGAAGTTTTTTTTGGAGGCAGCAACTCAGTTAAACTCTTTCTTTTAAATGTATTGCGCCGCTGGGCTAGAACTCCAGTAAACATGGGACTTTACGTGTAGTTTTTATGTAGTATTTTTATCAAGCCATCGATGTAGAAGTCTTTGGCCATCCAAAAACAATTATATGTAGGGTATTTTTGGTTGATTTGGACATGATTAATGGGTTTGGTATGTAGGGTATTTTTTGATGGTGCGTTATTGTGATTGTATCTCCATGCTATCTTGGGAGGATTGCTTTGAGTGTGAACATATAGCTTCATATTTTCGGAAGACTGCCAGATGGGCTGTTATATCATATTTTTCATTTTTTTCTTATTCTTTATTTTGTTTATTTTGTTACTTTTCCTTATCTTTTATTTTTGTATTAATTCTTTACTTTTGTGCTTATTTTCTGTATAATGTTTTTGTGATGGTTCTTTGTTTATGTTGGTTTTTTTATCTTTTCTCATTTTTATATTTATTCATTATTTTTTATTTTTATAATTTTGTACTTTTTGTTTATTGCCTATTTTTTATATTCTCTATTTTTTGTATTTGTTGTTTTTCTTCTGATTCTTGTGTTTGCAAATTGTTATGTTTTTTTTCTTGTCTACGTTGTGTTTGCTTTTTCGTTACGTTTTTATTCTCATTTATTGCTATTTTTTTAGTTTTTTGTTTGTTCTTTACTGTTAGTGTTCTTATCATCTTTGTATTTTGTTTGTTCTTGTTTATGTTGTTTGTTTTTACGTTTGTTTTTTGTTTTGTGTATTTTTAGTTGTTCTCTTTATCTATTTTTATCTTTGTTTAGTTAATATACTTATTCTTTGTTTTGTTGTCGTATTTTTTTTTTTTGCTTGATCCACATCTTTGGTGTTGCACTTGTTTAACTTTTTTAATTTTTTGTTTTTGTGCTTGTTCTTTTTTTTTTTTCAGTGGTTGTTTTTTTATTATTTATTTTATGTACTTTCTTTCTTTTGTGCTTATCTTGTGCTTTTCTATCTATTATTGGTTTTTTTTTTGTGTTCATTCTTGGCTTCATTTTTTATTCATGCTCTTTTCTATTTGTTCTTTGTTTTTTAATATTTTTTATTTTATTATTATTCTTGTTTTTTGCTTGTATTTTTGTCTGCTCTTGTGCTTGCTTTTTTTTTTCATTTTTGTTCTTTTTTTTTTCTGTGTTTGTTCTTTACAATTTTTTTATGTATGTTTTTATGCTTGTTTTCTTTATTTTATTTTTATATTTGTTCTTTGTTATTGTATTTTTTTTTGTATGTTTGTTTTTTGTTTTTATTTTTTAGATGTTTTTTCATCCTTTTATTGTACTTATTTTATATCTTTTGTTATATGTATTTGTTCTTTGATTTTCATTTTTGTGATTATGCATGTATTTTCTCTACTTTTATTACTGCTTTTTGTGTTATTTTATGCTATGTTCTTTATTCTTCTTTTTGTTCTTTATTGTTATATTTGATCACTATTCTTACTATTGTACTTCTTTATGTTCTTTTTGTATTTGTTATTTGTTTTTGTGTTTTTTTTATTCATATACTTATTTCTTATGTTATCTTCTTTGCTTTTTTTAGTTCTTTATTCTTTGTTGTGGTGCATATTTGGTATTCTTCGATTTTGTCGTATTCTTTGTCTCTCTCTTTTTTTTTTCATGTTTCTTATCTTTTTTCTATTATTTGTTTGTGTTAATTTATGTTACTTTCTTTCCTTATTATTGTGCTTGTCTTTTGCTTAAAAATCTATTATTTTTTTTTCGTATTCGTTCTTTGTTATGTTTTTTGTTCATTTTCTTTTTTATTCTTAAGATTTTCTAGTTGTTCTTTATTTTTTTAAAAATATTTGAGCTGTTTTATTATTGTTGTTGTTTTTGTGCTTGTAGTCTTACTAGTTCTTGTGCTTGTTGCTTGGTTTTTGTTTTCATTATTGTGTTTTGTATTTGTTCTTGTTCTTTATATTTTTTATGTATGTTTATGTGCTCGTTTTCTTTGTTTTATTTCTACATTTGCTTTTGTGCTTTTTTTTGTTCTTTTTCTTTAGTTGTTTTTTTATTCACTATATATTATTCTGTTTTATGAATGATAATATTGACATGATTTTAAAATCTTATGTTGGTCAGAATTTGAATCCATTTTTTCTTAATTTACTGAATCACATATTTTGAATTTTTTGTTCTTAAACTATTGTCACCTGTTTAAGTTAAGAGTTCCTTGAACCTCCATAAAGCCATATGTAATAATTTTCTTTAGTTGTTGGTTTTCACTTGTTTTGCCAATATGCGTTTTGAATTAATTTTGTGAATCTTATATATATATGATAGGATAGATTTAGCTCCACATCTAAAAATCTTTTGTGTACCAGTTTTGTCATTTTGAAGTTTCTCAATTTACGAGGCACTCATTACTAGTTTGACATATTTATTTTTTTTATGATGTAAAATATTAGCATGTAATATTTGTAAAGTAAGTCTTAAATCTCATCACTGTAGGGAGATGCCAAAAATGCTACTATAGAAATTTCTTCCTCTTATGACATTCATTTTGAACATATTAAACTATCTTTTACTAGGTCTAGTTGCACCCATCTTTTGTCTCACTATGATTGTTCTTTGGATAGTATCTAGGCATGCTATTGTGAAGGTGCTTAACCACACTACATCTATGAGCAAAACTTAAGTAAAAATATGGTTGATCAAGAAACAAATTTGGTACTTTTCAGGATATTAGTGTCTCCCATGAGTGGTGTAGTTTTTGCAAGTTGGCTTAGTGCACCAATAAGATCTTGAATCCTAGTTCAATTTGTTAGTTTTGTTATTGCTCTTACTTCTTTGTTGCTATTGTTTTTTTATATTTGCTTTCTATCAATTCTTGTGTTTCTTCTTCATTTTCTTGTTTTTTTTTTTTATCTACTCATGTGCTTGTTCACTATATTATGCTTTTTTTTTATTTGTTGTTATTGTGCTTATTCGTTATTTCATTTTTTGTGCTTGCTTTTTTTTGTGCTTATTTTTTGCTTTTGTGTCTATTATGTGTCCTTTTTTCGAGTTCATTCGTTGTTATACTTTTTGTTCATGTTCCTTTTATTCTCAAGATTTTTGCTTGTTCTTTATTTTTCAATATTTGTGCTATTTTATCATTGTTGTTGATTTTATGCTTGTATTTTCATTTATTTGTGCTAAATTTTTATTTTTTTTGTTTTCATTCTTGTTCTTTGTTTTTGTGTTTATTCTTTATATTTTTTGTGTATGTGTTTGTCTTTGTTTTCTTCATTTCATTTCTATATTTTTCTTGGATTTTTTTTTATTTTTGAGTTTTTTTTTTGTTTTTGTTTTTAAGTAGTTTTTTTAACCTTTTCTTGTTTATTTTATATTCTTTATTCTGTATTTGTTCCTCGACCTTTTTTTTGTGGTTATGCATGTATTTTTTTTTTTTTACTTTTTCATGTTTGTTTTATGCTATGTTCTTTATTCTTCTTTTTGTTGTTTGTCATTATGTTTGATCACTATTTTTTTACTATTATACTCGTAAATATTCTTTGTGTTTTTTTTTTTTATTGTTGTTCTTTTTCCTTTGTGTTTGTTATTTGTCTTTATGACGCTTCTTTATTTATGTACTTGCTTATTGTGTTATCTTCTTTTCAATTTTTTTTTTTAAGTTTTTTGTTCTTACTTGTTGTGCTTGTTTAATATTTTCTAGTTTCATACTTTGTTTTGGTCTTTTTTACTTTATTCTTGTACTACTTCTTCTTGTGTTTGTTTTTTTTTTTTTAATTTTGTATTTTGTTATCTATTTTTATCTTTCTTTTAATTCTTTTTCTTAATTCTTGTTCTTTATTTTGTTTTTATGGTTGTTCCCTTTCTTTTTAGTTTCTTTGTTTTTACTCTATTATTTGTCTTTGCACATGTTCTTTATGTTATTTTTCTTTTTATGTTTTATGTTTTAGTATTCATATGTTGTGTTTTTTATTCTTTTATGCTTATTCTTTTTTTTTTTTTTTTTGCACTTGTTTCTTGTTTTTTGGCTTTTGGTTTTCTTTGCAATAATTTTTTTTTTTTTACTTTTGTACTTATTTTATTTTATTTTTTGATGGTTCTTTAATTGTATTAGTTTAATATTCTTTATTTTTATACTTCTTCTTATGTTTGTTTTTTTATTTTTTATTTTGTTATCTAATTTTGTTTTTTTATTTTTTTATTTTATTTTTTTCAAATCTCTCTCTGTCTTTTTAAGTTTCTTGTTTGTACTTTATTTGTTATTGTTTTTCATGTTTTATGTTTTTTTTTGTCGATATGTTTTATGTTTTATTTTTTTATTTTTTATTTTGTTTATTTTTGTACTTTTCCATGTTTTTCTATATTAATTCTTTATTTTTGTGCTATTTTTTGTATAATGTTTTTGTTATGGTTCTTTGATTATGTTGGTTTTTTATCTTCATCGTTGTTATATTTGTTCATTATTTTTTATTTTTATAATTTTATACTTTTTGTTTGTTGTTTTTTTTATATTTTATATTTTTTGTATTTGTTTTTTTTTCTGATTCTTGTGTTTGTTTTATTGTTATATTTTTTTATTGTCTATGTTGTGTTTGCTTCTTCATTATATTTTTATTATCATTTATTGCTACTCTTTTAGTTTTTTGTTTGTTCTTTACTGTTAGTGTTTCCTTTGTGTTTTGTTTGTTATTGTTTATGTTGTTCGTTCTTACGTTTGTTTTTTGTTTTGTGTATTTTTAGTTGCTCTCTTTATCCATTTTTATCTTTGTTTTCTTTGTTTTGTTTATATACTTGTTCTTTGTTTTGTTGTCGTTTTGTTTTTTTTGCTTGATCTCACATCTTTGTTGTTGCATTTGTTTAACTTTTTTAGTTCTTTTTGTTTTGTGGTTGTTTTTTTTATTGTTTATTTTATGTTTCTTTCTTTCTTTCTTTTGTGCTTATCTTGTGCTTTTCTATCTATTATCGATTTTTTTTTTGTTCATTCTTGGTTTAGTTTTTTGTTCATGTTTTTTTATTTTTAAGATTTTCTATTTGTTCTTTGTTTTTTAAATATTTTTTCTATTCTATTATTATTGTTGTTTTTGTGCTTGTATTTTTGTTTGTTCTTGTGCTTGCTTTTTGTTTTTTTGTTTTCATTCTTGTTCTTTATTTTTGTGTTTGTTTTTTACTTTTTATGTATGTTTTTGTGCTTATTTTCTTTATTTTATTTCTATATTTGTTCTTGTATTTTTTTGTATGTTTGTTTTTTGTTTTTATTTTTTAGATGTTTTTTCATCCTTTTATTGTGCTTATTTTATATCTTTTGTTATATATATTTGTTCTTTGATTTCCATTTTGGTGATTATGCATGTATTTTCTCTACTTTTATGACTGCTTTTTGTGTTATTGTATGCTATGTTCTTTATTCTTTTTTTTGTTCTTTATTGTTATATTTAATAATTATTCTTACTATTGTACTTGTTTATGTTCTTTTTGTATTTGTTATTTGTTTTGTGGTTCTTACTCTTATTCATATGCTTATTTCTTATGTTATCTTTTTTGCTTTTCTTAGTTCTTTGTTGTGGTGCATATTTGATATTCTTTGGTTTTATCTTATTCTTTGCCCTTTTTTTTTTTCATGTTTCTTATCTTTTTTCTATTATTTATGTGTGCTAATTTATGTTACTTTCTTTCCTTATTGTTGTGCTTGTCTTATGCTTAGAAATCTATTATCTTTTTTTTTTTTGTATTCGTTCTTTGTTATGTTTTTTGTTCATTTTCTTTTTTATTCTTAAGATTTTCTAGTTGTTCTTTATTTTGTATTTTGATTTATTTGTGCTTGGTTTTTATTTTTTTGTTTTTATGTTTATTCTTTATATTTTTTGTGTATGTGTTTATCTTTGTTTTCTTCGTTTCATTTCTATATTTCTTCTTGGATTTTTTTTTATTTTTGAGTTTTTTTGCTCGTTTTTTTAGTAGTTTTTTTAACCTTTTCTTGTTTATTTTATATTCTTTATTCTATGTTTGTTCCTCAACCTTCTTTTTTTTTTTTTTGTGGTTATGCATGTATTTTCTCTACTTTTTTTTGTTTGTTTTGTGCTATGTTCTTTATTCTTCTTATTGTTATTTGTCATTATATTTGATCACTATTCTTTTACTATTGTACTTGTTAATATTCTTTTTGTGTTCTTTATTTTTCTTTTATGGTTGTTCTTTTTTCTTTGTGTTTGTTATTTGTTTTTGTGCTGCTTCTTTATTTATGTGCTTACTTCTTGTGTTATCTTCTTTCCTTTTTTTTTTTAGTTTTTTGTTCTTACTTGTTGTGCTTGTTTAATATTTTCTAGTTTCGTATTTCTTTTTTGGTATTTTTTACTTTATTCTTATACTTCTTCTTCTTATGTTTGTTTGTTTTTTTTTTTTTTTGATTTTGTGTTTTGTTATCTATTTTTATCTTAATTTTTGTTCTTAATTTTGTTTTTGTGACCGTTCTCTCTTTTAAGTTTCCTTATTTGTACTTTATTATTTGTCTTTGCACATGTTCTCTATGTTATTTTTTTATGTTTTATGTTTTACTATTCATATGTTGTGTTTTTTATTCTTTTATGCTTATTCTTTTTTTTTTTTTTTGCACTTGTTTCTTGTTTTTTGGCTTTTGATTTTCTTTGTATTAATTTTTTTACTTTTGTACTTGTTTTCTATTTTATTTTTTTTTATGGTTCTTTGATTGTATCAGTTTAATATTCGTTATTTTGATACTTGTTTATTATTTATTATTTTTGCCTTTTTTTATTTCTTTTGTTGCTAGGTCTTCTTCATTCTCTGTTCTTGTACTTTGTTTTTTGCTTCTTGTTCTATGTCTCTTTTTTATTGTTATGTTTGTACTTGTGTTCTCTACTTTTTAGTTTTATGTTTATTATCCTCATTCTATGTTCCTTTTTTTATTGTTATGTTTTATGCTTGTGTTTTTTATTGTTTATTTTTTATGATGATTATGTGTGCTAAGTTTTTGTAGTCGCTTTTAATTTTTGTTTACATTGTGCTTGCTTATTCATTATGTCTTTATTCTTGTTTCTTATTTTTTTTAAAGTTTTTTTGTTTGTTATTTGTTTTTGTGCTTTTCCTTTATTTAATTGCTTATTTATTATGCAATCTTCTTCGTTTTTTTTTTTAGTTCTTTATTCTTTGTTGTGTGCACGTTAATATTCTTTGTTTTTTTTTTTACTTTTTTCTAGTCTTTTTTTTCCTTATACTTCTTCTTATGTTTGTTTTTTAATTTTTTATTTTGTTATCTAATTTTGTTTTTATTTTCATTTTTTTATTTTTGTTTTTTATTTTTTTGTGATCTCTCTCTCTGTCTCTTTAATTTTCTTGTTTGTACTTTATTATTTGTTATTGTTTTTCATGTTTTATGTTTTTTTATGTTGTGTTTTATTTTTCATTTTTTCTTATTCTTTATTTTGTTTATTTTTGTACTTTTCCTTGTTTTTATTTTGTATTAATTCTATACTTTTCTGCTTATTTTTTGTATAATGTTTTTGTGATGGTTCTTTAATTATGTTGGTTTTTTATCTTCTTCGTTGTTATGTTTGTTCATTATTTTTTATTTTTACAATTTTACACTTTTTATTTGTTGCCTATTTTTTATATTCTTTGTTTTTTGTATTAGTTTTTTTTTGTGATTCTTGTGTTTGTTTTATTATTACGTTTCTTTATTGTCTACGTTGTGTTCACTTCTTTATTATATTTTTATTTTCATTCTTTTCTAATTTTTGTCCTTTATTTTTTTCTGATCTCTCTCTGTCAAGTTTCTTGTTTGTACTCGATTATTTGTTATTGTTTTTCTTGTTTTATGTTTTTTTGTTGTTAAATTTTATTTTTCATTTTTTCTTATTCTTTATTTTGTTTATTTTTGTATTGATTCTTTGCTTTTGTGCTTCTTTTTTTTTTGTATAATGTTTTTGTGATCGTTCTTCGATTATGTTAGTTTTTCACATTCTCCGTTGTTATATTTGTTCATTACTTTTTATTTTTATGATTTTATACTTTTTGTTAGTTGCTTATTTTTTATATTCTTTATTGTTTGTATTTGTTTTTTTTTTCTAATTCTTGTATTTGTTTTATTGTTACTTTTCTTTATTGTCTACGTTGTGTTTGCATCTTTATTATGTTTTCATTTTCATTCTTTTATAATGTTTTTGTGATGGTTCTTTGATAAATTAGTTTTTTATCTTCTTCGTTGTTATATTTGTTCATTATTTTTTATTTTTATAATTTTATATTTTTTGTTTGTTGCCTATTTTTTATATTCTCTATTCATTTTATTTGTTTTTTTTTTCGATTCTTGTGTTTGTTTTATTGTTACGTTTCTTTGTTGTCTACATTGTGTTTACTTTTTCATTATGTTTTTACTTTTATTGTCTTTTGATTTTTGCTTTTTATTTTCTTTATCTCACTCTTTCTCTTTAAGTTTCTTGTTTGTACTTGGTTATCTGTTATTGTTTTGCATGATTTATGTTTTTTTTTTTGTTGTTATGTTTTATTTTTTATTTTTATTCTTTATTTTCTTTATTTTTGTATTTCTCCTTGTTTTTTATTTTTGTATTGATTCTTGACTTTCGTGCATATTTTTCGTATAATGTTTTTGTGATGGTTCTCTAATTATGTTGGTTTTTCACAATCTTCGTTGTTATATTTGTTCATAATTTTTTTATTTATGATTTTATTTTTTTGTTTGTTGCTTACTTTTTATACTCTCTATTCTTTGTATTTGTTTTTTCTTTTGATTCTTGTGTTTGTTTTATTGTTACGTTCTTTTATTGTTTACACTGTGTTTACTTCCTCATTATGTTTTTATTTTATTTTTTTATTTTTGTTCTTTATTTTTTTTTATCTCTCTTTGTCTCTTTATATTTCTTGCTTGTACTCGATTGTTTGTTATTTTTTTTCTTGTTTATTTTTTTAACGTTTTATTTTCATTTTTTTCTTATTCTTTATTTTGTTTATTGTTTAATTGATTCTTTTCTTCTGTGCTTATTTTCTGTATAATATTTTTCTGATGATTCTTTGATTATGTTGGTTTTTTATCTTCTTTGTTGTTAGGTTTTTTCATTATTTTTTGTTTTTATAGTTTTATTCTTTTTGTTTGTTGCCTTTTTTTATATTCTCTATTCTTTGTATTTTTTTTTTTTGAGATTCTTGTGTTTGTTTTATTGTTACATTTCTTTATTGTCTACGTTGTGTTTACTTCTTCATTATGTTTTTATTTTCATTTTTTTTTGTTTTTGTTCTTTATTTTTTTTTATCTCTCTCTGTCTCTTTAAGTTTCTTGTTTGTACTCGATTATTTGTTGTCGTTTTTCATGTTTTATGTTTTTTTGTTGGTATGTTTTATTTTTTATTTTTTTCTTAGTCTTTATTTTGTTTATTTTTGTATTGATTCTTTGCTTTTGTGCTTTTTTTCTGTATACTGTTTTTGTGATGGTTCTTTGATTATGCTAGTTTTTCACATTCTCCGTTGTTATATTTGTTCATCACTTTTTTATTTTTATGATTCTATACTTTTTGTTTGTTGCCTGTTTTTTATATTCTCTATTGTTTGTATTTGTGTTTTTTAATTCTTGTATTTGTTTTACTGTTACTTTTCTTTATTGTCTAAGTTGTGTTTGCATCTTCATTATGTTTTTACTTTCATTCTTTTATAATGTTTTTGTGATGGTTCTTTGATTATGTTGGTTTTTTTGTCTTCTTCGTTGTTATATTTGTTCATTATTTTTTATTTTTATAATTTTGTACTTTTTGTTTGTTGCCTATTTTTTATATTCTCTATTCATTGTATTTGTTTTTTTCTTCTGATTCTTGTGTTTGTTTTATTGTTACGTTTCTTTGTTGTCTGCATTGTGTATACTTCTTCAATATGTTTTTACTTTCATTGTTTTTTTTATTTTTGCTCTTTATTTTCTTTATCGCACTCTTTCTCTTTATGTTTCTTGTTTGTACTTGGTTATCTGTTATTGTTTTTTATGGTTTATGTTTCTTTGTTGTTATGTTTTATTTTTTATTTTTATTCTTTATTTTCTTTATATTTGTATTTCTCCTTGTTTTTTATTTTTGTATTGATTCTTTACTTTTGTGCTTATTTTTCGTATAATGTTTTTGTGATGGTTCTCTAATTATGTTGGTTTTTCACATTCTTCGTTGTTATATTTGTTCATTTTTTTTTATTTATGATTCTATGCTTTTTGTTTATTGCCTATTTTTTATATTCTCTCTTCTTTGTATTTGTTTTTTCTTTTGATTCTTGTTTTTATTTTATTGTTACGTTTCTTTATTGTCTACGTTGTGTTTACTTCTTCATTTTGTTTTTATTTTTATTCTTTATTTGTTTTCTGATCTCTCTTTGTCTCTTTAAGTTTCTTGCTTGTACTCGATTGTTTGTTATTTTTTTTTCCTATTTTTTTTTTATGTTTTATTTTTATCTTTTTCTTATTCTTTATTTTGTTTATTATTGTATTGATTCTTTTCTTTTGTGCTTATTTTTTTATAATATTTTTCTGATGCTTCTTTGATTTTGTTGGTTTTTTATCTTCTTTGTTGTTATATTTCTTCATTATTTTTTATTTTTATAATTTTATACTTTTTGTTTGTTGCCAATTTTTTATATTCTCTATTCTTTGTATATGATTTTTTTCTTCTAATTCTTGTGTTTGTTTTATTGTTACGTTTTTTTTTTATTGTTTATGTTGTGTTCGCTTCTTCATTATGTTTTTATTTTCATTATTTTTTTTGATCTCTCTATCTCCTTAAGTTTCTTGTTTGTACTTTATTATTTGTTATTGTTTCTCATGTTTTATGTTTTTTTGTTGTTATGTTTTATTTTTAATTTTTTTTTCTTATTCTTCATTTTGTTTGTTTTTGAACTTTTTCTTGTTTTTTTATTTTTGTATTGATATTTTTCATTTGTGTTTATTTTTTGTATAATGTTTTTCTGATGGTTCTTTGATTATGTAAGTTTTTTATCTTCTTCATTGTTATATTTGTTCATTATTTTTTATTTTTATAGTTTTATAGTTTTTGTTTGTTGCCTATTTTTTATATTCTCTATTCTTTGTATTTTTTTTTTGTGATTCTTGTGTTTGTTTTACTGTTACATTTCTTTTTTGTCTACGTTGTGTTTACTTCTTCATTATGTTTTTATTTTCATTGTTTTTATATTTTTGTTCTTTATTTTTTTCTAATCTCTCTCTGTCTCTTTAAGTTTCTTGTTTGTACTAGATTATTTGTTCTTGTTTTTCATGTTTTATGTTTTTTTGTTGTTATGTTTTATTTTTCATTTTTTTTATTCTTTATTTTGTTTATTTTTGTATTGATTCTTTGCTTTTGTGCTTATTTTCTGTATACTGTTTCTGTGATGGTTCTTTAATTATGCTAGTTTTTCACATTCTCCGTTTTTATGTTTGTTCATTACTTTTTATTTTTATGATTTTATATGTTTTGTTTGTTGCCTGTTTTTTATATTCTCTATTGTTTGTATTTGTTTTTTTTTAATTTTTGTATTTGTTTTATTGTTATTTTTCTTTATTGTCTACGTTGTGTTTGCATCTTCATTATGTTTTCATTTTCATTCTTTTATAATGTTTCTGTGATGGTTTTTTGATTATGTTGGTTTTTTTTGTTTTCTTCGTTGTTATATTTGTTCATTATTTTTTATTTTTATAATTTTGTAATTTTTGTTTGTTGCTTATTTTTTATATTATCTATTCATTGTATTTGTTTTTTTCTATTGATTCTTGTGTTTGTTTTATTGTTACGTTTCTTTGTTGTCTACATTGTGTTTACTTCTTCATTATGTTTTTACTTTCATTGTTTTTTTTATTTTTGTTCTTTTTTTTTCTCTCTCTCTTTCTCTTCATGTTTCTTGTTTGTACTTGGTTATTTGATATTGTTTTTCATGGTTTATGTTTTTTTGTTGTTATGTTTATTTTTCAATTTTTTATTATTTATTTTCTTTATTTTTATACTTTTCCTTGTTTTTTACTTTTGCATTGATTCTTTACTTTTATGCTTATTTTTTGTATAATGTTTTTGTGATGGTTCTTTCATTATGTTGGTTTTTTTATCTTCGTCGTTGTTATATTTGTTTATTATTTATTATTTTTATAATTTTATACTTTTTGTTTGTTGTCTCTTTTTTTATATTCTTTATTCTTAGTATTTGTTTTATTTTTCTCATTCTTGTATTTGTTTTTTTTTTACTTTTCTTTATTGTCTACGTTGTGTTTGCATCTTCATTATGTTTTTATTTTTATTCTTTTTTTATTTTTGTTTTTTAATTTTTTTTATCTCTCCCTATCTCTTTATGTTTCTTGCTTGTTCTGGATTATTTGTTATTGTTTTTCGTGTTTTATGTTTTTTTGTTGTTATGTTTTATTTTTCATTTTTTTCTTATTCTTTATTTTGTTTATTTTTGTATTGATTCTATACTTTTCTGCTTATTTTCAGTATAATGTTTTTCTGATGGTTCTTTGATTATGTTGGTTTATTGTCTTCTTCGTTGTTATATTTGTTCATTATTTTTTATTTTTATGATTCTATACTTTTTGTTTGTTGCCTATCTTTTATATTCTCTATTGTTTGTATTTGTTTTTTTTTTTAATTTTTGTATTTGTTTTGTTGTTACTTTCTTTATTGTCTACGTTGTGTTTGCATCTTCATTACGTTTTCATTTTAATTCTTTTATAATGTTTTTGTGATGGTTCTTTGATTATGTTGGTTTTTTATCTTCTTCGTTGTTATATTTGTTCATTATTTATTATTTTTATAATTTTATACTTTTTGTTTATTGCCTAATTTTTAGATGCTCTATTCTTTGTATTTGTTTTTTCTTCTAATTCTTGTGTTTGTTTTATTGTTACGTTTCTCTATTGTCTACGTTGTGTTTACTTCTTCATTATATTTTTATTTTCATTTTTTTATTTTTGTTCTTTATTTTTTTCTGATCCCTCTCTGCCTCTTTACTTTTTTTTTGTACTCGATTATTTCTTATTGTTTTTCATGTTTTATGTTTTTTTGTTGTTTGTTTTATTTTTCAATTTTTTTCTTATTCTTTATTTTGTTTATTTTTGTATTGATTCTATACTTTTCTGCTTATTTTTTGTACAATGTTTTTTTGATGGTTCTTTGATTATATTTGTTTTTTGTCTTCTTCGTTGTTATATTTGTTCATTATTTTTTATTTTTATGATTCTATACTTTTCGTTTGTTGCCTATCTTTTATATTCTCTATTGTTCGTATTTTTTTTTTAATTCTTGTATTTGTTTTATTGTTACTTTTCTTTATTGTCTACATTGTGTTTGCATCTTCCTTATGTTTTAATTTTCATTCTTTTACAATGTTTTTGTGATGGTTCTTTGATTATGTTGGTTTTTATCTTCTTCGTTGTTATATTTGTTCATTATTTATTATTTTTATAATTTTATACTTTTTGTTTATTGCCTAATTTTTAGATGCTCTATTCTTTGTATTTGTTTATTTCTTCTAATTCTTGTGTTTGTTTTATTGTTACGTTTCTCTATAGTCTACGTTGTGTTTACTTCTTCATTATATTTTTATTTTCATTTTTTTATTTTTGTTCTTTATTTTTTTCTGATCCCTCTCTGCCTCTTTACTTTTTTTTTTGTACTCGATTATTTCTTATTGTTTTTCATGTTTTATGTTTTTTTGTTGTTATGTTTTATTTTTCATTTTTTTCTTATTCTTTATTTTGTTTATTTTTGTATTGATTCTATACTTTTCTGCTTATTTTTTGTACAATGTTTTTTTGATGGTTCTTTGATTATATTTGTTTTTTGTCTTCTTCGTTGTTATATTTGTTCATTATTTTTTATTTTTATGATTCTATACTTTTTGTTTGTTGCCTATCTTTTATATTCTCTATTGTTCGTATTTTTTTTTTTAATTCTTGTATTTGTTTTATTGTTACTTTTCTTTATTGTCTACATTGTGTTTGCATCTTCCTTATGTTTTAATTTTCATTCTTTTATAATGTTTTTGTGATGGTTCTTTGATTATGTTGGTTTTTATCTTCTTCGTTGTTATATTTGTTCATTATTTATTATTTTTATAATTTTATACTTTTTGTTTATTGCCTAATTTTTAGATGCTCTATTCTTTGTATTTGTTTGTTTCTTCTAATTCTTGTGTTTGGTTTATTGTTACGTTTCTCTATTGTCTACGTTGTGTTTACTTGTTCATTATATTTTTATTTTCATTTTTTTATTTTTGTTCTTTATTTTTTTCTGATCCCTCTCTGCCTCTTTACTTTTTTTTTTGTACTCGATTATTTCTTATTGTTTTTCATGTTTTATGTTTTTTGTTGTTTGTTTTATTTTTCATTTTTTTCTTATTCTTTATTTTGTTTATTTTTGTATTGGTTCTATACTTTTCTACTTATTTTCTGTATAATATTTTTTTGATGGCTCTTTGATTATGTTAGTTTTTTGTCTTCTTCGTTGTTATATTTGTTCATTATTTTTATTTTTATGATTCTATACTTTTTGTTTGTTGCCTATCTTTTATATTCTCTATTGTTTGTATTTGTTTTTTTTTTTAATTCTTGTATTTGTTTTATTGTTACTTTTCTTTATTGTCTACATTGTGTTTGCATCTTCCTTATGTTTTAATTTTCATTCTTTTATAATGTTTTTGTGATGGTTCTTTGATTATGTTGGTTTTTATCTTCTTCGTTGTTATATTTGTTCATTATTTATTATTTTTATAATTTTATACTTTTTGTTTATTGCCTAATTTTTAGATGCTCTATTCTTTGTATTTGTTTGTTTCTTCTAATTCTTGTGTTTGGTTTATTGTTACGTTTCTCTATTGTCTACGTTGTGTTTACTTGTTCATTATATTTTTATTTTCATTTTTTTATTTTTGTTCTTTATTTTTTTCTGATCCCTCTCTGCCTCTTTACTTTTTTTTTTGTACTCGATTATTTCTTATTGTTTTTCATGTTTTATGTTTTTTGTTGTTTGTTTTATTTTTCATTTTTTTCTTATTCTTTATTTTGTTTATTTTTGTATTGGTTCTATACTTTTCTACTTATTTTCTGTATAATATTTTTTTGATGGCTCTTTGATTATGTTAGTTTTTTGTCTTCTTCGTTGTTATATTTGTTCATTATTTTTATTTTTATGATTCTATACTTTTTGTTTGTTGCCTATCTTTTATATTCTCTATTGTTTGTATTTGTTTTTTTTTTTTAATTCTTGTATTTGTTTTATTGTTACTTTTCTTTATTGTCTACCTTGTGTTTGCATCTTTCTTATGTTTTAATTTTCATTCTTTTATAATGTTTTTGTGATGGTTCTTTGATTATGTTGGTTTTTATCTTCTTCGTTGTTATATTTGTTCATTATTTATTATTTTTATAATTTTATACTTTTTGTTTATTGCCTAATTTTTAGATGCTCTGTTCTTTGTATTTGTTTTCTTTTTCTTCTAATTGTTGTGTTTGTTTTATTGTTACGTTTCATTATTGTCTACGTTGTGTTTACTTCTTCATTATGTTTTTATTTTCATTTTTTAATTTTTGTTCTTTATGTTTTTCTGCTCTCCCTCTGTCTCTTTAAATTTTTTTTTTGTACTCGATTATTTATTATTGTTTTTCATGTTTTATGTCTTTTTGTTGTTATGTTTTAATTTTCATTTTTTTTCTTATTCTTTATTTTGTTTATTTTTGTATTGATTCTTTGCTTTTGTGCTTATTAATTTGTATAATGTTTTTGTGATGGTTATTTGATTATGTTGGTTTTTCACATTCTTCGTTGTTATATTTGTTCATTATTTTTTATTTTTGTGATTCTATACTTTTTGTTTATTGCTTATTTTTTATATTATCTGTTCTTTATATTTATTTATTTTTCTCATTCTTGTATTTGTTTTATTTTTACTTTTCTTTATTGTTTACATTGTGTTTGCATCTTCATTATGTTTTTATTTTTATTCTTTTTTATTTTTGTTCTTTAGTTTTTTCTTATCTCTCTTTGTCTCTTTAAGTTTCTTGTTTGTACTTTATTTTTTGTTATTGTTTTTCATGTTTTATGTTTTTTTATTGTTATGTTTTATGTTTTATTTTTTCTTATTCTTTATTTTGTTTATTTTTGTACTTTCCCTTATTTTTTATTTTTGTATTGATCTATACTTTTGTGCTTATTTTCTGTGAAATGTTTTTCTGATTGTTCTTTGATTATGTTGGTTTTTTATCTTCTTCGTTGTTATATTTGTTCACTATTTTTTATTTTTATAATTTTATACTTTTTGTTTGTTGCCCATTTTTTATATTCTCTATTCTTTGTAATTGTTTTTTTCTTCTGATTCCTTTGTTTGTTTTTTTGTTACGTTTCTTTATTGTCTACATTGCATTTACTTCTTCGTTATGTTTTTATTTTTATCTTTTTTTAATTTTTGTTTTTTATTTTTTTGATCTTTCTCGGTCTCTTTATGTTTCTTGTTTGTTCTGGATTATTTGTTATTGTTTTTCATGTTTTACACTTTTTTGTTGTTATGTTTTATTTTTTATTTTTTTCTTATTCTTTATTTTGCTTATTTTTGCATTGATTCTATACTTTTCTGCCTATTTTTAGTATAATGTTTTTGTGA
Organism: Moringa oleifera; assembly: GCA_021397835.1. Classification (NCBI taxonomy): domain Eukaryota; kingdom Viridiplantae; phylum Streptophyta; class Magnoliopsida; order Brassicales; family Moringaceae; genus Moringa; species Moringa oleifera. The sequence continues at coordinate 773,350 of JAJFZO010000902.1, read as the reverse complement.
TGGTTCTTTGATTATGTTGGTTTTTCACATTCTTCGTTGTTTTATTTGTTCATTATTTTTTATTTTTGCGATTCTATACTTTTTGTTTATTGCTTATTTTTTATATTATCTGTTCTTTATATTTATTTATTTTTCTCATTCTTGTATTTTTTTTATTTTTACTTTTCTTTATTGTCTACGTTGTGTTTGCATATTCATTATGTTTTTATTTTTATTATTTTTTTATTTTTGTTTTTTATTTTTTTTTGATCTCTCTCTGTCTCTTTATGTTTCTTGTTTGTTCTGGATTATTTGTTTTTTTTTTTCATGTTTTATATTTTTTTGTTGTTATGTTTTATTTTTTATTTTTTTCTTATTCTTTATTTTACTTATTTTTGTATTGATTCTATACTTTTCTGCTTATTTTCAGTATAATATTTTTCTGATGGTTCTTTGATTATGTTGTGTTTTTGTTATATTTGTTCATTATTTTTTACTTTTATGATTCTATACTTTTTGTTTGTTGCCTATCTTTTATATTGTCTATTGTTTGTATTTGTTTTTTTTTTAATTCTTGTATTTGTTTTGTTGTTACTTTTCTTTATTGTCTACGTTGTGTTTGCATCTTCATTATGTCTTCATTTTAATTCTTTTATAATGTTTTTGTGATGGTTCTTTGATTATGTTGGTTTTTTATCTTCTTCGTTGTTATATTTTTTTATTATTTTTTATTTTTATAATTTTATACTTTTTGTTTATTGCCTAATTTTTAGATGCTCTATTCTTTGTATTTGTTTTTTCTTCTAATTGTTGTGTTTGTTTTATTGTTACGTTTCATTATTGTCTACGTTGTGTTTACTTGTTCATTATGTTTTTATTTTTATTATTTTTATTTTTGTTCTTTATTTTTTTCTGATCTCTCTCTGTCTCTTTACGTTTTCTTTTGTGCTCGATTATTTGTTATTGTTTTTCATGTTTTATGTTTTTTTGTTGTTATGTTTTATTTTTCATTTTTTTTCTTATTCTTTATTTTGTTTATTTTTGTATTGATTCTATACTTTTCTGCTTATTTTCTGTGTAATGTTTTTCTGATGTCTCTTTGATTGCGTTTGTTTTTTGTCTTCTTCGTTGTTATATTTGTTCATTATTTTTATTTTTATGATTCTATACTTTTTGTTTGTTGCTGATCTTTTATATTCTCTATTGTTTGTATTTGTTTTTTTTTCAATTCTTGTATTTGTTTTATTGTTACTTTTTCTTTATTTTCTACATTGTGTTTGCATCTTCATTATGTTTTCATTTTCATTCTTTTATAATTTTTTGTGATGGTTCTTTGATTATGCTGGTTTTTTATCTTCTTCGTTGTTATATTTGTTCATTATTTTTTATTTTTATAATTTTATACTCTTTGTTTATTGCCTAATTTTTAGATGCTCTATTCTTTGTATTTGTTTTTTTTCTTCTAATTCTTGTGTTTGTTTTATTGTTACGTTTCATTATTGTCTACGTTGTGTTTACTTCTTCATTATGTTTTTATTTTTATTATTTTTATTTTTGTTCTTTATTTTTTTCTGATCTCTCTCTGTCTCTTTACGTTTCTTTTTTGTTCTTGATTATTTGTTATTGTTTTTCATGTTTTATGTCTTTTTGTTGTTATGTTTTAATTTTTAATTTTTTCTTATTCTTTATTTTGTTTATTTTTGTATTGATTCTTTACTTTTGTGTTTATTTTCTGTATAATGTTTTTGTGATGGTTCTTTGATTATGTTAGTTTTTCACATTTTTCATTGTTATATTTGTTCATTATTTTTTATTTTTATGATTCTATCCTTTTTGTTTGTTGCCTATTTTTTATATTCTCCAATCTTTGTATTTGTTTTTTTTTTTCTAATTCTTATGTTTGTTTTATTGTTACGGTTCTTTATTGTCCACGTTGTGTTTACTTCTTCATTATGTTTTGATTTTCATTCTTTTTTTATTTTTGTTTCTTGTTTTTTTTTTCTAATCTCTCTCTATCTCTTTAAGTTTCTTATTTGTACTCGATTATTTGTTATTATTTTTCATGTTTTTTTTTGTCGTTATGTTTTATTTTTCATTTTTTTCTTATTCTTTATTTTGTTTATTTTTTTACTGATTCTTTTCGTTTGTGCTTATTTTCTGTATAATGTTTTTCTGATGGTTCTTTGATTATGTCAGTTTTTTATCTTCTTCGTTGTTATATTTTTTAATTATTTTTATTTTTACAATCTTGTACTTTTTATTTTGTTGCCTATTTTTTCTATTCCCTATTCTTTGTACTTTTTTTCTTTTGATTCTTGCGTTTGTTTTATTGTTACGTATCTTTATTGTCTACGTTGTGCTTATATCTTCATTATGTTTTTATTTTCATTCTTCTTTTATTTTTGTTCTTTATTTTTTTTTATCTCTCTCTGTCTCTTTAAGTTTCTTGTTTGTACTCGATTATTTGTTATTGTTTTTCATGTTTTATATTTTTTTGTTGTTATGTTTCATTTTTCATTTTTTTCTTATTCTTTATTCTGTTTATTTTTCTATTGATTCTCGACTTTTGTGCTTATTTTCTGTATAATGTTTTTGTGATGGTTCTTTGATTATGTTGGTTTTTCACATTCTTCATTGTTACATTTGTTTATTATTTTCTATTTTTATGATTCTATACTTTTCGTTTGTTGCCTATTTTTTATATTCTCTGTTCTTTGTATTTGTTTTTTTTTTCTAATTCTTGTATTTGTTTTATTGTTACTTTTCTTTATTGTCTACATTGTGTTTGCATCTTCATTATGTTTTTATTTTCGTTTTTTTTTATTTTTGTTCTTTATTTTTTTGCATCTCTGTTTGTCTCTTTAAGTTTCTTGTTTGTACTTTATTTTTTGTTATTGTCTTTCATGTTTTATGTTTTTTTGTTTTTTTGTTGTTATGTTTTATGTTTTATTTTTTTCTTATTCTTTATTTTGTTTATTTTTGTACTTTTCCTTGTTTTTTTATTTTTGTATTGACTCTTTACTTTTGTGCTTATTTTTGGTGTATTGTTTTTCTGATGGTTCTTTGATTATGTTGGTTTTTTTATTCTTCTTCGTTGTTATATTTGTTCATTACTTTTTATTTTTATAATTCTATACTTTTTGTTTGTTGCCTATTTTTTATATTCTCTATTCTTTGTAATTGTTTTTTTCTTCTGATTCTTGTGTGTGTTTTATTGTTACGTTTCTTTATTCTCTACATTGTGGTTGCTTCTTCATTGTGTTTTTACTTTCATTTTTTTTATTCTTTATTTTTTTATCTCTCTCTTTTCCTTTAAGTTTCTTGTTTGTACTTAGTTATTTGTTATTTTTTTTCATGTTTTATGTTTTTTTGTTGTTATGTTTTATTTTTCATTTTTTTCTTGTTCTTTCTTTTGTTTATTTTTGTACTTTTCCTTGTTTTTTATTTTTGTATTGATTCTTTACTTTTGTGCTTATTTTTTGTATAATGTTTTTGTGATGGTTCTTTGATTATGTTGGTTTTTTATCTTCTTCATTGTTATATTTGTTCATTGCTTTTTATTTTTATAATTTTATACTTTTTGTTTATTATCTATTTTTTATATTCTCTATTCTTTGTATTTGTTTTTTTCCTTCTGATTCTTGTGTTTGTTTTATTGTTACTGTTTTTTATTATCTACGTTGTGTTTACTTCTTTATTATGTTTGTATTTTTATTTTTTTATTTTTGTTCTTTATTTTTTTTTGTGACCTCTCTCTGTGTTTTTAAGTTTCTTGTTTGTACTTTATTATTTGTTGTTGTTTTTCAAGTTTTATGTTTTTTTGTTGTTATGTTTTATTTTTTTTCTTATTCTTTGTTTTGTTTATTTTTTTTTACTTTTCCTTGTTTTTTATTTTTGTATTGATTCTTTTCTTTTTTGGTTATTTCTATATATTGTTTTTCTGATGGTTCTTTGATTATATTGGTTTTTTTATTCTTCTTCGTTGTTATATTTGTTCATTACTTTTTATTTTTATAATTCTGTACTTTTTGTTTGTTGCCTATTTTTTATATTCTCTATTCTTTGTCTTTGTTTTTTTCTTCTGATTCTTGTGTTTGTTCTTTTGTTTTTGTGGTTGTTTTTTAATTGTTTATTTTATATTACTTTCTTTCTTTCTTTCTTTCTTTTGTGCTTATCTTGTACTTTTCTATCTATTATCAGTTTTTTTTTTTTTTTGTGTTCATTCTTGGTTTAGTTTTTTGTTCATGTTCTTTTTTATTCTTAAGATTTTCCATTTGTTTTTTGTTTTTTAATATTTTTTCTATTATATTATTATTGTTATTTTTGCGCTTGTATTTTTGTCTGTTCTTGTGCTTGCCTTTTGTTTTTTTGTTTTCATTCTTGTTCTTTGTTTTTGTATTTGTTCTTTATAATTTTTTATGTACGTTTTTGTGCTTGTTTTCTTTATTTTATTTTTATATTTGTTCTTTGTTCTTGTACTTTTTTTGTATGTTTGTTTTTTTGTTTATATTTTTTAGATGTTTTTTCATCTTTTTATTGTGCTAATTTTATATCTTTTGTTATATATATTTGTTCTTTGATTTCCATTTTTGTGATTATGCATGTATTTTCTCTACTTTTATGACTGCTCTTTGTGTTATTTTATGCTATGTTCTTTCTTCTTCTTTTTGTTTTTTATTGTTATATTTGATCAATATTCTTATTATTGTACTTGTTTATGTTCTTTTTGTATTTGTTATTTGTTTTTGTGTGTTTTTTTTATTCATATGCTTATTTCTTATGTTATCTTCTTTGCTTTTTTTACTTCTTTATTCTTTGTTGTGGTGCATATTTGATATTCTCCAGTTTTGCCTTATCCTTCACCTTTTTTTTTTTTTTTTTCATGTTTCTTATCTTTTCTCTATTATTTATTTGTGTTAATTTATGTTAGTTACTTTCCTTATTGTTGTGCTTGTCTTATGCTTAGAAATCTATTATCTATTTTTTTCATATTCGTCCTTTGTTATGTTTTTTGTTCATTTTCTTTTTTATTCTTAAGATTTTCTAGTTGTTCTTTATTTTTTTTTAATATTTGTGCTATTTTATTATTGTTGTTGTTTTTATGCTTGCAGTTCTTGTGCTTGTTGTTTGGTTTTTGTTTTCATTATTGTGTTTTGTATTTGTGCTTGTTCTTTATATTTTTTATGTATGTTTTTGTGCTTTTTTTCTTTGTTTCATTTCTACATTTATTTTTGTGCTTTTTTTGTTCTTTTTCTTTAGTTGTTTTTCCATCCTCTTCTTATGCTTATTTTATTCACTATATATTATTATGTTTTATGAATGACAATATTGACATGATTTTAAAATCTTATGTTGGTCAGAATTTGGATCCGTTTTTTCTCAATTTACTGAATCACGTATTTTGAATTTCATGTTCTTAAACTATTGTCACCTGTTTAAGTTAAGAGTTCCTTGAACCTCCATAAAGCGACATGTAATAATTTTCTTTACTTGTTGGTTTTCACTTGTTTTGCCTATATGCGTTTTGAATTAGTTTTGTGAATCTTATATATATATATATATATATATATATATATATATATATATGTGATAGGATAAATTTAGCTCCACATCTAAAAATCTTTTATGTGTGCTATTTTTCTCATTTTAAAGTTTCTCAATTTATAAGGCACTCATTACTAGTTTGGCCTATTTATTTTTTTTTATGCTATAAAATATTAGCATGTAATATTTGTAAAGTGAGTCTTAAATCTCATCACTATAGGGAAATGCCAAAGATGCTACTATAGAAGTTTCTTCCTCCTATGACATTTCATATTGAACATATTAAACTATCTTTACTAGGTCTAGTTGCACCCATCTTTTGTCTCACTATGATGGTTCTTTGGATAGCATCTAGGCATGCTATTGTGAAGGTGCTTAACCACACTACATCTATGAGCAAAACTTAAGTAAAAAATATGGTTGATCAAGAAACAAATTTGGTGCTTTTCAGGATATTAGTGTCTCCCGTGAGTGATGAAGTTTTTGCAAGTTGGCCTAGTGCACCAATAAGATCTTGAATCCTAGTTCAATTTGTTAGTTTTGTTATTGCTTTTACTTCTTTGTTACTATTGTTTTTCTATATCTACTTTCTATCAATTCTTGTGTTTCTTCTTCATTCTTTTGTTTTTGTGTTCTCTACTCCTATGCTTATTTTTCAATTTATTCTTGTATGCTTATTCTTTGCTGTATTCTTCTATGCTTATTGACTATTTTGTGCTTTTTTTTTATTTGTTGTTATTGTGCTTATTTGTTATTTCATTTTTTGTGCTTGCTTTTTTTGTGCTTATTTTTTGCTTTTGTGTCTATTGTGTGTCCTTTCTTTGAGTTCATTCTTTGTTGTTCTTTTTGTTCATGTTCCTTCTATTCTCAAGATTTTTTTCTTGTTCTTTATTTTTCAATATTTGTGCTATTCTATCATTGTTGTTGATTTTGTGCTTGTATTTTCATTTATTTGTGCTTGGTTTTTATTTTTTTGTTTTCATTCTTGTTCTTTGTTATTATGTTTATTCTTTATATTTTTTGTGTATGTGTTTTTTTTTGTTTTCTTCATTTCATTTCTATATTTCTTCTTGGATTTTTTTTATTTTTGAGTTTTTTTTTGTTCTTGTTTTTTATTAGTTTTTTAACTTTTTCTTGTTTATTTTATATTCTTTATTCTATATTTGTTCCTCGACCTTTTTTTTTGTGGTTATACATGTATTTTCTCTACTTTTTAATGTTTGTTTTGTACTATGTTCTTTATTCTTCTTTTTGTTATTTGTTATGTGATCACTATTCTCTTACTATTGTACTTATTAATATTCTTTTTGTGTTCTTTATTTTTCTTTTATGGTTGTCCTTTTTTCTTTGTGTTTGTTATTTGTCTTTGTGCTTCTTCTTTATTTATGTACTTGCTTATTGTGTTATCTTCTTTCCATTTTTTTAGTTTTTTGTTCTTACTTGTGCTTGTTTAATATTTTCTAGTTTCATATTTTTTTTTTGGTCTTTTTTACTTTATTCTTATACTTCTTCTTCTTATGTTTGTTTTTTTTTTTTGATTTTGTATTTTGTTATCTATTTTTATCTTTATTTTAATTCTTTTTCTTAATTTTTGTTCTTTATTTTCTTTTTATGACCGTTCTCTCTCTTCTAAGTTTCCTTGTTTGTACTCTATTATTTGTCATTGCACATGTTCTCTATGTTATTTTGTTTATATTTTATGTTTTATTATTCATATGTTGTGTTTTTTATTCTTTTATGCTTATTCTCTCTTTTTTTTTTTGGCACTTGTTTCTTGTTTTTTGGTTTTTGGTTTTCTTTGCGTTAATTTTTTTTACTTTTGTACATTTTTTCTATTTTATTTTTTGATGTTCTTTGATTGTATTAGTTTAATATTCTTTATTTTTATACTCGTTTATTATTTATTATTTTTGCCTTTTTTATTTCTTTTGTTGCTAGGTCTTCTTCATTCTCTATTCTTTGTTTTAGGCACTAAAGAAATAAAACAAGCTTAAACACATCTTTTTTTAGATTAAAAGTTGAATTATTTTAGTAAAAACAAATTATAGAGAATTGTAACAGAGTCAAAATGTGAAGCCTGATAAGTTATGATTTTTTTTCTTACAAAGGAATCATCTATCTCAATTTTATTAATATTTTGAAAAATATTAGCAAATAGTAATTAAATAAAATAAATATATTTTGTTCATTTTATTTATTTATTTATTATTAAAAAATCTACTAGTAAGTCATGTATATATAAAGTTGTCGATAACTATCCAAATGAAAATAATTTGTCATAATGAGATTAAGCTCCAGAAAATTGTTTGGAAAAACCAACCTCATTGTAAAAAGTTCATAGTTAAAAAGAATTAGTCATATAAGAATTACACTATCATTGTTCCTTTCTAATCAAATTATGTTGACTACACAATTTCCATTTAGTTTAAATTAGTAGGAGCTTCAAGTCTTAATCACTTAAGAAACATTTACTGAAAAGTGTATATTGAATTATATTAATTAAGAGTACTGACGAGGAGCAGTGATTACCTACCCAACTATCTACCTAATATTTTACTTTTTATTTCTTATGGGTCCATATCCAAATGGGTATGAACTTGTTGGTCTTCTTATGCTTATGGCCTTTTTAGGTGTATTTAGCTGTTTTTGATTTTTCAGTGGCCAATAGAATAAAATGAATCTACTAGGTCTAATAATTTATAGTCATAAACTTCTCAGTGTAATGAATTTTATTTATTCTTTTTTTTTTAATTTTATTTGCCTGCTTACCGAACATGTTACGAAAAAGGAAATCTTTAGGAGTAATTCTAAAAGTCTATGATTGTGCAAGCATGTTCTTATCATGTTAAGTACACACATATGTATGTTATTGTAAAATTAATTAGTTACTTTTATTGTTATTCTATTACTTACATAAAACTAAGAAGGCACTTGTTGTGATAAAATACTCATGCATTCCATTATCGGAATGTGCTTTTTATTTTATTATTTATGTGCATACGTATACTTGCATATTACATTATTATTGTAATAGAAAATATTAATAGTTAATGAATGTGATTTTACTATTATTCTATTATTGATTTCAAATTACTAAATCTATTGCAATATAATAGGTCATGTTAATAAAAAAATAATGTCTATTTGGTGTGCATATTTAATATTTTTAGTGTTATTCTACTGAACGTATAGTTTTAATAACACCTTTTTTCACCCTATAATAATTATTCTAATAATTGTATATAAATAGATTGGTGGAGTTCTTTGTTTTTCTCCTGAAGCCTTGTGAACAGTGCAAGAAACATAGCTACTCCCACATGTGCAGTAGTACCATACTGCAGCGACATACACCACAATATGCTGCTGCAGTATGGTACTACTGCACATGTGGGAGTAGCTGTACTACAATATGCTATTTCAACCTACTGGTGTTGTGTAATTGATACACTAGTTTTTGTTTTTTTCTTAATTTTTAATTTTCAACTTAATGTATTTGTTATGATCTTATGTCCATCGTATAAAACAGAAATCGATTATGTATAACAAAATATTATGTTTTTTAACCATGAAATGTAAATGATCTATTTCTTTTTTTTTTCAATTCTTCTTGGAATTTTTCCTTATTATTTTACTTTACATTGTGACAATTAGATATTTTTTATTTTTTAAAAATTGTTTTCTTCGAGATGGTTAATTTTGATGTGTTAAAGTTTTTTTTATATAAAATTTGGATTGATTACCTAAAGCATATTGGGATTACTTATACAAACATGATATTTATGGATGTTTATTGCATTATTTGGACCAAATAATGGATTATTCTACTCAATATAGATACAATAATGTCTTTAATGTATCAAAAGTTAGTTGTAATGCTAAGGATGATTGATTTCTTTACCTGTGTCATTCTAGAATTGCCTTGATACATATATATATATATATATAATTCAAGTTGAGTACCAAAAGCTAATTCGACTTAATCATACAAAGCTATCACTACTTTGAATGATAATTCGTGGATGTTTATTGCATTATTTGGACCAAATAATGTTTTATTCCACTCAACATTAATATAACAATGTCTTCAACGTACCAAAAGTGAGTTGTAATGCTAAAGATGATTGATTTCTTTATTCGTGCCAATGTGGAATTGCCTTGATAGATGCTGCAAGATTTATGATGGCAACTGTTCACCCTGAAAATCAAGTGTTGATTGAGCTTCATTTTCTCCAACTAGATATACATCTAATTCAATTTTAGTAAACTTGTTCAATTTCCTCTGTACTCTTAACATCAACTCTCCACTATTATCCTTAAAACCTTCCCTTTCTTCATTTTACAACAAGTAATCAAAATTTTCTAATTAATCACAATCATATTCATTTACTTAAAAAACCAAATTCTAAAATAACAATATTCAAATCCTTTCTATATAACATAGAAAAATATAATACACAAAATCTCCTAACTAATTGAAGCCTTCATGGTCAATTTGCTAAATTGCACAGCCCATTCTCAAAGATTAACAACTTAATTTGGATGACAATCGTAAAATATCTTTAAAGTTTCTACATATGATTTTTCTTCTCAAACATTCTCTCCCTAAATTTCTCCTTCTCTAATACAACTCTCTTTCTTTTCCAATCAATGCAATTTATAGAATAATCACCAACAGTCATATTACCATTATAAGCTTTGAATTTCGAAAATAAACATAACAAGATTATTCTAGTGTTTTCCATTTTTTTTTTGTGAAGTAAAGGTTAAAAATTCTACTCGTTGAATGATGATTTATAAGCTCAAAAAAACAAAATATACATGTCTTATCAAAATACAAATAAATAAATATTACAATAAATTTTATATTATTTATATTTTTAATTAAATTTTTATTATTATTTTATTAATTATATATATAAACTTTTAATTCGATCTCTTTTATTTTTATTACTAACACAATTTAACGAGCACTAACTTACATACGCACTTGTGACCTCGTCGGTTTCGATTGAGTATCCTTGAAGCCATGGCTTCTTCCCTTTGTAAAAACAACCTCACATTTGCTAACAAATTGTACATTTTCTTACTTAAATCACATGTGAAATGACAAAAAAAAAAAAATGAAGAGAAGAGTGATTATAGGACGATTGGATGTCTAAATTAATAAAACTTGCTGGACATACGATCATTAAAAAAATTCCTTAATTTATTGTGGTAGCTTTTCAAAATGCACGAAAAAAATCAAATGATAAATATCTCACTTTATAATGAATAATAATTTTTTAGATAACATTTTGAATTAGATTTAAAGTGACTTAAAAAGTCATTTCACTACATTAGATGAATGATATCTTGATTTTTTTTTTATATTTATAGATATTTTTTAAATTATAAATAATTTAACAAAAATAATTTTAAAATAAAATATATTGTAATGTGCTATGAATTAAAATACCTAATCATAGAATTTGCTATCATTAAAATTAATATAATATTATTTTTATTGAATTTAATTTTTTAAAATTTATATTTATTTTAAAATAAAATAATTATAAGATTTAATACCACCAAAATTAATATAATATTATATTAATTTTGACGGACTAAGTGAAGGGAATAAAATATTAATGAAGGTATAATGGTGTCTTTATAAAGCGGATCGATAGAAGCAGCAACATTGATGCTTTAAGCTTTTCTCTTTGATCTCTCTCTATCTCTGATCTTTTTCACTGTTGCATTTAAGTTCTTATGCCACTCTATCCCCTTAGGGTTTCTTCATTATTTCACACGTGATTTAAGTTCGAGAAGGCACTTCTAGTTAGCGAATGCGAGGCCATTTTTATGAATCAACCAACTAGTGGAGAGAGGTTAGTGCAAGCGCATGTAGAGGCATTTTCTTATAGCAGCTATGAAATTCGAATCTTATATCAGTAATACAACCGTTGTTTGCTCATACCGTAAATTGTATAGACTAAGTTTGGGAGGAGATGCCTTCACTGCTGCTTTTATCAGCATCATTGACGCCTTCGATCCTTCTGAAACATTAACTCATTGATCGAATGTGACCAAGGAGCTACTCATCAAGATTCGTGGTATTCCTAAGGTCGACGAGGAATTCAATGACTTAGTGGTCTTTAGTCAAGCTTCCAAGGAGGTCAAGCACCCATGTTTCAATCTGTTTAGGAGGAAGTACAAGTCCCAGCTCAGTTTCGCCTTTTTCATCCCCATCTTCTAGCATATCATCGACATGAACGTCTTCATCTTCTAAGCATCGATTTTGTCCAAGACCATGAGGTTCAAGAACACTATTTCTTTTTTAGGCTTATAAATTATCACTCAACGAATAGTTTTTGGACCTCTGCTTCACAGAGAGAAAGTTTCTAGAAAAAGCTAGATGAATCTTGTTACGTTGATTTTCAAAATTCAAATCTTATGATGGTAATGTGATCGTTAGATGCTCATAATGTAATTTGCTTAGACTGAGTTTGGGAGGTACTTTCGTCCCCGGTCTTATCATCATCATTGATGCCTTCGATCTCTCTGAAACACCAACTCATTTATCGAACATGGCTATAACGACGAGGCCAAGAAGCTGCTTATCAAAATTTGTGGCATTCCCAACATCAACGAGGAGTTCAACGACTTGGTCGCTGCCAGTGAAGCTTCCACTGAGGCCAAGCACCCATGGTTCAATCTGTTTAGGAGGCAGTATATGCCACAGTTTACTTTGCCTTCTTCATCCTTTTCTTCTAGTAGCTCAGTGGCATGAACGTCTTCATCTTCTACGTTCCTGTTCAGTTAAAGATCATGGGGTTTTGGAATAATGCTTCCTTTTAAGCTTATAAATTATCACTCAACGAATAGAGTTTTTGGAGCTCTGCTAAGCTGGACGAATCTTGTTATGTTGATTTTTGAAATTCAAATCTTATAACTGTAATGTAATTGTTGGGTACTCATAATGTAAATTGCATAGACTGAGCTTGGGAGATGCCTTCATCCCCACTCTTATCATCATCATCGGCGCTCTTGATCTCTTTAAAACACCAAGTTATTGATCGACGTGGCCACAATGCGAGGCCAAGGAACTATTCATCAAAATTCGTGGCATTCCCAACGTCGTTGAAGAGTTCAACGACTTTGGTCGATGCTAATGAAACTTCCAAGGAGGTCAAGCACCCATAGTTCATTCTATTTAGAAAGAAGTACAGGCCACAATTAACTTTTGCCTTCTTAATTTCCTTCTTCCAGTAGCTCACTGGCATGAACATCTTCATCTTTTACGCTTCTGTTCTATTCAACACCATGAGGTTCGGGAATAACGCTTCCTTCATGTCCTCTTTGGTTTGTTAGTATCATTAATGCCATCGCAACCATTATTTCCATTATCGGCGTCGATGAGTGGAAATGAAGAACTTTTTTCCTCAAGGGTGCGATCAAAATGGTCATTTATAATATCTGATTTCAAAATGCTAGTTTTCTTTTTTATGGTTTCTCATCATAGGTATGGCATATAATTTTTTAGGATGTAAAATATTAGCACTTAATATTTGTAATGTGAGTCTTAAATATTACACTGAGTGCCATTATACTTGTCTTTGCTGCACTCTGCATGGTTTTGCTTCCTCTTGGAACTTTTACTTCTCGTGAGTGCTTAACAATCTTTAAGATTAGGTATTACCATCTTGTAGTAGTAATTTGTAGTATAACTTGCACATGCTTTACGTATTTGTAGAATGGCTTTGGGCATGGATTTATAACATGTCACTTGATAATATTTATGAGGTCTTTTACGGGGTAGTGCTTCTGCTGCACATGATGAAATTTCTTTTCTTTCTTGGAATATAAAAGTTTTATCTTTCAAGTTAGATCTGAATTGGTGTTAAACTTGACAATTTATTTTGTTTAATGTAAAGAACAGCATAAGAACCCAAGTTTCAATTTTGGGAGACGTCTACAGCTTCGACATCCTTCTTCTGGAAATGTTTACATGAAAGAGCCTAAAGATGATAGGTTCATGGACGTTGTGAATCTTCATAAATTGTCAAGGCTACTTTGCCTGAAAAACTGACAGACATTACAGATCCAGCTCTTCTCTAGGACCCTGAAGCAAATAGGGCAAGTACTGATGAGAGGAAGACAAGAAAGGACAAACTGTAGGAGTGTTTAATCTCAATATTTGGAATTAAAGTTGCTTGTTGCTTTGGAAAATTAGATCAGAGCCCCATCTATTAATATAACAAAAGATTAGTTGAAATGCACCATTCTTCTCCGCATCTAATTCTTCTCAGCATATACAATAGGAACTCCCACGAGACGTGATCATAGGCTTTCTCAATGTCAAGTTTACATATAACACCCATCTTTCCAGCTTTGATTTGAGTATCCACCACTTCATTTGTGACCAAGATAGCATCAAGAATCTGTCCACATTTCACAACACTTTTTACTACTTCTCTAAATCTCTTGGCTAATACTTTAGAGATGACTTTATTAGATACATCCTACCAAACTTACAGGTCTAAAGTGCTGGTATCCATTACACCTGTTTTCTTTGCAACCAGTACTATAAATGTTGAGTTCAGTGACTGCACAAACTTGTCTCTACTGTGAAATTCCTCAAGTAGCTTCATTATGATACTTTTCACCATTTCCCAATTTGCCTTCAAAAAAGCCATATATTGTGAACCTATCTAGGCCTGAGGCCTTATCTCTATCATATTCTTTCACTGCCTCCTTCACTTCTTCCTCCCTAAATGAATGCTCTAGCCATTATTGCAAATCCCCATTAATTTCTTTGAATTACGACCCATCTAGTTTAGGTCTCCAAAAGTTAGTCTCTCGATACATTTCTTTGTAATATCTACCAATCCTCTCCTTTAATTCCTCATTCCCTTCTACATTTGCCCTTTGTATCTATATCTTGTGAATGAAGTTGAATCGTTACAAGAGCAAAATACTTTGAAGTTTAAAAGTCATAAGTAGCAGTAACCATTTGGACAATAAAACAAGTAAAGAAACAGTCAAAATATAAATGCAAAAAGCAAGTTAGTAGTAGCATTGTCCACAATATAAAAAAAATGATAAAGGTAACATTACGAAACAGTTTATAACCAACTAAAGTATATACCAATCATTCCATAAAGGAGAATATATTGTTATAGCAATAGATATGATAAGTGAAATTATTAATCACCATCAAAACCCATATAGTATCACATATCATCATTGACTTGATGCATTGTTAGACCATAGAAGCAAAAGCATATCCAAATAATCTTTCTACTTATTCATGAAGAAGTGTTCATGTCCTGTAGCTATTATTTTTATGAAAGTGCCCCTAAATAATTGCGTTATCAGAGCAAATACTGGGCAAGAACCATCATCATTCATTTTTCAGAGCAAATACTGGGCAAGAACCATCATCATTCATTTTTCTATGTAAACTGCATATACTTGATTTAGTAACCCTTCTTTACAAAGTCCTTTAACTATTTTGTTACACATCTGAACACTGGGATGCACCTTAATAGATAAACTAAGGAAAAGTCCCTTTACAACTTTGAGTTCTATGGATTTCAAAAAGATGTCGATCAAGATAATTGCATAAATCTCTGGTAGTGAAATATAATCATACTAATATCAAAATAGCAACTATCCCAAAACAAAACTCGACAATCTAGTAATAACGGTGAAACCATGATTGTGAGCATCATTAGTAATCCTTGAGGAACTAAGAAGTCAAAGGGCCACGAAAAGCAAAACAGTATACTAATTCACATATTCTACTGATGTTTAATAGTCATAGGGCTCATCTCAGAAACATTAACCTAGGAACTTAACAGCCTCAACGACACAAAGGAACAAGTTAGTTGACTTAACATTACAAGAAAACAAGTCAACAATCAAGCTGTCCACCATCTACAGAATGTTATAAACTTTTCTCTTCTCAATGATCAAGATCTCTCTCTCTCTCTTTTTTTAGTCATTCGTGAAGGTCACATATGAAGATTGCAAATAAATAACAAACCAAAAAGAGGAAGAAGGCATCCAAGATATAGTATGCAAAACTACAAAGTTCAGATAATATTGTTCTCATAGAAGAAATGATTCATTTATAGTGCCATCCCCAATATTTGATCTAGGTATGTAATGATTAAAACAACCAACAATTGCCATGTGGAGCATCGATGGGTAACAGCATCTAAAACAAATGAATGAAATAATATATTTATTTATAGACAACCAACATCTACTTTTCAAATCATAAGGCCAGAAGCATTTATTAATAAATTCCATAATAAAATGAATGAAATAGATGGAAGTAAATTTGTTTACAAGAAGCATCTCACAACTTCATATTTAAGATGGACATGAAGCCAAACATATAATTTTAGAGTAATAACAGCTATGAAAACCAATAACCATTTAAGGCAACTTTTGAATAAAATCTAGTCATCGAACATAAAGAGTCTCTCATAAACAGGCATATAATTTCCTATCATAGTCAATTCTAAAATATGAAAAACACAAGAGCAGTTTTGAATGTAAAGTAGGAGAACATGGACAGTTATGCATCAATACTGTATTTTCCCTACACATACATGCACTTCTACATGTCACTGCAATAAGCATACACACATTTAGCACAAGCATATGCGACGAACTCCAAGCAAAGTTGTATAGCAAGATAGTTGAAATCAAGTCAGGTAATATAATCCCTATTGCCCAATGCAGCGAAAACCAATCAAGTGAAAAGCATTAATGAATTACTTTCCAACAAAATAGTATACAAGAGAAAAGCAACAAAAAAAACTAATAGAATCATGCAAAATCAAGCATCTAACATGTACATGCCTTCAAACATTTTATCCAATTTGTCATTGTAAGTGCACATTTTTTTTTACAGATAGAGGTCTATCAACACTTGATGTGTTTTGTTTGCAAAGCCAAACAAATAATAAGTCATAAAGATCTTACCTTCTGCTTGGATTTATGGAATCCCTACTTCAAGTTTCCTTAACATAAACACATTATTGTTCTCAATCAAGTTCAATACCAAGTTTGAGCATTATAGAAATGGTAATGAAAGCAAAGTTGATAAGATTTAGCCCAACCTAAACATAGAAAGAAAACAATTTCCTAAAATGGTCAAACATATAAATGAAAGAGTCACCAATGAAAGTAGCACATTAGCATTTGCCACCCATGAAGCTTTTATCAGGTATACTAGCTTGAGAATTGAAGAGGCTGAACCACGTTAACGAAGAAGATTTATTTAAACCAAATTTAGAAGCCAAATGAGTCTCACAATTGAGTTCACCATCGTAAACACTACATCATCAACTCTCACTTCTAATCAATGCGCAAGGCTTTAGATCATTTACTTTTTTTTCGAGTGCTGCACAATATGATGAATAGAAGTTTTATATTTTCATTCACTGTATAAATTAGATAATTTGACCAACATCAACTTTGCCATTTGATGCCAAAAGAATTATTAATCCTAAAACAATCTAATAACTAAAATATATTTGAGTAAATTAGTTTCCAAAATCATCTTATAAATCAATATCTGATGTTATTATGACTTTATGACCTTGAAGCAATTATCAGTAGGGCTTTATGTTGGTAAAATAATTTTTACAATAATATAATTAATTTTTTTATCAATGCAAAAATACAATATTGAAGTTCAAAACTCATTAATGGTAGGATACCTCCACTTTGAAGATATAAAACTAGAAATGAAACATTCAAGATATAGACAAAATACCAAGTTAATAGTACCAATGTGTATAATAACAAACATAATGGATGCAACATTAACCAGTAATTTATACCAAAACAAAATGTAACAGCTATAAATCTGATGATTAACATCTCACAATCACTATTAAACCTACAAACTGTTATATAATCATTGGTCTAATACATTGTTAGACCACAAATCCACATGTGTTTATGCTATTATAGATTGTTTCAAAAGATACCCATGAATTCTGGTGTTGCAAAAGCATCAGGGAAACAATCATGACTTTTCATTTCTCTAAATAAATCATAGGAATCATTTAGAAGCCCTTCTTTACACAATTCTTTAACCATTATCTTGTATATCTGAAGTTTAGGTGGTACCTCTTCATAGAGAGATTGCATAAAAGTCCCTTTGCACATTTAATTTATTCAGCTCCGCAAAAATTATATCAAGATCTAGGAACAAAAGAAATAATATTCATGAGTACACCAAAGAAGGGGGAATGTTGTATGCAACGCAATAGCAACAGTTTATGCTCAAATAGGACATATACCTCTCATTGCATAATGGACATATATGCAATCCCTGCCACTTGAACCAGGTATGTAACGGTTAAAACAACCATCAGTCTGCTATTTGAGCATCAATAGGTAACATCATTTTGAAATAGATGAACAAAATAAAATCCATATATTTATTTGTAGACAGCCAACATCAACTTTGTGACTCATAAGGCTGGAAGCATTTATAAATTTCCAATCTAATGACTGAAATACATAAGAAAATTTGTTTCCATAGAGGCTGTATCATATATCCATATCAATGTAATTATGACTTTATGACCTTAATAGCATAGAAAGGCAAATGAACCAAAGTTCAATGTCAACTAAAATTAGTTTTACCATTTGAAGTTCATAAGTCATCAGTCTTGGATGAATTTTGCAATTATGCATAATCAGTTGAGTTGCACGCAAGGTTAACTTTCAAAATTCACATAATCTGTTAAGTTAGTAATTAGTACATCTAACTCTGGATGCTAAATTGCTGCCACTTGGGGACTAACCCAAAGATTGATTAGTTACTAAGGTGTGAATTCAAAATTTCAAACTCACATTTCTTTTACCGGAATGATGGAATAGTATTAGACTACTTAAGTTCAATCATGAATCAAGCTACCTCAGAACATAAAGTTATCGAAAAGCTTTCGCAGTATATACAATATGTATGATGTTACCTTCAAGTGGACTTCGTGCATGGTTTGTTACTTTTGTCCATTTTGCTCATGCACTTCAAAAATAGGTAATCCACAATAATTGTTGTCAATTAGCTTTATAGAACTTCCCACTTCTAGCTGCACAGGAACATCAAGAAGAATCAGAGTTCTTCCTGTATCACTGAAATCATCAATCTCAACAACGTTCTTATTTTTATTAGCTCCTCATTCGTTAACCTATAAAGCATGCTTATATTTTAAGAACATTAATGAAAAATAAAGCCAATCAAGAAAAGAGACAATAATAGGGTTAATATGATTCCACAAAAGATCAATCAATGCTTTCGTTTGACCATTAAGGATTCCACAACATGCCTAGCCCTATCCAATCTATAGATCTTATGCTTTGCTTACTTGCAAAACCCCCAGTTGCTCACTCACCATCACCACTAAAACAAGGTGCCTTCTAATGCATCTTGGTGATGGAATCTTGAAATTCCTGAAGAAGTACTAAACACTTTGACCCAATGGCCTTCATGTTAGGAATTGCTACAAGAAGTGCTTTTGTGTTTCATGCATATAAGTTAGTAATCATAGGAGCATATGAAAGAGGATAGACAAGACAATGCTACAAAAGATTAGTCAATGCTTCCATTAGAGCAATTATACATAAAGTTTTAACCAATGCTAGGAGTGAATGCTTTTTAACCTTTGTATCCAACCTAGATTATGCTTCTATAGGTTATGTATCAGCCACTGATAGTCTGACAATGTAGCATTAGGTAAGAGCTCTAAGAACTCTCACCTAGCCATAATTTCAGGTGGAGGCACTCCACTAATGACATTGGCATCTTGCTTTGTTTTTTGGGATGAGAGCTCTTTGGGCAGTTCATGTGGAGAACTACCAATGTTAGATGGATTTGCACTAAGAATTACTTCATGGACAAAGGGAAGCGACTTATAGCTTGCAAGCAAAACTTCACCCAATCATGGATTCATGGAGATGGCCTTCTAAGTCACCCTTCAATCTTGTTTGTTTCAAGCCTAGAGGCAGCCGAGATTTCCTGCAAAGGAGTAGAGTGTAGCTTAATATCTAAAAGAGGATTTGTTACAACTCAATTTGTAATGCATATTCATTTATTGTAATATGAATCGAAGTGTCATCCTTAGGGCATATCTGATTTATTGTTACACTACTCGTGTATTTATTTTTTAATGGTTTTATTTGAATTTATGCTATTCTTACTTCAAGATCACTAAAGTGGGTGGATAATAAATTGAATGTCAAATTACAATGACATGATTCAGGTCATACCCAGGGATTAGCCCACAAGCTAGCATCAGACTTAGGAATGATCGCTACCACATTAGGCATACCTTTTGCAACTGACAGAACATTGCTTATCCACTTAACAGCAACCCATACATCTCCTACACTGAGTTCTTTCAAATAATTCTTACTGTCAAATAATCAAACCTATATCTAGTGAATGAATAAAAATATTGAAATAATCAGAAAGAGCAAGAAAAAGTATGCCATGAATATGTTTTCCTTTAGAGCCATGTCGATTCAACATTACAACTAAATAAGGTGTCACTGCATTGATAAGATCCATGTGATTACTATTTTGAAAGAATAATAATGTAGACAAATTTATGTTAATAGAGGATTTCCAAGGCCCAAAGGTTTACACAAGGCCTCACTAAAGAAATCATCAATCAAGGTGGCTCTTACTAAAAGGAAATTAAATAGCATTTTATCCAACTCAAAAACTGGCGTATCAGTTGTAGCTATTACTGAATGTCATAAACTCTTTTAAGGGTTTGGATAACTAAAATTTATCATAAAGTTTAAAGATATATTAAGTCCTAAACCATGAGAACACAAGTGTTGATCACTTGCCCACACATAGGCATCACATGGTCCATGAATTTCGCAATTATGCATAATCAGTTGAGTATCATGCCAAGGTCAACTTTCAAAACTCACATAATCACCTAAGTTTATGATTAGTACTTCTAATTCTTACTGTGAAAGTGCTACCAATTGAGGACTACTTCAACGATTGATTACTTAGTAAGGTGTGAATTCAAAATTTCAAATTCACATTTTTTTTACCTAAATGATGGAATAATATTACATTGCTTGAGTTTAATTATGAAGTAACCTGCCAAATCTAAACATAATGTTATCAAAAAGCTTTCATAATACACATAAGTATTATGTTACCTTCAAGTAGACTTGATGCATGGTTTGTTACTTCTCCATTCTGCCCAACCTCATCAAAAATAGGCGACCCACAATGATTGCTATCAATTAGCTTTGAAAAACTTCTCACACACTTGTTCTCCTGTGTAGGAACATTAAGACCAGTAGGAAGAATCAGAGTTCTTCCTCAATCACTGAAACATTAGTCTCCTCAACATCCTCATCTTCATTCACACCTTATTCATTAACCTATAAAAGCATGCCTATATTTCAGCAACATGAATGAAAAATAAAGCCAATCAAGAAAACAGAGACAATAATGGGGTGAATTGGATGCCACAAAAGATCAATCAATGCTTTTTTTAGCGTTGGGGCTTAGAAGGTTTTAACCAATGATGAGAATGAATGCTCTACCCTTTGTATGCAATCTGAATCATGCTTTTGTAGGCTATATATTAGCCATTGATAGTATGGCAATGTAGCATTAGGTAAGGGCTCCAAGAACTCCTTCTTAGCCACAACTTTAAGTGGAAGTACTCTAGCAATGAGGCTAGTGTCCAGCTTTATTTTACAGGATAATAGCTCTTTGGGCACTTCAAGTAGAGAATTGTTAATAGCAAATGGATTTGCACCAGGAATTGCTGGGTGAGACAAAAGGTGTTGATCTTGTAGCTTGCAAGCAGGACTCTATTGATTCTTGGGTTAAGGGAGATGGAGCTCTAACTTGCCCCCCAATCTTAATTGTTTCAACCCTAGAGGTAGCAAGTATTGCCTACAAGAGAGCATAATGCAATTTAATATCTAAAATAAGAGTTGTTACAAATCAATTTGCAATGATCCACTTATTTTAATATAAATCGAAGTTTCATCTATGGGGCATATCTGATTTATTCTTAGATTACTCATTTATCCATTTCCTTAATGGTTTCACACATTTAAATCTTGGCTATTTCTACTTCTAAATCACTCAAGTGAGTATATAATCAATTGAATGTCAAAGTATAATGAGATGATTCATGACATACCCAGAGATCAGCCTATAAGGTAGCTCTAAACTCAAGAGTGCTCACTACTACATTAGACATGTGTTTTTACAATCGGTAGAATGTGGTTGCTCCACCTAACAACAACCCATACATCTCTTACATTAAATGCTTTCAAATAATTCCTGTTATTAAATAGTAAACCTATATCCAGCTACTGAATATAAATATTGTGATAATCAGATGGAGGAAGAGAAAGCAGACCGTTTCCTTTTGCATTCCTAACGGTCAAATTTTTTGTATGTCTCTGTAGAATGTGCTCTAGAGTAAGTGATCATGGCTCAATATAGTCGCACATGGTTGAATCTTGTTTTACAACTGGTAGAACATGGCTTCCTCACCTAACAGCAACCCATACATCTCTTACACTAAATGCTTTCAGATAATTTATTCTGTCAAACAGTCGAACCTATATCTAACCAATAAATACAGATATTATAATAATCAAAGGGAAGAAGAGAGAGCAAACTATTTTCCTTTATAGCTGCATTCCTAACAGTCAAACTTTTTTGTTTACCTTTCTAGAATGTGCTCTAAAGTAAGCGATCATGGCTCAGCATAGTCGAACATGGCTTAATCATGTTTTACAACTGACAAAACATGGCTGCCCCACCCAATAGTAACCCATGCATCTCCTACACTAAATGCTTTCGCATAATACTAATCCCTTTCCCTTATAGCTGTATCTCTAATGGACAAATCTTTTGTATGCTTCTCTAGAATGTGCTCTAGAGTAAGAGATCATGACTCCAGCATAGTCGAACATCACTGAATCATATTTTACAACCAACAGAACATTGCTGCTCCACCCACCAACAACCCGCACTAAATGCTTTCTCACAATTCGTGGTCAAATAGTCGAACCTATATTCACCAGTCGTAATAATCAGAAGGAGCAAGAAAGAACCATCTGTTTCCTTTTTAGCCATGTTCTTCATGGTCAAATAAAACAGTGGAGTGAAGAAGAAATTTTATTTTTATTTTTATTTTTATTTTTTCAAACTCATTTTTTTAATTTAACTTGATTTTTTATTTTATATTACTTGTTATCATATTATCAACAATGCGCAAATAATTAAGGTATTATATATATGATTTCTGAAATCCAAGATCTTGATTTATGTATCATTGTAATTGTTTAATTATTATCTTTTTAAATTTAAATTGTTTAATAATTTTAATATTTTGATGATTTTAATATAAAAATGTAACTTATAATTTATACTATATAAATAAAATCTATTTTTAATAACTTTCTTATTTTAAAAAGATAAGGCTCCACAAACATAAATAGAATCCACAATCATTAAAAAAAATCATATAAGAATTCCTTTTCATGAATTTACTTTATAGAGACAAAATATTCAATTGATTAAATGATCATTTATCAATTTTTATTTGCATTGATCTTTAAAAGAAAAAATTAAAAAAAATTAAAAAAAATATAATTACTAAAAGAAAATAAGAGAAAGAAAGTAAAAACGCTCAACTAAATCAAATATATAAGAAAATAAAAAACAAAATTAGCTAAAAATTCAACAAAATTCAAGACAATACAAATAAAATAATAATAATAAGGAAATGAAGCTCTCTGTAAAGAAAAATATATATATATGTTTTTTTGAAAAGAAAATAACATAAAATTATATAACATAAAATATATCAAAAATAAAATATATCAACAAAATCATAAAAAATAAAATCAAATAAATATAATATAATTCAAAATTTTAAAAGAAATTAAAAATAATTAAAAATAAAAAGATAAAATATTAGATAGCTTTAAATTAAAAATAAAAAATAATATAAAATAATTTAAATACTTTAAGGAATTATGAAATATGCTATAAAAATTTTAGTAGAAAAAAATTTTGATTTGCATTGATCTTTAAAAAAAAAAGTAATAAAAAATATGGTAAAAAAGTAAAAATACAACAAAATAAAAAAATATTAAACAAATAAATAGAAGTATGAAAAAATAAAATTAAATAAAATCTAAAAAATTAAATAGACAGAAAATAATAAAAAATAAAAACTAAATAAACTAGCAAGATTATAGCTACTCAGTGAGGTTTAATATTTGTTATTTTATAGATATAAAGTAGTTAAAAAGGATAATAATAAAATCATTTATGCATTAAAAATTTATATTTTTTATTATTGAGAAACTTTAAAAAGGGAAAATCATGAACTTATAATTTAAAATGTTCATTTAGAATTAACAAGGAGAGATTTTTTAATAATTCTAAAAATATTAAGTAAATTTTTCCAAAAAATAAAATATGAAAACATCTAAAAAACACAAAAGAGAAGAACACAATTTTAAAAATTCAAAATATAAAAATTATAAATAATTTTAAAAATAAAATAAAATAAAAGGTAAAAAATCATTAAAAAATAAATAAACTAAAAATTCCAAAAAGAATGAAGTTACTAAAAGAAAATAAGTGAAAGAAACTAAAAATACCCAATTTAAAAAATAAATAAATAAATATGAAAAAATCTAAAAATATCTGAAAAACAAAACAAAAGAAGAAAATAAAATTCAACAAAATCAAGATAGTACATAATAAAGAATGCAATACTAAAAAAATAAAACTCTTTGTAGAGAAAAAAATAGATTTTATTGAAAAAGAAAATTATAGAAAATAAAATATAGTAAAGAAATTATATCAAAGAAAACATAATAAAAAAATAAAAATAGAAAAAACAACACAAAATAAAATTTGAAGAAAATAAAAAAATTAATTGATAAGAAAATAAAAAAACAAGAAAGATTAGAAAACTGTTTGAAAAAATCAAATGAAATCCAAAAAATTAAAAAAAAAAGAACATTAAAGATTTAGAAAAATAAAAAATGAAAAAAATAATGTAAAATAATTTTAAATTAATTTGAAACAATTCAAGAATCAAAAAAATATATTATGAACAAATTTAAAAAATTGATTCCTGTTGGCCTTTTAAAAAATGAAATAAAAATACAATAAAACAAACAATAAAAAAATACAACAAAAATAAAAAAAAATAAAATAAGTTAACAAAAGTATGTTAAAAGTAAATAAAATTTAACAAATTAGATGAATAAAAAATTAAAAGTAACAAAAAGCTAAAAATCAAATGAATTAATAAAATTGCATTTACTTAGTGAAGTCTAACATTTGTTATTTTGCTAAATAGTCAAAGACGAAAATACCAAAAATTATTTATCTATTAGAAATTTTATTTTTTATTATTGAGCAACCGAGGAAAGGTAAGATCCCTTCAAATAAATTCACAACTTAAAATAGTACATTTTTTTTGAAGTAAGAGAAAGACATGAAAAAAAAATCAAATTGTTTTCCCTGCAATCATAAACATATTCTTCAAATTTTTGTTCATAAAAAAATAAAAAGGTAGAAGAAAAAAATTAATTTAAAAAAGAAAATTAAAAAAAGAAAAGAATGTTTTAAAAGAAAATAAAAATACAAAAATATAAAATAAAAACAAATGAAAAATCTAAAAAAATGGAGTTACTAAAAGAAAATGAGAGAAAGAATCTAAAAATATCCCAAAAATAAAAAATAAATGTAGGAAATTTTATTAAAAAAATTCAGTGTAACTAAAAGAAAATCAATAACAAGACAATGCATATAAAAAAAGACAACAGTAAAGCAACAAAACTATTTGCAAAGCAAGAAATAGATTTTATTTGAAACAATAAGTATAAAATAAAATAAAATAAAATAAAACATTAAAAAATATATTAAAATAGAAGAAAAATCAATTGCAATAAAAATAAGAAAAAAATCAAATGAAATGAAATCCAAAAAAATTCAAAGAAAATTAAAAAATTAAAAAAAGAAAAAAATACAAAAGATCAAAAAACTTAAGAAATGAAAAATTAGAAAGAAATTTAAATCTACATTGTATTGTTAGGATATCTATATATATGTTAACTATATTTTTGTGTTGTAAATCAATAATTACATTGATGACTATTACTTATGTTGAGAAAATCTAACTGCATGTTAATCAATTATATGATAATTATCAAGTGTTACTGTTGGTAAAGTTAGTCTTAAGACATATCTTTTAGGTACACTGTTTGGTAATTATTAATAAAAATTTATTATTGCTCATGCTTACAGGTGCATCCAAGCAAATTGTTTGGCAATAATTTTTTAATTGTCAATATCGAACAGTTTAAAAATATGAAATTTATATGCGACACATGATAGTATAGATTATTATTTATTTTATTTGGTATAAATTTGTGCAGTATCTTTATTATTCTTCGAGTACGTACTAATAGATATCAGTATGTGTTTCGATAGAAAACACCTACTCATATCTATGCATGTGATGTACTTGGAGAACCATGAAGATATACTATTGATATTTTTACAAAATAAAGTGAACAATAACTTATTATGTTGTGCTTCACGTAAGTATATTTGTGAATGGTGTAAGATTACTTATGATATTAGAGTTTAGGCGATATGCATGAAATGTGAAAGAAGTGACACTATAAGCATGTACTTTTGATGTATTATCGAAATTGTTTGATGACGATTTTACATGGTAATTTAAATTATGACTAAAATTAGGCATGCCCTTGAATGTTTGTATAAAATTTTGATAATAAGTTATCAAGTTGTTAAAAATTTTAAGAAGTAAGTTGTTGAGAACTAATTTAGAACTAATTAAAAATAAAAATATCAGTAGATTAGATCAGTGGATGAACTTCATATTTGTAGATAGATTTTTAAATTATGAATTTTTGGATTAAATTGAACAGTTTATTCAGTTTGCTTGTAGTCAACTAATATTCATGAACAAAGATAAGATAGATGTGCGTATAACCGTATAAAATGTCAAAACCTGCTATAAGACTATTGATATGGTTAGATGTCATTTGGTAAAATATAATTTTGTGTTTGGAATTGTCATGGGCGAACATGATGAGAATTTTAATTATGAAGCAATCAAATATTATGTCGAGAAAGGATCTGTTACTATGCAGAGATATGTCAATACATACCAAATAATGGTAAGGGATATGACTGGCCCAGAATTTAATTTAGAACACATAAAAAAATTCTCCAATCCGAGTGCCCATTACTTTTATGATATGAACAGACTGCTATTAATCAACCATTATGAGATGAGTGCTAAAATTATTTATAACTATATGTTGTTGCTAAAATGTTGAACATAAAGTCAAAACATTATATTTCTAAAAGATATATACTATGATGATATTTTTCAATTATAAAAAAGATGATACCAATCGATAATTTAATGATTTTACAGTACAAAGAAAAGTTAAGGATAGTTTTCACATAAGTTATGAAATAGAAAAATAAATGTGTAATCTTGAAAAAAAAATTGCATGCAAAAGAACTTGAGAATTGATGATTAGGAGGAGTGAAAGACAAACTCAATCTTTTTCTATCTTTGTGAATTGAGGAGATACGTTGGGTAGTTAGGATGGGGGAGAAAATCTGTCACTGTTACCTATTATACATAGAAAAATGACTATTAGGAAAATAAAGGGGAAAGAGAATACTTTTTTATTTTTTTATTTATATTTTTTTATTTTTATTTAAATATTTTATCATAAATTGATATTAAATAAATCATTGTAGAAAAGAATAATAGAAAAAGGGAGATTATTTCCTTGATTTTGTTTGCTTTATTTTGTATTTTGTATTTTTTAATTTATTTTCAAAGAAATATTTTGTCTTTTCAAACTTTCATGTATTTTTTATTTTACAATTTTTTAAATTTTTTCTTACTATCTTTCATTATTTTCATAATTTTATTTTTTATTTTGTTGAACTTTTTATTTTATATTTAAATTTAAATTTAAATTTTATTTATTTTTATTTTAACTATTTTAAAGAAATTTTATTATTATTATTGTTATTATTATTATTACCAATTTTATTATTATCATTATTATTAGTAGTAGTAGTAGTAATATTATTATTTTCAACAAAGAGTAGATTTGAATTTTAATTTTCACTCTTCCAATAATTTGAGATGATACTATTAGAAAATTAGTGAAATTTTATTATATCATATATTACATTATTCATTGTATTATGTTATTTGATTCAATTTTAATCTATTTTTCTAATCATATATACAATAAACATGGTAAAGATTAATTAAAAAAGAAAAAAATATTGTTTTTAAGGAATTATTTTTAATAAAATTAATTAATTAATGTGAATATCAATCACGTATACACAAAAAATTACGTTTAATTTTAATTTTAAATAGTTAATTTTAAAAATAGTAAATAAAAATATGTATCATTATCAACTCTACAATTTTTAACTTAAAACAAATAAACTTAAAGAACTAATTAAATAAGAATTTTGCAAAAGTAAGAGTGGGATAAAGTTTATGAAAGCTAATTTGGAAAAATTGAGAGAAAATATTGTGAATTTAAGTTTAAATTGAATTATAAAATAAGTTTAAGAGGATTGACTCATTAGTATGCTAATAACAACCTAATCAATAACAACTCTCTCTAATTAAAAAAAAAAAAAAAAAGAACCATAGGTTACTCTATTTTTTTTTAAGAAGAAAAAAAGAAATACTTTTCTCTTGAGGAAGGAAAAATGTAACATGGAAAGAAACTCCCTTAAATAATGCAAGTCATGAAATCTCTTGTATTTTTGCACGTCGAGGTGATTTGATATACCATCTAATTTTAAACAGTTAAGAGATGATGTGTGGAGATTATTGGCTTAGTGAAAATAGTTAATCTAATATTATAATTTTTTTATGTCTTTATTTTCATATTTGATTAAAAGATAATATAAAAATATTTAATTTAAATTTAATAATACTTTTAAATTTTTAAATTTAATTAATTATAATTTTTAATATTATATGATTTCATCAAGAGTATAATTGAATAATTCAATAACTAATATTAAGATAAATACCAAAATAACTTTGTATTATTCTCATTTTTCAATCAAGTTTTTACATTTTTTTACCAATTTTACACATAAAATATCTATTAGGTCCAAATTAAATTTTAATTTTTTAAAAAGAAACAAATCAAATTGGTGATCTTGTATAATAGAATTTAACTTAAATTTTTTTTTACAAATGTGAAGATATATACAATCAGAAATAGTCAAATTTTTGAATACTAAATAAATATATTTTCAAAATTTTTAAATTGTAAAAATTTTAAAAAATCATAAAAATAATTTCTACTACTCAAATAAATTTTGAAAAAATTTTAATGGTAGCTTGAATGTTCGTTGCATTTATTATAAATTTTAAGAATTTTATTACAAAAATTAAAGATAATGTTTAATTTAGACTCAATCAAAAAGTTGATATATATATAACTTAATTAAAAATCTCAAATAGTACAAAGTTTATGTTGATATTCACCCTTAATACATATTTTTGAGACTAAAATACTCTCTGATAAGTTTAAATAATTTAATATCATTATAATATATGATAAAATATAAAACAAAATTATAAAATAATGTTACTTAAAACTTTTGAATGACAAATAAATCTTCACAATTAAAAAGTTATCAAAACAAACTTTGATGTGGAATAATTTGTAAAATAAATTTTTCATGTCTATCTTTTTATATTTAAAAACAAAATAAAATTCTTAATCTAATCAAGCTTTTTTTCATTCAAGTTAAAAAAAAAAAAAAAGTGAGGTAAATCACTTAATTTGAAAGATGCTTTAGCATCATGCTAGAAAGGCAATGCTTATTTATTAAACATACTAAAACATTATATATTTTATACAATTAAAAATATTTAAACTTACAATTTTTTATTTATGATATTTCATTTTATTTTTAATTCCCCTTACTTTTATTAATTTTCTACCATCATTCATTTTCTTTAATTTTTGTAAATTTTATCATTTTCATTATTTTTTATTTTTATTTTGCTAAACTTCTTTTATTTTACTTTTAAATTATTTTTAATTAACATATCTAATTAAAAAAATTATTCAATGATTTTTTAAAAAACAATTTTTATTTTAAAAATTATTAAATTCCTTTTATCTTAAAGATACTTCAAAATGGTGCCATTTCACAATTAATTAACATGAAAGATTATATCTCTTTCATAAAAGACAAGTTTAGGGCAAAGTATTGCACTAACAACAACATAGAAGAACGGCAAAAAAAAGGGTTATAACAGTCACCACCCTAGAGAACTTTTAAATTCAAAGATAATTGTAAATGGCATAAGCACCATTCAAAATCTTTCTTTTTCTCACTATAGTTCATTTTCCAAGCTTTCCCACCGACTCCACTAACATCCATTTCAACTCTAAATTTTTAGAAAATGCAATCATAAAGCACATTTTCTTTTATTTCTTCACATGATTCACTAATTTTCCTACTAACCCAGTGTTCGCTATCATGTGACCCTTTCTTACTTTCACATGGCTTTTCTTACTTCCAGGCAAACCTTTTCTTACTCTCTTAAAAAGGAGAGGATGCCTAGTGCTAAAATACCAAATCTTTTTATTGGCATCTAGCCTACAATTTTAGTTTTAAGATCAAAGAATTTAACAAAAATAACTAGCCCCAAGAGTTTACATCCAAATTTTAGACATCTTCCAACAAAGGCACAATGCATCTTTAGACATTGAAACTATCTCTGAGAGAGAAAGGTTAAGATAGGAAAAGATGGATAAGAAGAAGGGGTGCAATGGGAGAAGTTGCCCTACCTTCAAGTAGTCCCTGAAAACTATGATGAAGCTTGGACAAAGAGTCCAAGGTCTATTATATGGGTCGGGCAGGCTAAGACTAATTGAATCTAGTAACTTGTAGGTTTTCCTAATCTTGATAAGGTCAAGAAACACAGCTACTCGCATATGTGTGGTGGTACCATACTATAACATGCAGCATACTGCAGCAGCAGACACTACAATATGCTGCTTCAACCTACTGGTGTTGTGTAATTGATACACTAGTTTTGTTTTTTTTAAAAAAAAAACTTTCAATTTAATAGATTTGTTATGATCTTATGTCCATTATCTAAAACAGAAACCGATTATATAGAACAAAATATGATGCTTTTTAACCATTAAATGTAAATTATCTATTTCTTATTCTTTTCAATTCTTCTTGGAATTTGTTCTTGTTATTATTACTTTACATTGTGATAATTGAATAATTTTTATTTTTTTGAAATTTTTTCCTTGAAAATAGTCAATTTTGATGTGGTGAAATTATTTTTTCATAAAAAATGGCAATTATGTGTTGTTGTCATTTTTTATCAGGCAATTGTGGTTGTTTAGGCTTCTTTTTTTTTTATAAAAAAAATAGAACAATGATTGTTTGGTCTTCGGATGACTAATTAAAATATTTTAATCTTTTTAAGTCTAAGTTGATTACTCATTTTCTTTCTTTTTGAGTAAGTACCAATCTTTTAGATTTATAAATGTATATTCAAATTTGTAATATGAGTTTATGAATAATGATGAGTGTTTTATGTTTAATATCTATTTCATAAGACTTATGCATATGATTTAAAATGGGTATTTGTAAGGTTGCAACAAGGTGGTAAAGCCATTAATTGCACAGGTTACCATTTCGCATAAGCAAAAGGCTATATTGAAAAAGGCAGACAAGAACAAGAAATACTTAGCACTTGACCTGCACTCAAGAAGACCAAAGCCATCAAGAGCAGACTAACTTGCTTATGATTTGATATTGTTTTACTTTATTTGCTAAAGTTGCTAACTGCATGATACTGCATATTACTGAATTATTAAAAAATTCTTTATAATTTGATCAATTTAAGTCTTAGTTATCATCATACAAAGTGATCATTATTTTAATTTTTTATCAATTTTGTTTTAATTTTTGAAAAAAAAAATTGAGAGAAAAACAGATTGAAGTTCTGTGAAACATTTGGTGAAATTTAAAGTATCTTGTAGTTTTTTTTTTTGGTTGAAAATCATGAGGTTTTGGCTAAAAGTCGACAACTCAAAAGTATAGAGAAAACAAAAGATCAATCCGAAGGTAAAATCGATATCTCACTTATCAAGGTAAGAACAAATCATGCTCATTATGAAATGACAAGTGTATCTTTCGAATAGCTATGTAAGCACAACCACAAGTATCTTCTAAATAAATTATCTATCCATTAGCAAAAAACTTGAACATTGGAAGGTATACTAATCCTAGTGATGCTTTTTGATTAAGTATTTTTGTTTTGCAGATTCCCCATGAGATTTCTTAGCCACATGGAATCTTGCTTATACGTGGTAACGTTTATTTACTCAATATTTTCAAGAGCATCAAATATTAATTAATTTCAAAAAAATTATGATAAGTATAAAATTGCCATGAAAAATTTAGTGGCAATCTTTAAATGCAATTGCCAGGGATTATTTCATAGGCAATCTTTTATGGTATTTATATATTTAATAGTTTGAATTAAAATTTTAGATTGTATTATGATTGCCATGGGCATAAGTGGAAATTTTCATAGAAATTTTGAAAAAAATTATGAAATATAAAGTTTTTTTTAAACATAAATGATTGTTATCTTGGAATTGTGAATTTTTAGAAAATGATTTTAATTATGTAATTATTATACCTAAATTGAGATGTATAATCACAATCATTTTAATTGTAATTGTAATTATTTATAATCTTAATTAATTTTTAAGAAATAATTTATTAAAATTTGATGATAGTAAGAAGTTAAATTTTGATTGCATAATATAATATGGTTTATTCAATTTTAAAATGAACCCAATAAAGTTAATTTAATATTGTTTATGTTTTTTGTTAATTATTTTAATAAAAATTATTTATTGATTAGAATAGCACATTTAAAATTTATATTTCTCTATGTAAAATTGACAATTTGATTACTTTGTAATATTTGATTACTTGATATCATACTATGAGGATCATAATTGTAATTTGTAACAATATATATAATAAGGTATAGCTAAATTTATACATTATGTATTACTTTGTGCTTGAAAAATTTATACATTATGTAGTACTTTGTCTTGAAAATAAAATTTCAATACATTGTAACATATAATACATATATATATATATATATGCTTATAATATGCATATATATATATAATAACATTTAAGTATTTGTATTAATTATACACATTCCATTGCAAGCCGCATCCCTGCATCTAAAACTCCAAAAGTCCAACCCTAAATCTTAACTCCAAAACTTAAAATATAAACCCTAAGCCATATTAAACTCTAGAACTCCAACCCTAAACCTTAACCTCATAATCCAAAATGCAAAACCTTAAACCCTAACCCCAACATCCTAACCTATAAAGCTTAAACCTCAACCCTTTACACCTTTACCCTTAAACAATAAATCATAAATAGTAACATCTAAGCCTTGAATCCTAAACCTTAAATCCTCATACCCTAGCCCTCAAATCCTAAACTTTAACCCTTAATCTTTAATCATCCTTAACCCTTAATCTCTAACCTCTTGCCTCTAACTTCTAAACTCTACCTATTAAACCCTAGACCCCCAAGCCTAAACAATAAATCCTAAACCTTAGACATTAAAGCCTAAACCCTAATCACTAACCGTTAAACCTTGAACTCTAAACATTAGACCTAACTTCTAATCCCTAACCCTTAACCCAAAATCGCTAAACACTAAATCTTAAGCCTTAAATCAAAAAGTTTGAAATCTAAATTTTAACCCATGAGCCCTAAACACTAACCGTTAATCCCAAAGCCCTAAATCCAGTCGCTAAACCCTACATTCTAATCCCTCAACCTTAAATCTTAATCCCTAACCCTCAGCACTAAACTTTAAACCATCACTTTTGAGATTGGGTGTCAGGGTCTAAGAAATAGGATTTAGGGTTTAGAATTTAAGGTTCAGTTATTAAGATTCAAGGGTTAAGGGTCAGGGTTTACAACTTAAAGGTATTAGTTTTATGATTTAGAGAATAGCATTTAAGGATAATAATTTAAGCGTTTGGATTTATGGTTTAGAGGTTAGGTGTTAAGATCTAAGTTTTAGGGTTGAGGATTTATGGTTTGGGGTTTTGAGTTAAAGATTCAATGTTTAGAGGTTATGAGATTAAGGGTTAAGGTTTAGGGTTTAAGGGTTAAAGTTTAGGAGTCCATGTTTCAAGCTTAGAGTTTGAGGTTCAAGGGTTTAAGATTTAGGTTATATGGTTTAGGGTTTAGAGGAACCATTTATTTGCCATAAACCTACATGTGTTTTCGAGAACCTTACCGTTAAACCCTTAATCCCAAACTCCAAAGGCAACCCTTAAACCCTCACCCTTAAGCCCTTATCCTAAAGCACTAAACCCTTAACTCTAAACCTTAAGCTCAGGACTCTAAACCTAAACACATAATCCTAAACCATAAACCCTATACATTTAACTTGTAACCGTAAACCTTAAACCCTAGACTATAAACGTAAGACCATGACCTTTAATCTATAAACCCTAAACCTTAAAACCTAAACCTATCACATAACTGTTGAACTCTAAACTCAAATGCCTAAACCCTAACATTTAAACCCTAAACCCTAACCCATACGTGGTAAACACTACATGCTAGCCAATAAACTATAATCACCAAATCCTAAATTCTAAACCTTAACCCTTGAAGCCCTAATTCAAAAAATAATAAACTTGTTACCCAACCACTAATGCCAAACCCTAATCCTAAAACCATAAACTCAAAACCTAACTCTTAAATCCTAACCCCAAACTCTTTATCCTTAACGATAACAACTAAACCTTAAACCTTAAATCTTAAATCCTAAACTCTAAAACCTAGCCCTCAAATTAACATAGGCACTCTTGTGTCACCATAGCCGCAAAATTAAAACTTTTAAACCTAAACTCCAGCTCCTAAATCCTAAACCCTAATCCGTAACCCATAATTGTAACCCTACACCCTAAAACCCTAACATCTAAACCCTAGCCCTTAAACCTTGGCCACTAAACCACAAACTCAAATTCCAAACCCAAACCCAAACCCAAAACCAAAAATGCTAAACCCCAAACCTAAAACTTTAAACCTTAACCCCTAAATGTTAGATCCATAATTATAATCCTTAAACCATAAACCCTGAATTCCAACTGCTAAACCTGATCATTTAAACCTTAACTTAAATTGTAAACTTGAAACCCTAACCGTTGATCTCTTAAACCTAAATGATAGCCATAAATCCCTAAACCCTAACCATTAAACCATAAATCCTAAATGTCAATCCCCACCCTTAAGCCCTAAATCCAAAGGCCTAAACCCTAATCCATAAACTCTAAAGTCTCATAAATCCTAAAGTCTAACCTATAAACTTTAAACCCCAATACGTAACATCTAAACCCTGACTGCTAAACTCTAAATCTCATCCCTTAAACCTTAATCCCTACATCTACATCCAGAGACTAAGTTTAAACTCTAAACCCTAAATCTCATCCCTTAAACCTTAATCCCTACATCTACATCCAGAGACTAAGTTTAAACTCTAAACCCTAAATCTCATCCCTTAAACCTTAATCCCTACATCTACATCCAGAGACTATGCCTAAATCCTAAACTATAACTTATAAATTCTAACCCATAAACCCTAAACCTTAACTACTAAACCCTAAACACTAACATGTAAAGTTTAAATACTAACCCCTTAAACCCTAAACACCAAACTCTAAATCATAACCCCAAAAAACCCTGAATCCTAAACCTTAGATGTTAGAGCCGAAACCCTAATCACCAATACCTAAACCCCGAACCTTGAACATTAGATGCTAGCCCCTAACCCTTAATCCCTAATCACTAAACTTTAAAGCCTAAATTTCAACTCCTAACCCATAAACCCTAAATCCTAACCATTAATCCCTAAATCCTAACCACTAAATAGCACACCTTAATTCCTAAACCATAAACCGTGATCGCTAGACCTTACACCCTAACACACAACCCCTCAACACTAAACCTTGTAATCCCTAACCCTAAACCTTAAATCATTATCCATAAACACTAAAACTAAATCTTAAATCCTAAACCCTAAACCATAAAATTCTATTGGATTCTAGGAGTAAAGATTAGGGCTTGTGGATTAGGTTTTAAGATTTAAGGTTTTGTTATTGGGGTTTATGTTTTAGTGGTTAGGTTTTACTGTTTATGGGTTATGGTTTTACGGTTTAAGCGTTAGTGTTTGGGGGTAACAATTTAGGTGTTTGGGTTTAGGATTCAGTGGTCAAGTGTTAAGGTTTAAGGTTATGAGGTTTAGGGTTTACAATTTAGAGTTTTGGGTCCATAGTTTAAGGTTTAAGGTTTAGTGTTTAGAATTTCGAGTTTAGAGTTTATGGTTTAGAGTTCTGCATTCAATTTTAAGGGTTTAATATTTAATGTTTACAGATTAATGTTCACGATTTAAAAGAACTATTACCAGCCATGCATCTATATGTGTTTTTGAGAAGCTTTTAATTTGGACTTAGCATCAGCCTTTCATAAAATAGTAAGCCCACCTTCGTTCCCCTCGCTTTCCACAACAAAACAGCCTTTAAAAGCCAATCTGGGTCCAATTCTATCCATATATGATATCCTACTCTTCATTTTGTGAAGCTTAAAGAAGGGGTTATGAAGCCTTACCAAACTGGTGAGCTCCTGAACTATGTGAGGGGCTTTCATCTTAGTAGCTCCACACTAGACAACTCATGGCCCTAAATAAAGCTGGTCCTCACCAGGCGCCGCCTCCTTGGATTACTTGCCTCTATGATGGTCCCTAACATGAGATAGGACCTTTTTAGCCTGGGTTCCTCTTCTTCCACAATGTTCACTAGCCACTTTTGCTCCATTACTGGCAGCTTTTGTGCACTGCATCGGTCAGGACTGCTTTTTGCCCTAGCCAGACATTTTTGTTTCGCCTCTATCGTTTTGGGATGCTCGACGGAAGGTGCTCTTGATCCAGCACGTTCACCCTCTGTGTTTCTATTTTAATCTCATGTTGTGTCCCTTCATGTCCTTAAAAAACATTGTCAATCCTTTCTATGGGGTCCCACTCACATGCCGACCATGTGTTATGGATTGGGCATACTATTTTGACATTGGGATACTGTCCCTATCTTCTTGAAGTTCAAGAGTTTCCATATCACCCAATTTATCGCTTATTTCATGGTGTAGACGACGTGGGATTTTCATGTTAACCAGCTTGTCTAAACCCTCCTTTATTCTTGCCATTGATTGTGTAATCAACAGATTCAAGATCCATGAGTCTTGTCATGACTCCTTCCAAAATTCCTTGGTGACTTTAATATGCTGGTTATCCGGATTAGATCCTCACTACCAATTAGAATTGTGGCCTGAGATGGAATCCCCATGTTACCGCATGCCATTAAGGTTTTCTGGCTAAGTGGGAGAGCTAGGCCTGCAGCTCTTACCCAAGGACCTCAATCACAACTGCCAAACACCTTCTTCAACTGGATTGCCTTAAGGCATTCTTGCCCTTGGTGGCCCAAGAGACCGCAAGTGTAGCATAGATCCGACAAATGCTCGTATCGAAAATGAACCTAAATTTCCCTTCCCTTTGACAGTAGTAGCCAGTTGTACCTTCCCAAAGGCTTATGGATGCTTACCATGGCCTTCACTCTTAGCTATCTTCTGAAAGTTGTATTATCTTTTAGAGCATCTACCTCCCGTACCTCACCAAGTTGTTCTCATACCACTCTTGCAATAATACAATTCATGAAGCAGGGGCAAGCCTACATCTGTATTCAAAACGGACATCTTTCACACTGGTCAAAGCGACTTCACCCTCAAAACCCTGTAAAGGACTAAAGACTTGTTAAATGTTCATGGTTGTTTCTCAAGAACCCTTATTTTCTCCAATAGATCAACAAACATGAATATAAAGGTCCTTTCCCTTTGGTAAGATCTCTAGATAGTCTCTGTATATTGGCAAAAACTCTGTTCATTGCATCCATGTTGTAGGTTCTTTTCTGTGGACATCTCCCAATTAGGCAATGCTACCACCCTTGTATAATTATTTGAAGATATCTTGCAAGACATGCCGTAACTATCTTGAATATGTCAAGATGAAGATCCATACTAGAGATGCCTCAAGATATACTAAACTCCCACTAGAGAGAGTACTCTAGGGAAACTTCTTAAGCTTAATAATTTATTGAACCTAACAAATAGTTAGGTCTAATATTTAATTGAGTCTAAATAATTAATCAAACCTAAGATTTAATTTAATTTAAAAATTAATTGGGCTTAATTAAAAGTTAGCTTTACATATAATTTGGCCAATAAGTAATATGATCTAAAAGATATTAGATCTTGATAATTAGGTGGGTTATAATTGAGCTTGAGATATAAATAAGCCTAACAATTAATAATTTACAATTAGTTAGAGCCCAAGATTTAATTATAACTAAAATTTAACTGGGTTTAAGATTTAACTGAGCCTAATAAAAAATTTTATTTAATATATAATTAAGCCTAATAAATATTGAGCTTAATCTGTAATAAGGTAAATGACACATCTTAAAGTATAACTAAGTTGAAGATTTAATTGAGAAAAAGATATAATTGGGTGTAACACGTATGAACCCTATACATAATTGAATATCGGAATGCATTAATTGAGTCTGAAATATAATTGGACCTAAATCATAATTAAACTTATGATATAATTGAGTGTAATAATTAGTTAGAGCTAATAATTATTAATTAAACCTAAAAGTTAATTGGATCTAATATCTAATTGTGTCAAATATATAATTGAGTTTAATAATTAATTAGACTTAGCAATTCATTGAGCATAATATTAATTAATTTGATTGGAACTAATAAAAAATGAGTTTACTATAAAATTTGACTTAATAAATAATTGATCTTAATAATTAGGCCTAAAGCCTAATTTAGATTAGTAAAATAATGAATCTAGGATATAATTAGGCCTTACAAAAAATTAAGCTAAATATATAATAGAGCTTAGTACATAATTGGACGTATAATGTAGTTGTATTAAAGATATAATTGGCCTTATTAATTAATTAGACTGCATCAATTAAGTAATTTGCATGAGTCTAAGAAATAAATTTGACATATAATTAAACTTAATAAATAATATACAAAAGACATAATTAGATTTCAAATTGATTGAGACTAAAAAAATTAGATATATGATATAATTAGGCCTCATATATAATGGGACCAATGATATGTTGAGCCCAATATAATTGAACTTGAGATATAATTAGATTTAATAAATAATTCAATTTAATACATAATTGGCCCTAATATATATTTTTAACCTTTAATATAATTAGGCCTAATATTTATTGGGTTTAATAATTAATTAGATATATCATTCATGAACCTAGAAACAATTCAACTAAGAAACAAATCAGGACATAAGTTGATTGGGCTTAAGAATTAATTGGGAACAAAAAACTAATTGGGCCTAATATGTAATCAAGCTTAAAAATTAATTGGATTTAACAATTCAATGAACCTAGCAATTCATTGGGTTTAGCAATTAACTTAGCATATGATTTACTTAGGCCACATAATAATTAGACTTAATACAAAAATGGGCTTGATAACAAAATAGATCTAATAGGTAATTAGTCTTAAGATGTAATTGAGCTTAATAATTAATTAAGTTTAATAACTAATTAAGCTTTAGATTTAGTTGTACAAGCCTAAAATTTAATTAGGTATAAAAAATTAAGCTTAATAATAATTAATCTAAATAAATAACTGAGCTTAATATATGATTCAACATAAGAGCAAAATGAGTTTAATACATAATTAATTTAATTTAAGATATAATTGGGTAATTAATTAGACTTAGCGTACATGAGCCCAGCAATTATTTGCACCTATAACAAATTAAGATGAAATTGGACCCAAATTATGAGCAAATTTAGCTTAACTTTTATTAATGAGGTCTAGAAATCCATTGGACTATAAAAATAATTAAGTATAACAATTAATTAGACTAAATAATTCATTGCACCAAGCAATTAATTAGATTTAAAGATTTTAGTTAGAGCTAATAAAAAATTAAATTTAATATATAATTGAAATTGAGCCTAAGAATTAATTAGATCTAATAACTCATTGGGCTAAATAACTAATTAAAAATTAATTGAATTTACTAAAAAATTAAGTTTAATATAGAATTGGATCTAGCAAATAATTACAGTCTAATATTTAATTAAGTCTAATAATTAATTAGACCTAAGATTTAATTCTACCTAAAATTAGAGTTATATTAATTAGTGGATAATAAAAAGTTAGTCTTCATATAAAATTGGGCCTAAGGTGCATGAGATTAATTATGAGCCTAAAAGTAAACTGGAATTAAGATATATTTGGGCTTAATACATAATGTTTTTCCAAATTGTAAATGAGGCTGGCTAATAATTAACTAGACCTAATGTATATCAATTAGATTTAAAAATTAATTAAGCTTTAAAATAATTGATCTACTGTGTAATCAAGTTCAAAAGTTACTTCATTGGGGCCTAGCAATTCAATGAGTTTAATAATTATTTGGGTCTAATAAAGATTAAGCTTAATATATAATTGGTGTTTGGCAAAATAATTAGGTTAAAGTATTGATAAAAAACGAAATCGACCTAATAAATAATTAAACCTGAGAT
Source organism: Moringa oleifera (assembly GCA_021397835.1). NCBI lineage: Eukaryota > Viridiplantae > Streptophyta > Magnoliopsida > Brassicales > Moringaceae > Moringa > Moringa oleifera. The sequence continues at coordinate 732,961 of JAJFZO010000902.1, read as the reverse complement.
GAAATTGAGCCTAACAATTAGTTTAATCGAATAATTAGCTTAATAATTAATTGATCGTAACATCTGATTGGACCTAAGATTTAGTTTTGCCTAAGAAATAAGTTAGGCCTAAGATTTTATTTGATGGATTAAGATATAATCAAGCTGCTTAAACTAAGTGGTATTACTAAGTGGTATTAATATATAGTTTAATAGAAGATGAAGTGGATGAAATAAAGAATTAGACCTCATAATTAATTGATGTCAAAGATATAACTAGGCCCAATAATTAATTGGGTCAAACATGCATCAGTCTAACAAATAATGGATCCTGGGATGAATTGGGTCTTCATTATAATTTAGCAGAAGGTATAATTGTTTTCAAATTATAGTCGAACTTGAGATATATTGGGCCTTATAAATACTTAAGCATAATAATTAATTAAGCCTAACATTTAATTAGATTTATCACCCTTAGATCAAAGTATTAATTGCACCTAGTAGTAGATTGGACTTACAGTATATTAATTGGGTTCAAAAAATAATTGGATTTGATATGTGAATTAATTTAACAATTAATCAAGCTTAACAATTTATTAAGCTTTATAAATAATTATGGCATAGGATTTAATTAGACCAAATTAAAAATTAAGCTTAATATATAATTGGGTTTTTAAATAATTTGATTTAATATGTAATTTGACTGAAAATGAAATAGATTTAATACATAATTTAGGCTAATTGTAGTCGAGTTTACCAATTAATTGGATCTAACAATTGATTGTACCCAAAAATTAATTTGGTTAAACAATTAATTGAGCTTAATAATTAAACTAGTCTAAATTTAATTGGTTAAAAATGTAGTTGGACCTCATATTTAATCAGACTTAATAAAAAATTAGGCTTAATATATAATTTAACCTAATATATAATTAAACTTAATATATAATTAGAAGAAATAAGGTTAATAAACAATTGGGACAAATAATTAATTGGCCTTAACATTTAATTAGACATGATAATTAACTTGGCCTATCATCAACATAATAAATACTTAAGTCCAAGAACAAGTTAGACCTAATTTACATTAATTTAACCTAAAAATTACTTGGATCCAAAAAAATAATTGGGTTTAATACACAATTTAGTCTAACAACTATTTAGACCTAATAATCCACTGAGTGTAATAATTCATTGAGTCTAATAATTAATTAGACCTATGGATTACTTGGGCTTAATAAGTAATTCAACTAAGATATAATTGAGTATAATAATTTTTCAGATCTAAAATTTAATTGGTCATAACAATTAATTGGTATGGATAAATAAATGAGCTTAAGATTTAACTATGACTAAGAACTAATTGAGTTTAATAAATAATTAGACTTAATATATAATTAAGCCAGAGAATGAAATGAGCCAAAACAATAATTAGTTATAAAATATAATTGGGCTTACTAATAAATAACTTAAGATATAATTGAACCCAATAATTAGTTAAACTTGAGATATAATTAGGTGTCACGTGCATAAACGCTACACATAATTTGTGATTAGGAGCAAATTTGGGTGTAATATATAATTATATCTAGCAATTAATTTAGCTTAATGTATAGTTCGACCTAAGATCAAAATTGATCTAATAAATAATTACATTTAAAATATAGTTAAGTTTAATAATTAATTGGCCTTAACATATTACTTGGCCTAATAACTAATTGGGCCTAGCATGTGTAAGCCCAACAAATAATGAGCCTAAACATAATTGAACTCAAAATGATAGTTGAACTTAAGATACAATTGTTCCTTTTAAATAACAAGACCGAATAATTAATTTAGTCTAAAAATGAAACTGGCTTAACAATAATTAGGTGTAAGATGTAATTCAGCTTAAAGGTTAACTAAATCTAATAAATGTTATTATAATTACACATAAGATGTGATTGACTTGATAACTGTTGCCCACAATAGACAATCAGACTTAATGAAACAGCCTAATATATAATTGGATCTATCATGCATGAAACTAAAAAATAATTTAGCTAAGAATAAGTTGAGCCTTATTTATATTAATTGAGTTTAAAAGATAATTAAGATATAAAAATAATTAGGTCTAATATGTAACTAAGCTTAAAAGTTAATTAGACCAGAACAATTCATGGCACCAAATAATTAACTATGCCTAATAAAAAATTCAAGTTAATGTATAACTGGGCCAAATAACAACATTCTCCTAATAAATAATTGAGCCTAATGTATAATTTGACTTAATAATTAATATGACCTAACAATTATTTGGGCCAAATAATTAATTGAGCATCAAATTTTATTGGGTTTGACAAAAATCTTAGTCTTAGTACATGATTGAGCTTAATAGATAATTAGACCTAATGTAATATTGGACTTAAGATGTAATTGGCTTAATAATTAATTATACCTAATAATTGATTGTGTTTAATAAGTAATTAGGCTTACAATTTAATTATGTCTAAGAATTAATTGATCCTAATAAAAATTTTGGCTTCATATATGTTTGGGTCTAATAAGTAATTTAATTTAAAATATATTTGTGCACAATAATTAGTTGCAACTATGATGTAATTGGGCTTGAGATGTAACTAAGCCAACAATTTATTTATCTTAATAATTAATTAGATCCAAGATTTATTTGCAAATAAAAATTAATTTGACTCAAGATTTAATTGAGTTTAATAAAAAAATAAACTTAATATATAATAAGCCTAATAAAAAATAAGGATTAAGTATAAATGAGCTAATAAAAGATTGGATCAAAAATATAATTGGATCCAACATTTAATTAGCTTTGAATATAATTAGGTGTAATGTGCATGAACCTTACCTCTAAGATATAATTGAACCCAAACTAAATATAAATTAAGATATAATTTAACATAATTATTAATTAGGCTTGATAACTAATTGGGCCTGATATTTATTAATTAGGCCCGAAAAGCAAATGGATTTTACTTTTAATTAGACCTAATATATAATTGAGATTAACAATTAATTAGAACTAGCAATTAATTTGGTCAAATAATTGATTAAGTTTAAGATTTGATTGGGTTTAACAAAAAATTGAGCTTAATATAAAAGTTGACATAATAAATAATAGACCTTAATACATAATTGGGCTTCATAACTAAATAAGCCTAATAAATCATTGAATCTAAGATTTATTTGAGTCTAACAATTAATTGAACCTAAAATTTAATTGCGGTTACAAAATTAGTTACACTTCAAATTTAATATGGTCTTATAAAAATAGAACTTAATATGCAACTGTACCTAAGAAATAATTGAGACAAAGACATAATTGCACATATTAATTAATCGGACCAAATCAATTAGATTAACGTATAAGAGCCTAAGAAATAATTTGATATATAATTAGACCTAACAAATAACTGGGCTTAGGATATAATTGGACCAAAATTATAATTAGACGTAACATATAATTGCGACAATGAGTAATTGAACCGAATAGAAAATAATAGGTTAGTTGTGCATGAAATTAAGAAATAATTCAGTTGAACAAATTGGGCTAATATATATTAATTAGTTCATAAAAATAGTGGAGCTATAAGAACAAACTATGATGTAATTAAGCCTAATAATTAATTGAACCAAACAATTTATTGTGTTGAATAATTAATTAGACATAAGATTTAATTAAACCTAATAAATAATTATCCTTAATATATAACTACGCCTATGAACTAAATTAATCTGATCAATAATTAGGCCTATGACTCTAACAATTAATTAAATCTTATAATTAATTGATCTTAACAATTAATTAAACATAACATTTAATTGTGATTGAGAATTAGTTGGCATAAAATTTAATTGGACACTAAAAAAATAATGTTGCTGAAGATATAATTGGACACTAAAAAAATAGTGTCACTGAAGATATAATTAGGCTTATTTATTAATTGGATCAAATTAATTTATGCATGACCCAATAAATATTTCAAAATATAATTTTGGTCTAATAATTATTTGGCCTATTATGCATGAACCAAAGAAATAATTGGGCTTGAGAATCAATTAAATTTAAGATACAATTAAGCTTAATAATTGATTGGAGTTAAGATCTGATTGTGTTTGAGAATTTAAATAGGTTCAAGATTAAATTTGGCCTTATAAAAAAATGAAGCTTGATATACAATTAGATTTAAGAAATAGTCGGGAAAAAGATTTAATTGCACATATTAATGAATTAGACTAAATTAATTAAGCTAACATGTAGGAGCCCAAGAAATAATTATGCTTGAGAAATGATTTGATTGAACAATTAATTGGCCACAAATTAGTGTTTATTAGTCAATTCGATCAAATTAATTAGTTTAACATGGACAAGTCCAAGAAATAATTCTCATGTATAATTGCACCTAACAAATAATACGACCCAAGATGTATGGGCTTAAAAGTAATTGATCTCATATTTAATTGGGTCTAAAACATTAGGCATGTGATATAATTAGGCCTCATATACTATTAAGTCTATGATGTAACGGGCCAACCGTAACTGAATTTGTAATATAACTAGGCCTAATATATAAATTGGATGAATATATAATTCAGTTTGGTGTGCTATAATTGGATCTAATAATTAATTAGGTCAAAATTTAATGAGTTTAATAATTAATTTGGTTCTATCACGCATAAACCAACCAAAAAAATGGGCTTAAAAGCGAGTTAGGCCTAATATAAATGAATTGAGCTTAATAATTTACTATGCACAAAAAATAAATGGGCCCAACAATTTATTGGACATGCAATTCATTGGGTTTTTAAGCTCAAGATATGATTGGACTTAATATAAAAGTCTACTTAATATGAAAATGAGTTAGATAACGAAACAAGTTTAACAAATAATTGGACTTTAAATATAATTGAGTTTTATAATTAATTAAACCTAACAAGTACTTGTACCTAATATTTAATTGTACACAAGAATTAATTTGGTGTAAGATTTAACTGGATCTAATAAAAAATTTGATTTAATGTATAATTGATTCTAAAAAATAATTGAAGCTAAGAATGAAATAGACATAATACATAATTGAGTATAAATATAAATTGGGCCAACAATTAGTTGGAATAAGATATAATTACCCCCAACACTTAATGGGCTAGCATGCATAACCTTTTTTTTTTTTTTGCTTTTGAACAAACTGAGTATAAGATATAATTGCACCGAAATTATGAAGAAATTGAGGCTAACTTATGTCAATGGAGTATGAACATTAACTACCTAATATATAATTGATTCTAACGATTAATTTAATCAAATAATTTATTACGCCATGCAATTAATTTAACCTAAGATTTAATTGAGTCTAATGAAAAGTTGAGCTTAATATGTAACTGTGAATAAGAACAAAATAGGCTTAAGATATTATTGGGCCCTATATGTAATTGCACCTAATAATTAATTGAACCTAACAATTTGTTGAGCCAAATAGCTAATTAAACTTGATAAATAATTGATTTTAATAAATAATTGAGTGTAGTATGAGATTGAGTTGAATAAAATATTAGATTTTAGATGTAATTAAGCCTAATAATTAATTAAACTTAGCAAATAATTATAGCTTAACAATGAATCTCTAATAATTATGTGGACCTAGTACTTTGTTTTTTTAACAATTAGTTAGTTAATATTTTATTAAGCCTAATAAAAATTTTGATCTCATGTATAATTGAGCCTAAAATATTTTTTAACTAATAATTAATTAAGTCTAAGATATAATTTAGCATGTAAATTCAACTTGACAATTAAAGAACTAACAATTAATTAAGCTTAAGAATTAATTGAGCATCATAATTAATAAGTTGAAGTTTTAGTTGTACAAAAAATAATTTAGCTTAAGACATAATTGGTCGCAGTGTGAATAAACCCACTAAGCAATTGGGCTTCAAAATAGCTTAAACCCCAAATCTAATTAGACCCAAATTATTATTGTACATATAATTAGACATAAAAATTGATTAAGCCTAATAACTAATTGAGTTTAACTTTATTAGTTGGAACTAATAAAAATTAATTAGGCTAAATATATAATTGATATTAACAATTAATGGACTTAAATTATAATTAGACATAACATATAATTGGACATAAAGATTAATTGAGCCTAATAACTAATTAAATTTAATATTTATCAGTTAGACTCAAAATTTAATTGACTAAATATGTAATTGATATCAACAATTAATTGGACCTAGCAATTCATTAGGCCTTGTAAGTAATTAGCCCTAAGATCTTGATTGGATATAATACAAAATTGAGCTTAATATATATAATTTGACATAATAAATAATTAGATATAAGAACTAAATTAGCCCAATAGATAATTAAGTTTAAGATTTAATCGAGTCTAACAATTAATTGATCTTAATAACTATTAAGTTTAAAATTTAATTGTGCTTGAAAATTAGTTAGACCTTATAAAATATTATGTAATATATAATTAGGCCTAAGAAATAGTCAAACCGAAAATATAGTTGGGCTTATTGATTAATGAGACTGAGTTAAAGAGGCTAAAGTGTATGAGTCCAAGAAATAATTCGATGTTTAATTAAGCTTAATAAAAATATAACTTAAGATATGATTTAACTTGAAATTAATTTGACTGATATCTAATCGAACTTGAAAAATATGACATACAATGTAATTAGAAGTCCTATATAATTGGGAGCCAAATATAATTAAACTTGATATATAATTAAGTTTAATAAATAATTTAGATTGATACATAATTAGACCTAATGTGCATTAGTCCAAGATATAATTAGGCCTAATAATTGATTGGTGCTAAAAATTTTACCCTTAAATACTACACCAAAAGCCCAAAACCCTATCTCTTAAACTCTAACCCTAAACCCAAATCCTAAACCCCAAACTTTAAACTCAAAACTATAAACACTAAACCTTAAATCTTAACCCGTAACCCTACACCATAAACATTAAACATTATATGTTAAGTCCAAACCTTAACCCATAGCCTCTAGATTCAAGTCCTAAACCCCAACTCTTAAATTGTAAACCTTAGCTTAAACTCCTAACCCTAACCATAAGTTATGCACCCTTATCCTTAAACCTTAAGCCTTAACTCTTAAATCTTAACCCATAAACTATAAACCTTGAACTCTGGCCTATAAACCTTAAACCTAAACTACAATCCTAAAACACAATGCTAAACCCTAAACAGTAAACTTAAAACACAAAACCCTAACCCTAAACTCTAAATCTTAAATCTTTAATCATAACCCCTAAAACTTAACATCTAAATCATAAGCAAAAAACCCTAAACCTTAAATTCAAACCCTAAACTTGATCACTTAAAACCTAAACCCTAACTCCTAAGTCAAAAACCTTAAACTTTAACCTTAAACACTAACCCCTGACTCGTAAGCACTAAACTTTAAACTCTAAACCCCAAACCTCATCCCTTAACCCTTAATCCCTAAATCCACACTGTAACGTCTAAGTTCTAATCCCTAAATGCTAAATCCTAAAACCCATCCCGGCACCTTAAACTTTAAAACCCTAATCCTTAAATCCTAAATCTTAAACTCTAAACATTAACTCCAAACCCTGAATCCTAAACCCTAGACATCAAAGCCCAAACCATAACGCTTAATACCTTAATAGTGATCCCTAACCCTGAACCTTTAACCCCTAATCATTAAACTCTAAATCTTACCCTTAGTCCCTAAACCTTACAACATAACCCCTAGATATTAACTCTTAAACCTTACACCCTAATTCTTAAACCCTAATCTCTAAACCTAGGTACTAAACAGTAACCCTTAATCCCCAAACCCTAATTCTTAAACTCTAAATAATAACCCTTAATCCCTAAATGGTAACTCTTAAACTCTAAACCCTCACCCTTACACCCTAAACCCTAACTATAACACCTAACCCGTTAACACAAAACCTTGAACTTTAAACTCTTAACGTTAAACCACCCTAAACCTTTAAATCTAACTTCTAAACCCTAAAATATGGTTAGATTCTAAATGCCAAGTTTAAGTTTGGGGATTTTTCAGGATTCATAGTTTAAGATTTAGGGATTAGGGTCCATGATTTATGATTCATTTATTAGAGTTTAGGGGATAGGTCTACAGCTTATGGGTTAAGGTTTAAGGTTTAAGAATTAGGGTTTAAGGATTAAAGGTAACAGTTTAGGCATTTGGGTATAGGGTTTATCAGTTCGGTGTTACTGTTTAGGTTTTAGGGTTTAGGGCATCAGATTTTAGGGTTTAAAATTTAGTACTTAGGGTTTAGGGTAGATATTTGAGATTAGGGATTATTCTTGAGGGTTTGTGTTTAAGGGATAGAGTTTCGATTTTTCGTGTTTGTGGGCTACAATTTATGGCTTAGGGTTTGTAGTCTATGGTTTTGGCTTTAGGGTTTATGGTTTAAAGGTAAAGTTTAAGTTTTAAGATTTAGGGGATAAGGCTTAGGGTTTCATTGTTCAATTTTGGGGCAAGGATTTAAAGTTTACTGTTTAGGATTTAGTAATTAAGGTTTAGAGGTTAGGGTTTAAGAATATGTGTTTAGGGTTTAACGTTTAATGTTTAGGGTTTAGGTTTTAAAGTGTAGGGTTTATTGGCTAGACTAGAGAAGTTATGGTTTAGGTGTTAGGGTTATTGAGTTTAGAATTTTGGACTAAAGGCTTATTGTTCAAAAGTTTGAACAAATTGGAATGAAAATAGGGATAAAAGGCTCATCACGAAGTTTAATATCAAAAGAATGCAAAAAACCACCGTAAGGGATAAACACCACCCTAACAGATACAAAGATAAAAAAGACAACTCAGAGTTTCTGCAAATATAATTGAAGTCCTTGCATAAATAAATCATAGTGCATGGAACCACCTTTATGCATAGGGATTTCAAAAATTTTTTAGTTTTTGGTGATAACTAACTCATTCAATGTATATCTTCAATAGAAAATGTTGTTAGTGAGTTGAAATTACTCTCTTGAAAATCTACAAAGGGTGCATTGCAATGTCTATCGCTAAAGAAGAAACCACAACTTTCTTTAGAGAATTGCTTTTGGATTGTTTTGAAAGAGGATTGAAAGATAATATTATGAACATTTTAACCATAAAAGAACACTCAAAAATTATTATCCCACAATAACATTCGCCACTTTTTTAAATTGGGCTGAAAATAGACTTGCAAAATCCATGGAAAATGGAAGAATCCGAAAAGGCAAAGAGAACGAGATGGGAGCGATTAATTGGTGAGAGATATCATTGTATCTCATAGAGTGGTGTTCATCTATATCTCTTTGAGTGATGAGTAAGGAGGTTTCTATATCTTTATTTGTTGTCCCTTGGGTGGTAATTTTTTGTATGCCTTTATTATTAAACTCAGTGGTGAGCCTTTTATCCCTTATTTTTACTCAAATCTATCCAACTTTATGCTTGTGCTTGTGCCACAAAACTCTTATATGTGTTATTCTCTCTAATCTATGTAAAAATGAGTATTTTTTATTATTGTCATGCATGCATAAATCACTATTTACTATTGTATCTCATTAATAGGAATCTATTAATTTTTATCATATATTGATAAATAACTCTTCCACATAAGTCAATATTGAACGTAAAAATATCCACCAACAATATACAATATTCCTCTGTCAATTTCTTCAATCAACCGAATAATACTTTCATACACAAATCACTAACCACATTTACAAATTACTATCAAACTTTCAAAAATTATTATTGCACAGAACTCTTTTAACTATCTTACTATGCATACAATTCACACATATGTAAGCTATATAGACTACTATGCAATGCACATATCATTATGGTCAAAAAAACAAAAAAAAAATCAATATTTATATTAAGAGCAAAATCAATCTATTAGAAGATAAAATTATAATGCAATCAGATTTGTAAACAAAATTTAGGTCAAATTAGCACAAAATAAAGAAACAAATCAGTGCAAAAAGAAAACAAATCTATACAAAATAAAAAAACATATTAATACAAAATAAGAAAATAAATTACAACCAAATAAAAAAAAATAAAAATAAGATAATCATAAATCAAGATTAATAAATAAATCAACTAAATTCTTTAATATTTTTAGTCTTAAAAATTAATTGTTAAGCTCAACTAATTGTTAGGCTCAATTTCATCATAAACCCAACTATTTATTAGGCTTATTTCATTATTAAGCTCAATTATATTTCACTAAATTAATTTATTAGACCCATTACACATTAAGCTTAATTTTTATTAAACCTGATTAATTATGAAGTTCATTGAATTGTTAGATCTGATTAATTTTTGGGCTTTACTACATGGTGAATTCAATTATTTTTAGGTGCAGTTAATTCTTGGACCTAATTAATGTACATTAGATCAAATTATTGTTAGGCTCAGTTATTTCATGAGTTCATATACTATAAGTCCAATTAATAATTGGGCCATAGTTAATGATAGAACCAATTAGTAGGCGTAATTATTTATAAGGCCTATTTATAATTTAGAAACAATTATGTTTTATGCCAGATTATGTCTTAGCTCTAATTTGTTCCTTGGCCTATTATTTTTTGAGCCCATGCATGTTAGGACCCCTTATATCTTAGACCTAACTAATTATACTTTATGGTGAATTATTTATTAAGCTCATTTGGCTTTTAGCTTAATTATAAATTAAGTCCAATAATTGATTATGTCTAATTATATATTAACCCTAATTTTTATTAGATCCTAACAAATCCTAAGCGACAGTTAAACATTAGATCCAATTAATTATTAGATTTAATTAATTATTAAGTCCTATCAGTTATATCTTAGAACTAATTAGTTCTTAAGTTCATGCTTGATGGCCCTAGTAATTATTAGATCCAATAAATATTTCTTACAATTTTATATTGTGCTATTGCAAACTAGGGCTAATTATTGTTTTTTGGCTCAAATTATATCACAAATCCAATAATATTCATCTTATTATATTGTAAACCCAATTATATATGAGACTAATTATATCATATGCCTAAATTTTTAGGCCTAATTAAATCTGCGGCCTTATTAATAGAAGTTTTAGTTATAAATTGAATTATTTCTTAGGCTTATGTATGTTAACCTAGTTAATTAGGTCTAAATAATTAATAGGTCCAATTATATTTTTCAATCCATGTGTTTCTTGTGCCTAATTATATAGTAAGCCAAACGTTTGATAAGGTAAAATTAAATCTTATATCCAATTTATTCTCGGACACAATCAAATCTTAGGTCAATTTTGTTTAAAGGCCTAAATATTTATTAAGGTCAATGGTTTATTATATCCAATTGAATATTAAATCAAATTAATTATTAGGCCCAACGAATTGATAAACCCAATTAATTGTTAATTTTTATCACTTGTTTGACTCAATTATATATTGGATCCAAGTAATTTTTAGGCTCAATTAATACATATTAGGACAAATTAGTCATCAGGTCAATTAGTTATTATGCCCAATTTATCTTATATTCAATTATAATTTTGGTCTACTTATATCTTAGACTTAATTCAGCCATAGTCTCAATTATGTATTGGATTCATGCACGCTACGCCAAAACCAATCTTGGATTCAATTATATTTTAGGCCAACTATTTATTGTCTCGTTTCATTCCAAGACTCAACTATAGATTAAACCTAACAAGATGTTAAGCTTAATTCTAGATTAAGCCTAATTTTTTGTTAGGTTCATTAAAATCGCAGACCCAATTAATTCTAAGTGATGTTAGCTTGGACCCCATTAATTATCATGCTCAACTAATTATTAGGTCATTAATTGTTAGATTTAGTTATATCTCAAGCCCTATCACCTATCTTAGACCCATTTCATTATGAGTCTTACATATATTTTAGACCTTCTAATTTGTTAGGTCTAAATTTTTAGGTGCAATTTTAGACTTAATTAGATATTAGACCCAATTAATTCTTAGATTGAATTAAATCTTAGCTGCGATTAATTGTTAGACTCAACTAATTGTTAGCCGAATTATTTGCTAAGTCCATTTAGTTATTAAGTTTAATTACAACTAAGATCTAATATTTTATTAAGCTTAATTATATATTAAGCTCAATATTTTTTAATATGTAATTGAATCCTAGTCTCAATTAATCATGGGTCAAACAAATTGTTATACCTAATAAATTGTCAGATCCAATTATATATTAGGTTTAATTATTTATTATAGTCATTGCATTTTTAGGCCTGATATATATTAAGCTCTTCTTAATTACACTAAATTAAATCTTAAGCTCCATTAAATTATTTAGCATAATGAATCGATTGGTCCAATAACTATTGGACTTAATTATATATTAAGCCTAATTATTTTTATGATCCACTTAATTTTTAAGCTCAATTTGCTACTAGGCTGAATTATTTCTCAATTTGCTCTTATTTTTTATGCCTAATTACATATGAAGCCTAATTTTTTGAAGTCCAATTAAATTTTAAGCCCAATCAATTCTTAGACATAATTAAATCTAAAGTCTAATTAATTATTAAAATTTATCGATTACTCGATCTAATTAAATTATTATTCTTAATTAAATTTTAGACCTAATTATTTATTAGGCCAATTTAGTCGATATGCCTAATTTGAGGCCAATTACTTATTAGATCAAATTATATATTAAGCCTAATTTTGTTCAAATTCAATCAAATCTCAAACTTAATTAATTACTAGACACCCTGAATTGGTAAACTTAATTAATTGTTAATCTCAACTATAGATTTGTCTTAGTAAATAATCCAATTAATTTTTGAGACTAATTAATAAATATTAGTGCTCATTAGTAATCATGCTTAATTAATTATTATGTACAATTAATCTTAAGCTCAATTATAATTTGGATCCAGTTATATGTTAGATTTTGTTCATTAATAGTTCAACTTATGCATTGGACTCATGCGTGCTATGCCCAATTATATTTTAAGTCCAATTAATTCTTGAACACAATTTATACTTTACGTCCAATTATTTATTAATCTGATTTTATTCATAGATCTAATTGTAAATTAAATCTAATTAAATGTTGGGTCTAATTTATGACATATTAAGCCTAACTCATTAAAATCTTAGGTGTTAGTGATTCTCAATGACAATTAAATCTCGAGCTCCATTAATTCTTTAGTCTTAATTAAATTATTACATCCTTAATCGTTAGAATTAATTACATCTCACGCAAAATTATATATCTTACACCAAGTTTATTGTAATATATTTTAGTTATACCTTAAGTCCTTTAATTCATTATGAGGACTAATTATCTATTGGACCCAGTTATTTACAAAGCCTACTCATATCTCAAGTCCAATTATAATTTGTATCTAATTATGTCTTAAGATCAATTAGGTTTGGGGCCCATTAAGTCCAATTATTTATTAAGATCAACTATACGTTAAGCATAATTTTCTATTTGACCTAAATAAATCTTAGGTCCAACTAATTTTAAGGTGCAAAGAAATCATAGGCATAATGAATTATTAGGCTCAATTACATCTTAGGCCTAATTATTTAGTAGGCTTATTTTTATATAAAATTCGATTAAATATTCAACCCATCTAATTTTTTGGTAGTAAAATCTTAGTCCAAATCAAGTATTAGTCTCAATTGATTATTAATTATTTTTATGACCTACATAATTTTTAGGCTCAATTTGCTACTAGGCTAATAGTTATTTCTCAATTTGCTCTTATTTCTTAAGCCTAATTATATTAAGCCTAATTTTTTGGAGGCTAATTTAGTTGATATGCGTAATTTGAGGCCAATCACTTATCGAATCAAATTATATATTAAGCATAAATTTTTTCAAATTCAAACGAATCTCAGACTTAATTAATTACTAGGTCCCTTGAATTGGTAGACTTAAATTAACTGGTAATCTCAACTATAGATTTGTCTTAGTTAAATAATCTAATTAATTTTTGAGACTAATTAGTAAATATTATTGCTAATTAGTCATTATGCCTAATTAATTATTATGTACAATTTATATTAAGTGCAATTATAATTTGGATCCAATTATATATTAGAGTTTATTCATTAATAGCTCAGCTTATGTATTAGATTCACGCATGCTATGCTCAACTCTATTTTAAGTTCAATTAATTCTTGAACACAATTATATTTTAGTTCCAATTATTCATAGATCTAATTGTAAATTAAAGCCAATTACGTATTGGGTCTAATTAATATGTTAAGCCTAACACATTAAAATTTTAGGTTTTAGTGATTCTCAATGATAATTAAAACTTGGGCTCCATTAATTCTTAATCTTACTTAATTGTTAGGTCCTTAGTCATTAGAATCAATTACATCTCACACAAAATTCTATATCTTAGACCAAGTTTATTGTAATATATTTTAATTATATCTTAAGTCCTCTAATTCATTATGAGGTCTAATTATCTATTGGGCTCAGGTATTTACAAAGCCTAATTATATCTCTAAGTCCAATTATAATTTGAATCTAGTTATGTCTTAAGCCCAGTTTGTTCTTAGGCCTATTAAGTCTATTATTTATTAAGATCAAATATATATTAAGTATAATTTTCTATTTGACTTAAAAAAATGTGAGGTCCAACTAATTCTTAAGTGCAATGAAATCCTAGGTCAATTAATTGTTAGGCTCAACTACATCTTAGTCCTAATTATTTGGTAGGCTTATTTTTATATAAAATTTAATTAAATATTAAACCCATCTAATTTTTTGGTAGAGTAAAATTTTAGTCCAATTTTTTGAAGCCCAACTAATTTTTAGACATAATTAAATCTAAAGCTCAATTAATTATTGAATCTGATTAAATTGTTATTCTCAATTAAATCTTGGACCCAATTATTTATTAGGTCAATTTAGTTGACATACCTAATTTGAGGCTAATTACTTATTAGATCAAATTATATATTGAGCCTAATTTTTTTTCAAATTCAATCGAATCTTAGGCTTAATTAATTATTAGGCCCCATGAATTGCTAGACTGAAAAGTAATTGTTAATCTCAACTATATATTTGTCTTAATGAAGTAATCCAATTAATGCTTGAGATTAATTAATAAATATTAGTGCTAATTATTTTCTAATTTCATGCACGATGAACCAAATTATATCTTAGGCCAACTTATATATTATTAGGCTTAATTATCTGTTAGGCCTCATAAATGTCCAAATTATATCTTTAGTTCAATTGTAATTCGCGTCCAATTATATCATAAACACAATTTGTGCCTAGGTTCAATTATTTGTTGGGCTCACACATGTTAGGTTCAATTAATTATTAAGCAAAATGATATCTTAAATAGAATAATTATTAGATCTAATTTTATTTATGACTCAATTATGTATTTTCTATGTCGTTCTTAAGCCTAATTATTTATGAAGATAAATCATATATTATGCCTAATTTTTTGTGAAGTCCAATTAAATTGTAGGCGCAACAATTATATATTTATTTGTCAAGATAATTAATTATTACTCTCAACTAAATCTTAGGCATTATCACTTATTAGGCTAATTCATTTTTTAGGCTCAATTGTACATCGAGGTCAATTTTTTACTAGGTCAAGTTGTACATTAAGCTTAATTATTTATTTAACACAATCAAATCTTGGGTCTGATTAACTACTAAGCCCAATAAAATACTTGATCTAATTAATTGAAAATCTTAACTACATGTTTGACACAGTTAAATTTGGATCTAATTAATTTTTGAGCCTAATAAATAAATGATAGTTGCAATTATTTGTTAGGTCTAACTAATTAATTATATTTAATTATATCTCACATTCCATTATAATTTGGATCCAATTGTGTCTTACACTCAATTCATTCCTAAACCCAATTATATATTGGATCCATGCATACTATGTTCAATTATATCTTAGACGCAGTCAAAAGTTGGATCTAATTTTATTTTAGGCTTACTAATTCATTTATCTCATTTCATTCTTAAATCTTAGGTTCAATTATTAAATATTAGACTTTATCAATTATTAGGCTCAATTGCATCTTACACCTAGTTACACCTTTGACTCACTTAATTATTGCACCCAATTTTTTCATTAGGCCTACTTAGATATTATGCTCAACTAATTCTTAGGCTGAATTAAATCTTAGGTCTAATTAACTTTAGGCTTAATTGTATCTTAAGTTCAATTATTTGTCAACTTAGTTCTTAAGCCCAACTTTATATCATGGTCAATTATTTCTATTAAGCCTAATTTTTTATTAAATCCAATGAAATATTGTGCTACTTAAATTATTAAGCTTAATGAATTGCTAGATCTAATTAGTTGTTAATTTCAATTAAATATTCAACAAAATTAAATGGTAGTTCTAATTAACTTTTGAGTCCACTTATAACTATTAGCTCCCACTTATTGCTAGATCTAATTATTTATTATGCTAAAGTATATCTTAAGCTAATTGTAAACTAGGTCCAACTATATCTTAGCCTCAATTTAATCCTAGGCCTAAATATGTATTCAGTTCATGCGTATTACATTTAATTATATCTTAGCCCAAGTAAATCTTGGATTCTATTATATCTTAGGTGCAAGGAATCTTAGGTTCAGTTATATCTTAGACCCAATTTGTTCTTAGGTCTAATTATTTATTGGACTCATGCATGCTAGGTATAATCAATTATTAATCTATATTATGTCTTAAATTCAATTAATTATTGGGTATAATTATATTTTAAGCTCAGTTGTATATTAAATCCATTTCATTCTTAGGTGTAATTGTCTGTTAAGCTCAAATTTTTATTAAGCCTGATTAAATTTAGGTCAAAACAATCTTTAGGCACAACTAAATTTTAGACCTAATTAATTCTTGGTCTAATTATAGATTGAAACTATTTTTTTGTGGCGTAATTAGTTCTTGGTCCAATTAATATATGTTAAAGCTTAATTTGCTTTTGAGCTAAATTATTTCTTAGTTTTATGCACTCTAGATCCAATTATACCTTAACTGCTATAGTTAATTTTTTTATAAGACCCATTTATATCTTAAGAAAATTATAATTTGGGTCTAATTATACCTTAAGCCCAAATTATTCTTCGGTTTGATTATAATTTTGATCCAATTATATTTTAGGTCCAAATATTTGTTGTACTCATGCATGCTAAGCTTAATTACATATTAAATTTAATTAATTATACTATTTATTTTTTTAAGCACAATTATGCATTAAGCTCATTTTTTTTTTCATATTTCCATTTATATAATAAGGTAAACTATTTTTTAGGATCTATCATATAATAAGCCAAATTTTTTATTAGACTCAAGTTAATTTTAGTTCTAACTAATTGTTAAGCATAATTAAATTTTAGACCTAATTAGTTGTTAGGTCCAATTATATTTTATACCTAACTATTTCTTAGGTCCATTTCATTATGTATATCATTTTTATGTCAAGTCTAATTATTTAAGTTGCCCAAGTATATACCAAACTAAATCTTTTTATTAAGTCCTATTACCATATTTAGCATATGATGCTATGTGAAGGATAGTTGTCATGCAACTTGGAAGATTTTCTAGAGAGAAGGTTATGAAAGCTTCTTCAGTGGTGGTGGATAGTTGGTATGCACTTTAATAATCTTCAAAATATATTTATTTCAGACCATTAACTTTATATTTTTTGTCAAACAAATAGACCAAATAATTTAATGATCAAAACTTAATGATTTTCAAAATCCCAATGCATGGAGGCTTGTTCCATGCACTAGTATTTATTTTCATGCATATGGTGTGATATTGCCTCTATGGATGCTTGTCATCTGTTATTAGCTAGATCTTATCAATATGATAAAAAGATGTTATGTAATGGTTATAACCATACTTATTCTTTCAAAGTGAATGATAAAAAGATTGTTTTTAGCTCTGTTGCAACTTATGGAAGCAAGTCCAATAGAGAAAGAAGTGAGTGCTCTTATGTCATATTGTGAATTCAAGGATGAATTAGAAAGAGGTAGAGTTTTTTTTTTTTTTTTTCTATTGTGGTTATAGAGGAGAACACATAGCAGAATGAACCACAAAAACTCATTAAACCAATTCTAAATGAGTTTCAAGATGTTATCCCGTAGGAGATTCCACATGGCCTTCCACCTTCCAGAGACATTCAACATCACACTGACCCTGCTCTAGGGGCTACTCTTCAAAATAAGGTAGGCTACAGAATGAGTCCTAAAGAGCATGAAGAGCTTCAATAGCAAGTTGATCAGTTGGTACACAAAGGGTTGATTCAAGAGAGCATGAGTCCATGTGCTGTTCCCACCTTTTTGGTGCCAAAGAAGGATGATTCTTGGAGGATGTGTGGGGTAACCGCGCTGTCAATGAAATCAAGGTTCTCAATTCCAAGGTTAGATTATTTGCTTGATCAATTGTATGGTGCATCTATTTTCTCTAAAATGATTTTAGAAGTGGTTGCTGTCAAATTCGGATAACGCCTTGAGATAAGTGGAAGACAGCATTTATGCCATTTGGATTATCTAATGCACCTAATACTTTCATTCGATTTATGAATCACATACTTAAGCCATACATTGGTTCTTTTGTTTGTGGTTTACTTTGATGATATGTTGGCGTATATCAAAAATGAAGAGGAGCACGTGGATCATCTCACATTACTTCTCTTATTTCAAGGGAGCAAAAACTTTATACTAGTTTGAGAAAGTCTGAATTCTTTACTTCTAGTGCAATGTTTTTTAGGGTACGTTGCTTCTTTTCAAGAATTATGATAGATCAAAGTAAGGTAGAGGCTCTTATCAATTGACTAATAACAACTTCTATTCATGATGCTTAAATTTTTCATGGGTTCACTTCTTTGTACAAATGGTTCATTAAGGGTTTCAGTTTTATTATTGGTTCAATCACCGAATGCTTGAAAGTTGACAAGTTCAAGTGGACTAGTGAAGCTAATTATGCTTTTGAGTTGTTAAAAAGAGAAGTGACAGAGCTCCTGTTTTAATTCTCCCTAACTTTGACAAGGTGTATAAGGTTGAATGTGATGCTTCTAACATTTGTATTAGTGCTGTTTTGAGTCAAGAAGGAAAGCTTATTGCCTTTTTCAGTAAAAAGCTTAATAATTGACGAAAGAATTATTTTACTTATGACAAGAAGTTTCGTGCAATTTATAAAATTTGCACCATTAGAGTCAACATCTTCTTACAAAGCCTTTTTTCTTTGTTCTGATCATAAAGTATTGAAGTTCATCAATCACCAATACAAATTAAATAAGAGAAATGCCGCTTGGGTTGAGTACTTGCAATTTTATAACTTTGCCATCAAGCACAAATCCGACGTTTAAAATATTGTTGTAGATGCATTGAGTAGAATCATTCTTTTTTATCAAGAGATTAAAGTGGTGGGATTTGATTCTTTCAAGGAAGTCTATGAGGATGATGTTGATTTCAGCTCAATAGGACAAAATATCAAATCAAGTCCTTATAAACAATTTTTTGTCTTCAATGGCTTTCCTTTCCAAGCTAATGCATTATGTGTTCCATCCTGTTCCTTGGGACAAGTGATTTCGGTAACAGCTCATGGTGTGTTTGGGAGGACACTTTGGTAGAGGCAAAACTATGGCTTTAGTTCAAACTAATTTCTATCGGCCAAGGATGTTTAGAGTTGTGGACCGATTTGTAAAGTGATGTAAAGTATGTTATTTGGCTAAAATGAAAGGTCAAAGTTTTGGTTTGCACACTCCTTTACTGGTGCTTAATGATCTATGAAAAGATGTGAGTCTTGATTTTGTTATGGGGCTATGTAGAACACAGAGGAATAAAGATTCATTCATGGTTGTTGTTAATAGATTCTTGAAGATGTATCAATTTGTTCCATGAAACAAAGCAAATGATGCATTTCATATTACTAATTGGCTTGTCTTTCCAGGACTCCAGTATCTGGACGGCAGTTCTCTCAACGTTGTTGAGGAACTCAGGCTTGGATTTGGTGGTGGCGATGAGAGAAAGAACCACACTCCTCAGCCTCTTGTGGGTGTCACCTAGAGCAACCAGCATGGAAGCCTTGCCAAGAATGCCATGGATGGACTTTGGGTAGCTGCACTGGAACAGCTTCCCTTCGTTTTGCAATATGAAGTAGTTCAGCTCTGGGTCGCATGACCCCACTGTGGGAGAGAAGAACAGGTGGGATTTGAACACCTTGCCGTATCTGAAAAATCACAAGATTTTAAGCAAAACGCTCCATTGATCAGATACAAGACTTACATTAAAAGCTGACATTTAATGTGAAGTTTGATAACTTCATATAAACATACAATCTACGTGAAAGATATAAGGAAATGTACTATGTACCTAGAGCAACGGTCCTGAAGAAAGTCCCCAAGGGAATTGGAAGGGTGAGGCTTTAAGAAACCGAGTGTTTCACCAAGAAAAGGCCAACCAAAAGAGCCATTGAGGGAAAGGCCAAGCTTCAAGAACAAAGGCAAGAAATGGGTGAAGATAAAACCCAAAACAGAAGCACCCCCGGGAAGAGTAAGCCAAAAAACTATACCCATGGAGGACAAAAGGCTATTATACGTGCCTCTCTGTTTCTCTCCAAATTTGAAGTAAAAACCCAAAAGGTAAAAGATGCAAAAATAGATGAATTGGCTTATAGTTATAGACCCAATTATGCCTTAACTCCAATTTGTCCCTATGCTGTAATTATTTTTTCTACCTTAACTTGACTAATTATCTAACCTAATTATATTTTAGGCTAAATTATTTATTAAACCCATTTTGTTCTCAGCTCAATAATTTATTACTCCTAACATTAAGCCTAGTCTTTATTAGGTCCCATCAAATCTTAAATATATAACTAATTCTTAGGCGCGCTTCAATCTTATGTCAATTAATTGTTCAATCTAATTAATTTTTAGGTCAAATCAGTTGTTAGATCAATTATATCTTAAGTCTAATTCATTTTAATACCTAATTATTTCCTAAGTTCATGCATGATAAACCTAATAATTATTAAAATTCAATAAATGTTAGCTAAAATTAATTATTAAATCCCATTATATCAATTTTATCTTATGCTATTGCACACTAGGTCCTACTATATATTAGGCCAATTTATTTACAAGGACCAATTATATCCCAAGTTGAATTATATTTGGCTCATTATATAGTAACCCTAATTTTATATTATGCCTCATTATATCATATATCCAAATTGTTAGGCCCAATTAATTTTAGGCCATATTATTTATTAGACTCAATTATATACATTGACTTTCAATTATTTATCTTAAATAATTTAAATTTTCGATCCAATTATTTATTAGTCTTATTTTATTCTTAAACTCAATTATAAACAAAGTTTAACTATTTGTTAACCTTAATTATATTTTAAGATTAATTATTTATTTACCTCAAGTAAATTTTAAGACCAATTAAGTTTTAGTCACAATTAAATCTTAAGCTCAATTAAATTAGACTTCATTAATTTTTATGCCTAATTATTTGATGGGTTTGATTAATCACTAGGCCCAGTTACTTCTTTGGTTCAATATTTTTATTAGGCATAATTATATATTTTATACTAACTATTTATGAAGTTTGATTATTCATTAAGTTCAATTTTTTATTAAACTTAATTAAATTTTATGCACAATTAATTATTTCACCCAACCAAATTGTTAAGTTCAATTAGTTGTTAGATCTAGTTATAGATTGCTCTTCATTTAATGAAATCTTAGGTGCAGTTAATTCTTTAAATTTTAGGCCCAAGTCTTTATTTGACAAAATGAATTATTTAGTCCGATTAATGGTAAGTTGAATTACATCCTAAGCCTTATTATTAATAGTATAAATAATTCTTAAGTGCAATTTATATACATTCAGTTGACATTGTTCCTGAGCTGAATTATTTCTTAATTTCATGCTTATTAGACCCAATTCTATTTGTGGCTCTATTATTTATTATTAGGCTTAATTATCTAATGAATGCAATTATTTATACAACCGAATTATATCTTAAGTGCAACTATAATTGGAGCCAATTATATCTTAAATAAATACAATTAATTATTAGACCTAGACCATATTTTAAGTCCAATTATGTATGAAGCCCATTTAGTTTTTAGAGCCAATTTATAATAAGCATGACTATTTATCAAGATCAACTATATATTAAGTTAAATTTTTTATTTGACCTAATTAAATCTTAGGCCCAATTAATTATTAAGCATAATTAAATCTTACACTTAATTAATTGCTAAGTCTAATTAATTATTTGATAAAATTAATTGTTAGGCTTGATTAAAACATAATTCCAATAATTTATTAGGTCAATTTAGTTCTTAGACCCAGTTACAATAAGGTTGAATTATCTATTTAATTTTTTATTAGATCTAATAAAATCTTTAGCTTAATTAATTATTTTTAGGCCTAAATTCGTTATTTTGTTTATTTTTATATTAAACTAATTATTTAAGTGGCCTAATTACATATGCAGTCAAAAAAATTTTAAAAGCTCAATTAATTATTAGACTTAATTGATCGCTAGGTTCCAATACATGTTTGGCTCATTTGTCTTCTATACCCAATTAATTCTGAGGCTTAATCAACTTACATTATATTTAATTCATTCCTACATAATTATTTGTTAGGTTCATGCATGATTGGTCCCAATTATTAGATTTAATAAATGTTAACCTCAATTAATTATTAGGTCCTACTATATATCAAGTCAAATTATATTTGATACATTCTATCATAAGCCCAACCGTATGATAGGCCTAATTACACCATATATCCCAATTAATTTTAGGTTTCATTATATTTAGGGCCATATTATTTAGTAAATGTAGTTATATGCTGAATTATTCATGGGCTCATGCAACTTTAGCCTAATTATTTGATCTAATTAATTAATTATATAGTAAGCCTAATGTTTTTCAAGGTTCAATTACATCTTATGCCCAATAAACTCTATGAAATAATTAATTATCAAAGTCAATTAATTGATAATCTCGATTGTATCTTAGAATCAATTACTTATTAAGCCATTTTTATCATTAGACCCAATTATATATCTAAGACTAATTATTTACTTGGTCAATTTATATACTAAGCTTAATCTTTTATTAGACACAACCAAATCATTGCTTAATTAATTATTAGACCCAATAAATTGCTAGGTTTAATTAATTGGTAATCTCAATTATATATTTGATCTAATTAAATGTTAGATCTAATTAATAAATGATGAGCCAAATTAATTATTATGCTCAATTATATCTTAAATTTAATTATAACTGGGATCCAATAATATCTTAAGCTCAATTCATTCTTTAGCCTAATTATGTATTAGATTCATGCATACAATTCTTCATTTGATTTTACGCACAATTATTTATTAGTCTCATTTCATTTTTAGACCAAATTATAGATTAAACTCAATTATTTATTACTTATATATTAAGCCCAATTTTTTATTAAGATCAACTCAATTTTATGTCTAATTAATTCTTAGTCACAATTAAATTTTGACCTAATTAATTATGAGATTTAATTAATTATTCAACTTAATTAATTATATTTTAAACCTGTACAGCCTGGTTCTTGATGTAAAAATATTAAGTGTGTACAAGACCTAACTATCTTTAAATGAAACATGACAGAACAACTCAGTACCTAATTACGTATTAAGTCCAATTATTTATTAAGCTGATTATATTAAACCTAATTTTTTTATCAAATCCAATTAAATACAAGGCTTATTTAATTACTTGACCTAACGAATTGTTAAACTAAAAGAATTATTAGGCTCAGTCACATAGTAGGCACAATTATTTATCAATCATATCTCATTCTTAGGCCCAATCATATGTTGAGCATAATTTTTCATTGGGCTCAATTAGTTATTTAAAGTAATGAATTTTTTTTGGTCTAATTAATTGTAAGACTATTACATATTTGGCTCTTTAATTCGTAGGCTTAATAATATTCATTAGACTTAATCTATTCTTAGGCACAATTATTTCTTAGTTTCATGCATAATAGAACTTAATCTTCGTTCCTGTTATTTATTATGAGCCTAATTATCTATTGATCACAATTATTTATAAGGTCTAACTATATCTTAAATTCAATTATAATTTGGATGCCGTTACATCTTATGCCCAATTTATTCCAAGATTCAATTATTTGTTGGACTAATGCATGCCAAATCCAATTATATCTTAAATCCAGTTAACTAGGCTCAGTTTATACTTTAGGCTTAATTATATATTAAACTTATTTCTTTTTTTTGGTTCAATTATACATCTAAAGATCGTTTTTTTATTAAGATCAATTATATATTATGTTCAATTATTTATTAGGCTCAATTAGAAGGCCCAATTATTTATTAGATAGGATAAACTATTCGACTTAATGAGTTGTTGAGTCCAATTAATTATTAGACTTAATTAGATATTATATCATAAGTCTAATTATATAGGAGGCTAAATTAATTAAATCTCAAGCCCAATTATTTATAGGTCAAATTATATGTTCATCATATTATTTATTAAGCACAATTATGTCATATCATTTCTTGGACTCATGCAAGTTAGCTTTATTAATTCGATCCCATTAATTGAGGTTGAATTATATCTTTGGGTTGATTATTTTGTAAAACTGATTATGGATTAAACCTAATTTTGTAAGGCTTAATAGATTTTCGAACATAATTAAATCTTAAACCTAAATAATTATTAAGATCAATCAATTATTGGATTCAATTAATTGTTAGATTCAATTAAATCTTAAGTTTAATTATTTATTTGATTGGTTTAGTTCTTAGACTCAATTGTTACATCAAATTATATTTTAAATTCAATTTTTTATTATACCCAGTCAAATCTTAGGGCTAATTTTAATATCTAATGAATTGCTAAGTGCAATTAAATATTAATATCAATCACATATGAGGCCCAATTAATAAATATTAAGTCCAATTAGTTATTAAGTCTAATTAATTATTATACTTAATTATATCTTAAATTCAAGTATAATTTGGATCCAATTGTATGTCTTAAACTCAATTTATTCTTAGCCTAATTAAGTAGTAGGTTCATGTACGCTGAATTATATTTTAGACTCAAGTAAATCTTGGATGCAATGACTATTAATCTCAATTAATTCTTAGACATAATTAACTGTTAGTCATATATTATTAGGCTAAATTATATCTGAGGCCTAATGATATCTCAGATTCCATTCAAATACATATTGCTTCTTATTAATTCTTAGACAATATTAAATCTTATGCCTAAATAATTCTTAAATTCAATTAATCATTAGGTCATAATCATTTGTTAGGTTCAATTAATTATTATGCTCAATTATATCTTGGATCTAATATTTCATTTGGCCCAATTATATATTAAACCTAATTAGTTATTAGACCATATTAAATGTTAGGTCCAATTAATATTGGACCTAATTATTTATAATCCCATTTTTAAATTGAGAATAATTATGTATTAGGGCCAATTTTGTCTTTACTTCAATTGGTTCCTAAGCAATTATTTTTTAAGCTCATGCATGCTAGGTCCAATTAATTATTGGAGTAAATTATATTTTAGATCTAATTAGTTACGTGACATAATTACATATTAGGTTGAATTCGTTATTTAAGTCTATTTCATTTTTAACCTAATAATTTATTAGTCCTAATTATGTATTAAGCTCAATTTTATTAAGTTCCATCAAATCTTATGCCCAACCAATAAAAAATAAAATAAAATTTTAGGCCCAGTTAACTATTTGGCCTAATCAATGTTTAGGTCAAATTTTCCTTGGGTCAAGCATAAAAAGCTCAATAATTATTAGACCTTATAAATGTTACCTCAACCATTATTTGATCTAATTATATCTAAAATTTTAGGCTCAGTTATGTATCAGGCTGAATTATTTATTAATCTCATATCTTGGGTTTAATTATATTTGTCTTATTACGTGGTAGGCCTAAATTTGAAGCCTTAATTTAATATGAAGCTAATTTTTTAGACCTAATTAATTTCAAGTCTAATTATTTCTTAGGTCATATTATTGACAAGACTCAATTATGACAAGGTTAATAAATAATTAAGCCTATCGTAAGAGCTAAAGAACTTTCCTTGAAACCCAACAACCAATTTAGTCACAATTAAATTTTGCGTTCAATTATTAGGTAGAATGTCTTAATTAATTATTATTAGATCTAATTAAGTGTTAGGCTCAATTACATCTTAACCCACTTGATTAGGATTATTCAGTTATCAAACCAAACTAATTTTAAGTCTTAGTTAAGTCTTAGGTCCAATTAATTACAAGGTTCAATTACATCTTAAGTCAATTATTTATTAGGTTAATTTAATTTTTAAGCCAAACTTTATATTGAGACCAATTATTTATTGATCAAATTATATATTAAGCCCAATTTTTTTATGAACTCTAATTACATATTATGCTTAACTAATTATTAAACCCAATGAATTGGTGTGTCTAATTAATTATTAATTTTAATTACATATTCAAGAAAAACAAATGTTAAATCTAATTAATTTTTAAGTCCACTTAATAAACGTTAAGCTTAATTAGTTATTAGATCTAGTTAATTATTGCTCATTTATAACCTCTAAATCTTAAACTATAACCCCTAAACTCTCAACTGCAATCCTAAATCTTAACATCTAAACCGAAGCGTTAAACTGTTAACCCTAAACTCTAACCCCTAACCATAAAAGTGTAAACCATAAATGTTAACATCTAACCCATAAACCTTAAACCCTATACCCGAACCTTAAACCTTAAATGCTAAATACTAATTGCTAAACACTATACTATAACACTAAAACCCTAAACCACTAAAGTCAAAACCCTAAAATTGAACCCCTAAACCCTAGACCTTTATCCTTAAAATCAAACCCCTAAACCTCAAATCCTTATCCCTAATCCCCAAATACTCATCCTAAAGTCTTAAACCCAAGCCTTTAAACCCTAAACCTTAACCTCTAAACCTTAAACTATAAAGTCCTATATCCCTAATCCTAAACCCTAAGTTTGAAATCCTGAAATCCTAAATCTGAAAACCTAAACCCTAACCTTTAAACCTTAAACTGTAAATCCTAGCATCTAAACTTTAAATGTTAATCTATAAACTTTAAAACCTAGCCTGTACACCCTCAGCGTCTAAACTATTATATCTTAAACCTTAAACTCTAAACTTTAAGCCTTAAGCCCAAAATAGTAAACCCTTAATCAAAAACCAAAAACCAAAAATCTTAAACCTCAACCCTAACCCCTAACCCTTGTACCCCCTAAGCTCTAATCCCAAAATTCTAACCATTAACACCTTAAACCATTAACCCTAAACCCGTTACTTAAAACCTAACCCTAAACATAAAACTCTAACCTTAAACCCTAACTTTCACTAGAACTTTAAACTTTAATCCCTAAACTTAATCCTCTAAACCCTAAATCCTAATCATTAACTCCTAAACCCTAAATTTTAAATCCTAACCACTAACCCATAAACTGTAACCCATAGTAGTAACCATAGTTTGGATAAAGTAGTAATAGTAGTAGTGCAGATGCACGTAGTAGTAGATGGAGTAGAAGTAATTATAGTAGTAGTGGCAGTATTTTAGATACATGTAGTACCAATGTGGACGGAATAGCAGTAGCAATAGCCATAGTAATAGCAATAGTTTTGGTTTAGATGCAGTAGTAGTAGAAGTGGTTTAGATAGAACTGTAGTAGTACTAATAGTAGCAGCATAAGTGGTTTAGATGGAATAGCAGTTGCAACAATAGTGGCAGTATCATGTACTCTAGCCTTTAAATTAATAACCTAACAAATAATTGAGTCTAATAACTAATATGTGTTTGAGAATTAAATAAGCTTAATAAAATTTGGGTTAATAAACATAATGAAGTTGGTGTAAAAGCAAAATGACTTTTGCTTTTTGATTGTGTTTTTCTATTTATATTTAAAATTTTTGATTTAAATTATTTTTATAGTAAATTAATGGTAAATATATGATCATTGAAGAAAATAGTAATAGAAGGGGACATCATTTTTTTCTTTATTTTAATTTTTAACTTTTTTCAAAGAAATAATTTGGTTTTCTAAATTTTCATGTAGTTTTTTATTTTATAACTTTTTTATTTCAAAAACTTTTCATTGTCTCCTTACTTTCATTTTTTACGATTTTTCATTATTTTAAAAAATTTTATTTTTATTTGTTGAAATTTTTTATATTTTATTTGAAATTTTATTTTTTTATTTTTGAATTAAAATTATTATTTTTTATTCTTATTATTAACGTTATTTGTATTATTATTATTTTGTTATCAATTTTATCATCATCATCATCATCATCATTATTACTAGTAGTAGTAGTTTTTTTAAAATGAGTAGATTTGAATTTGAATTTTCACTCTTTCAATAATTTGCGATGATAATACTAAAAAATAAAGAAATTTTATATTAAGTTATTCATTGTATTATGGTATTTGGTTCAACGTTAACCTATTTTCCTAACCATATACTATAAACATAATAAATATTAATTAAAAAATAAAGTATTGCATATATAATACTTGTGAAATACATGGAAGGAAGAGCATGAGAAGCAAGTGCAATGTATAGTTTTTCTTTTAAACTTTTTTTTCAAATACTTTTTGGATTTCATATTAAGAATATTAATGTGAGGAACAAATCATGAGAAGTCATCTTTATTAGAAGTTTAATAGAAAACAATATTATTTCCTTAGAATTAATTTTTAATGGTATTACTAGCCTAGTTGACGTTATTGAAGTGAATGCCAACCAAGTGCTCACAAAAAAAAAAACTTTTAATCTTAATTTCAAATAATTTATGTTAAAAATATCATTATCAATTGTATAGATATTAATTCAAAACAAATAAATTTAAAGAGTTAAATAGAAATTTTGCAAAAGAGTGGGACAAAGTTTATGAAGATCATATTTGAGTCTTCTTTAATAGTTTTCAAATATTAAAAAAATATTTTAAATATAAATTAAAATTAAATTATATATGAAGTTTAAGAAAATTGACTTATTAATACACTAATAGCAAGCTAACTAATAAACTACTCTCTCTAATAATAATAATAATAAAAAGACCATGGTTTATACTATTTAATTTTAAGAAATCAAATGATATTTAGAGATCATTGAATTATTAAAAATGGTTAATTTAATATTATAATATTTTTTAATCATCATTCTCATGTTTGATTGAAAGATAATGTGAAAATTATTTAATTTTAAATTTAATTATATTTCATAAAACTCAAATTTAAATAATTTTAATTTTTGATATTACATAATTTTATCAAAATGTGAGATTAATAATTCAATAAGTAATATTAAGATGAAGATTAAAGCGAACTTTGTACTATTTGCATTTTTTAGTCAAAGTTCTTACATTTTTTTAACCAATTCTACACATAAAATATATGTTTGGTCTAGTTTGACTTTTATTATTATTTTTTTTTTCATAGAGGAACAATTCAAATTGGTAATTTGGCACAACTTAAAACTTTTGACAAACATGAAGAAATATACAACAAAATAAAAGTCAAATTTTTTGAGTATTTAAAATTTTTAAACATCATGAAAATAATTTTACTACTCAAAATTCTAAAAAAAAAAAGATGTTAGCTTTAATATTTATTTACCTTTTTTAAATTTTAAAACAAAGTTCATTGTACAATATCTTCTATTTAAATAGTTTATTTTAAAAAATTGAAGATAATTTTTAATTTAGGCTAAATTTAAAAGTTTATATGTAAAATTGATAAAAAAATATAGAAACTTGATTAAAAAGTCCAATTATTTATTAAGTTTAATTTTTTATTAGATCTAGTTAATTCTTAGATCTAATTAATAACACCAAATGAATTGTCAGCTCTAACTAATTGTTGGTCTCAATTATATACTTGATCTAATTAAATGTTAGATCCAATTAATTTTTGTATTAATTAATATATATTAGGCCCAGATAATTATTTGGTCTAATTAATTATTATGCTCAGTTATATCTTCAGTTAAATTATATTTGGGTCCAACTTAATTGGAGACCAATTATGTGATGGATTAATGCACATTATACCTAATTAAATCTTGGACCTATTTAATTCTTATTCATAATTAAATTTTAAGTGCAATCAATTATTAAACTTAATTAATTTTTAGGTCTAATTAATTTTGTGTTATTAATTGTTAAGTTTAATTACATCTCAAATCTAATTATATCTTACACCTAATTAGTTATCGAGCCCAAATATGTTTAAGGCCTAATTATATATGAAACCTAACATTTTTTTTAGCCTAATTCAGACATTAAACCTAACTGGTTCTAAGAAAAATTAAATTATAGGCATAATAATTATTTGACTTAATGGATTGTTGGGCCATATTATTTTTTCCAAATAATTATTTGGCTCAATCATAGGTTTAATATTTTATCAAGTTTAATATATGTTAAGCTTAACTATTTATTAAGCTCAATTATATATTATAACTTTTTTTGCTAAACCCAATCAAATCCAAGACTCAATTAACTATTTAGCTTTGCAAAATTGTTAGACCTAATGAATTGTTGGGTTAAATTATTTGTTAGACTCAATTACACATTAGGATGAATCACTTAGGACCACTTAGTTCTTACATATAATTATATACTTAGCCTAATTTTTTTTTTATTATCCAAATAGTTATTAGGCTGAATTACAATTAGACCCACTAATTACACATCAAATTATTGTTTTGGCTGATACATATTAGCCTCATCATTTTTGTCCCACTAATAGGCCCAATTAGATCTAATTATACAATAAATACAATTTTTTATAAGATCCATCTAATTTTTAGATATAATCAAATTTTAGGCCTAATTATTTATTGGGCCGATTTAGTTCCCATGCCTAATTACATATTAAAGCCAATTATTTAATAGGTCAAATTATTCAATAAGCCCAGTTTCTTTTATCATATCTAACCAAATCTTAGGAGAAATTAATTATATGGTCTGATGAATTACTAAGATCAATTAATTATTCAATTACATATGTGCTTTGATTTATTAGATCAAATTAATTTAGTTTAATAATGAATTGAACTTAAGATTTAATTGTGCATAAAAATTAGTTGAACCAAAGATTTAATTAATCTTAAAAAAAAAATTATCGTTAATATATATAATTCAACCTAATAAAAAATTCAACTTAATATATAATTGGGTTGAAGAACTAAATGACATTGATGTGTAATTGACCTTAAAATATAATTAGCCATACAGTTAATGTGATTTATTAAGATATGATTGGATCAACAATTAATTAGGGTTAGTGTGCCTAAGCTTGATAAATAATTGAACCTAAGAACAAATTTGGCCTAAGTTACAATTAGACTCAAATTTTAATCAGACTTAATATAATTGGACCTAACAGATAATTTTACTTAATAATAAAATATGGTGCTTTAGATATAGTTAGGTATATTAATTAGACCTTAAAAATAATTGGGCCTAAAATGTAATTAAGTCTAGCAATTAATTGAACCAGATAATTAGATTCGCTAAATTATTAATAAGACTTAAGATTTAATTGGGCCTAATATGAAATTAAGCTTAATATGATTAAACCTAAAAAATAAAATAGACCTAATAAACAAAAATTGGGCCTAACAGTATTATTCAACTCAAGATTCAATTGTGACTAAGAATTGGATATGAGATTTAAGCAAACCCAATTAAAGATTGAGTTTGATATATAATTAGACATAATAAATAGTTGTGCTTCATTTATATTGAGTCAAAGAACAAAGTAAGGTAAATAAATGATTGAGCCACAAATATAACTGGGTCCAAAATTTAATCGACCCTAAGATAAAATTAGGCATAGCATGCTTGAACCAAATAAAAAATGGAGCTTGTAAATGAGTTAAGCCTAAGATATGATCATATCTAGATTATAATTGAACTTAAGACATGATTGAGCATAATAATTAACTAGACCTAATATTTATTAACTGGCATTAAAAATTAATTGGATAAAATGAATAACTGAGTCCAATGTGCAACTGAGCCTAACAATTAATTTGACCTATCAATTCAATCGATCTATTAATTCATGGTGTCAAATAATTAATTAAGCCTAAAATTTAATTATATTTAATAAAAAATAAGCTTAATATATAATTCAGCTTAATAAATTAATTAGATCTAATATATTATTATGCCTAATAAAATGCTAGACTTAAATGTAATTGACTCTAACAATTTATTAAACTTAGCAAATAATTTGATCTAATATTTAATTGAGTCTAATAATTAATAACTTAATAATTAGTTAAGCGTAACAATTAATTGATTTTAAAAATTAATTAAACCTAAGATTTAATCGAGTCTAATAAAAAATTAGATTTAATATAAACATAGGTCTAATAATAAATAATTAGGCTTAATCTATAATTGGGTAAATGACATTAATAAATAATGAGTCTTAGAATATAGTTAAGCATAAGATATAATAGAGTGCAGCGTGCATGAACCCTATATATAATTGAACTTAGGAATGTATTTGAGTCAAAGAATTTATTGAACTCAAACTAAAATTAAACTTATGATATAATTTAGTGTAATTAGGCTTAACAATTATTAATTAGACCCACGATCTAATATTTAATCAGATCAAATATGTAGTTGAAACTAACAATTAACGAAGCCTAGTAATTCGTTGAGGTTAACAATTAATTAAGCCTAACATTTGATTGGGTCTAATAAAAAATAAGTTTATTATAAAATTTCAGCTCAATATGGCAGAATTGCAAATTACGTTCTTATAAACAATTTTCTATTTTTGATTACTTTCTTTTTAAAGTTAATGCATTATGTGTTCCATCTTGTTTTTGAGACAAGTAATTTTAGTAAAACCTTGTGCCGGTGTTTTAAGAGAGCACTTTTGTAGAGACAAAATTTTAGCTCTAGTTCAAGTTAATTTCTATTGGCCAATGATGTTTAGAGATGTCGATCAATTTGTAAAGCAATGCAAAATATGTCATATAGCTAAAATGAAGGGCCAAAATTCTCTTTTGTACACTCCTTTATTGGTGCCCAATGCCCTGTGGAAGGATACGAGTCTTGAATTTGTTATGGGACTGCCACAAACACAAAGGAACAAGGATTTAGTCATAGTTGTTGTTGATTGGTTCTCAAAGATGTCTCACCTTTTTCCTTGCAACAAAACAAATGATTCCTCTCATATTGC
This sequence comes from Moringa oleifera, assembly GCA_021397835.1. Lineage (NCBI taxonomy): Eukaryota > Viridiplantae > Streptophyta > Magnoliopsida > Brassicales > Moringaceae > Moringa > Moringa oleifera. Next base: position 699,642 of record JAJFZO010000902.1, on the reverse strand, counting down.
AGATTTATCTTGAAAGGAGATTGTAAGGTTGCATGGCATTCTAAAGACGATTGGTTATGATCGAGATTCAAAATTCCTTAACTATCTGAAAAACCTTATGGAGGAAGCTAGGTTCTTCACTAAATTTTCATAGTTCCCATTATCCCTAAACTGATGGACAAATTGAGTTAAGAAACACGAGCTTAGGAAACTTGCTAAGAAGTTATATTAGCAATTGACTTTGCCTACAACCGCTTTATGCATCATAGTACAGGTATGAGTCCATTTGAAGTTGTTTATGGTGCTAATCCCAGAGGTCCTTTGGATTTGGTTTCTTATCTTACAACCATGCAATTTAGTAGAAATGTTGACGAAAGGGCAAAATAGATCAAGAAGTTGCATAAGAGTGGAAAAGCAACTATTGAGGCACCAAATGAGAAACCCAAGCAAGTTGCCAATAAATAACAAAAACATGTGGAGTTTAAAGAAAGTGATCTAGTTTGAATTCGTCAAAGAAATAAGATGTTTTCGCAAGAAAATTTTAGGAAGTTAAAAACAGAGACTGATGGTCCGTTCAAGGTACTCAGGAGGATTGGTACAAATGCTTATGAGATTGAGTTACAAGCTGATTATGGAGTTTCTCCAACATTGGAGACTTGAGGACAAGTCTTTTTCAACTAGGGGAGATTGACACAAGAGTGGTTATGTTACAACATTTAGCCCATGATGCTCCACAGTTGACATGCACCTTGTAAGATTTTTTGAGAGAGGAGCTTATGAAAGCTTCTTCAATGGTAGATGGTTGGCATGCACTTTAGCAATCTTCAAGAGAGATTTATTTTGGTCCACTAACTTCAATTTTTTTTATCGAACAAATACTTTTTAAATGATTTAGTTATCAAAACTTAATGATTTTCGAAATCCCAATGCATGAGTGTTGTTCCATCCACTCGTATTTATTTTCATGCTTTAGACTTGAAAAAGAGCTTAAACTTTATATTATGTTCAAAAACTCTTTCAGTTCTTTCTTCGATCACTATATCACTTTGCATATTGAAATTTTTTAAAAATCATGAAATAATTTTACTACTCGAAGGGTTCTAAATTTTTATTTTTTATGGTAGCTTCAATATTTATTTTCATTTCTTACAAATTTCAAAGCAAAATTCATTATATAATATCTTCTATTTAAATAATTTATTTAAAAATGAAGATATTATTTAATTTAAATTTTATATATAAAATTGATAAGAAAAAATATAAAAACTGGATTAAAATCCCAAATAGTACAAAAGTTTACTTTGATAAAATATTCTTTAATAAGTTCGAATATTTTAATATTATCATAATATATGATAAAATATAAAATAAATAATATAAATAATACAAAATAATGTTACTTAAAACTTTTGAATGATAAATAAATCTTCACAATTAAAAAAGTTATCAAACAAATTTTGATAAATAGTTTATAAAAAAAATTTATCATATCTAATTTTTATATTTAAAAATTAAAATAAAAAGCCCAAATTGAATTAAGCTTGTTTGTCATTCAACTTAAAAAACAAAAGAAAAAGAGATGCATCACCTGAGTTTTAAGATGCTTTAACATCATGCCACAAAGGCAATGCTTATTTATTAAACATGACCCAATTATATGTGAAACCTAATTTTCTATTAAGCCTAATCAAATTTTTTGCTCAATTGGTTATTAGTCCCAAGAATTTGTTAAGTCCAATTAATTGTTAAGCTTAATTATATATTAGGCTCAATTTATTATTTTTTAGTCCAATTGACATCCATATGCACAATTTGTTCTTAAGCCCAATCTTTTTGTGGGTTCATACATGATAGACTCTAATAATTATTAGATCTTATAAATGTTCGGTCTAATTAATTATTAGCCCCAATTAATTATTCAATTTAATTATATTTAGTTAAAAAATATCGTAAATCCAATTATATATTAAACATAATTATATCATATGTCGGATCTTTTATATCAAATTAATTTCAAGTCTGTATAATAAAAAAACTGGGTTCAATAGCCATGTAATAAGATACTGGACCAAAAATGTAGTTAAGTCTAATAATTTTTTGGACTAAGCATATGATTAGGCCTCAAAAGTAATTTTGTCTAATAATTCTTTTGGGCTGAGAAAATAATTGGACCTTACAAGTAATTTACTCTAATAATTAATTGAGATTAAGATTCAATCTAGCATAAGAATTAGTTCGACTTAATAAAAAATTTGACTTCATATATAATTGGGTGTAAAATATTAATATAATTGAGCCTAACAATTAATGATTGAATAATTAATTATGCCTAAAAATTAATTGAGCATAGTAATTAATTGGATCTAAGATTTAATTGTAACTAATAATTAATTTGGTTTAAGTTAAATAAGGCATTGGGTCTAATATAATTACATCTAGTAAAAAATAAGATTTATTTTATAATTGGACCTAAAAGATAATAACATCAAAGATTTAATTTAGTTTAAGATATAATGGGTGTAGTGTGTATGAATTCAAATTGTAATTGGATTTAAGATATGATTGTCATAATAATTAATTGAGCTTAATAATTAATTAGGTCTAACATTTATTAATGGTGGCAAAAATTAATTGGATGAGCCAAATATATGATTTAAATTAATAACTAATTAGACCTAGCAATTTATTGGCCTTAATGATTAACTAAGGATAACATTTGATTAGGTTTAAGAAACAATTGGTCTCAATAAAATATTTGATCTAATAAAATAATTAGTCTAAAAATGTAATTGAGCTTAAAATAAATTGGCTTAATAAAATATTTGATCTAATAAAATAATTAGTCTCAAAATGTAATTGGACTTAAAATAGATTGGCTCAATAAATACTTCGACTTAAACTTTAATAGATAAAAAAATATTAAAGCAGAAAACCCAATATTTATATTAAGAGTAAAATCAATATATTAGGAGACAAAATTATGATACAATCAGCTTCGTAAATAAAATTTAGCTCAAATTAACACAAAATAAGGAATCAAATCAGTGCAGAAAGGAAACAAATCAAAACAAAATAAAAAATATATATTAATACAAAATAAGAAAATAAATTAATACCAAAAAAGAAACTAAATCAAAACAAAAGAAAAAAATCTACACAAAATTTAAAAAACTTATTAATACGAATAAGAAAATAAATCAGTACCAAATAAAAAATTAAATTAAAATAAAATAAAAAATCAGATAATTATAAATTAAGATTAAGAAAGAAATCAAGATGGTAGTAAATAAATTAACTAAAATTTTTAATATTTCTCTTACCTTATTAAACATATCGTATTCATTGTCAACAGTGCAAATTAGTAACTATTGCTATATTTAATAACATAATAGTAAAATATAACATCATAAAAATTAGTATCTATCAACATTATCTTGCGCATAATATGAAAAGGAAAAATGCACACATTACTATGTTCAAATAAACTAAAATATTAAAAATTTAATAATTTATATTTAAAGTAAAATCAGTCCACTAAGAGAAAATTTATAATATAATTTGTTTTATAAATAAAACTTAACTCAAATCAACACAAAATAAGGAAACAAATCTATACAAAATAAAAAAATTAATTAATACAAAATATAAAACAAATCGAAACAAAATAAGAAACAAGATAATCATAAATCAAGATAGTAAAAATAAATTAAGATAGTAAATAAACCAAATTACTAGTGAATTTTTATCTAAAGTAAAAGATTAAGTGTAACTTCAGTAAATGTATATGAATACCTGAAGGAGTCATTGTGTTTGTTCAACTTGATTTAAAATTTTTTATACAAAAATGAAATCAACTAAAACAAAACGAAAATGTGACCCATAAAATAAATATATTGTCAAAATTTTAATTTGGTATATTCAAGAATAACTCAACAAACAATCCATATAATTCAAACAAATACAGTGTACATATTATGCAACAAATGATTATACTTGAAAACCCCTCTAAAAATAAAGTTGAACTTGTCACAATTCAAATGGCATGTATAGTTACAACAATGCATTTTCAAATTTACTCAACATCTGACTCAATGAAATTTAATGATAGCCCTTCATTGATAAATTCAATAATATAACTATCAAACTATTATGTCACAAAAATCTTACGTGTTATTCTCTATAATCTATGAAAAAATGAGTACTTTTCATTACTGTCATGCATGCATAAATCACTATTTACTATTACATTTCACTAATAGAAATCTATATTTTTATCACATATTAGTAAATAACTATTCTATACGAGTCAATATTGAACATAAAAAAATCCATTCAATTATTAGTTAGGCTATTTCATTCTTAGGCTCAATTTTATATTATGTCCAATTATGTATTAAGTTTGATTATCTAACTAATTATTAGACACAACTAAATCTTAATTATTTCTTATCCCCTATGCATGGAGGGTTGTTCCATGTACTAATATTTATTTGCGTGTTTTGGACTTAAAAGATAGCTTAGACTTTGAATGTACATACAAAAAGTCATTGAGTTCTCTCTTCGATCTCTATATCTGTTCGGTTGGATGCCACTGAATGGTGAGAAATATCTATGTATCTCTTATGGTGGTGTTTATCTATATCCTTTTGAGTGATGAGTTGTGAGTTATGTAGTTTTTGTATCGTTGTCTTTATTCTTAAGGTGGTGATTTTCTGTATCTTTTTGAAATCAAACTTGATGGTAAGTCTTTTATCCTTTATTTTCATTAAAACTTGTCCGATCATGTGCTTATACTTTCCAAACAAAATTTTCCAACAATGTTACATTATCTCTATTCCAAATATGATTCTTTCAGAATATGGTATTAGTTAAGGTTTTTGGTTTAAAATTTATGGTTTAATGTAAAAGCTGTTTAGGGATTAGGCTTAAAGGTTAGAGTTTAGGATTTAGGATTCATTATTTAGAGGTTAAGGTTTAAGGCTTGACATTTATGGTTTTGGTTTAAAGTTTAAGGTTTTAGGATTTCAAATTCAAGGTTAAGGGGTATAGGGTTTGGGGTTCAAGGTTTGGTATGTAATGTTCAAGTTTCAGATTTTAAGGTTTAAGGTTTAGAGGTTAGGGATTTAAGGTTTGGCATTTAATGTTCAAGTTTTAGATTTTAAAGTTTAAAGGTAAGCTTTAGAAGTTAGGGATTTAAGGTTTGACATTTAATATTCAAGTTTTAGATTTTAAAGTTTAAAGTTTAGAGGTAAGCTTTAGAAGTTAGGGATTTAAGGTTTGACATTTAATATTCAAGTTTTAGGTTTTAAGGTTTAAAGTTTAAAGGTTAGGGGTTTAGAGTTTAGAAATTAAGGATTTAGAGTTTAGGGATTAAGGGTTAGTATTTACGATTTAGAGTTTAAGGTCTAAGGTTTGGGATTAAGGTTTTAAGGTTAAGGTTGAAATTAATTCTACCTGTTGTGCATGAAAATAAGCAATAATTAAGCTTAGGAATGAAGTGGACCTAACACATAATTAGACGTAAGATATACTTAAGCGTCATAATTGTTGGACTTGGACCTAAAATTTAATTAGACATACCAATTAACTAACGCTAATAATTAAATATGCTAAAGATTTAAATGTACTTAAGAATTAGTTAGATAATCAGGCTTAGTAATAATTAGCCTTAATATATAATGAGCTTAAGAAAGAAATAACCTTAACAAATAATTTACCCTAAAATATAATTGGGCTTGAGATATAAATTGATCAAGTAATTATTTGAGTCTAAGATATAATTAGACTTAGCATGCATAGTCTTCTTAGAAACGAATTCGACACAATATATAATTGAGTTTAAAAAATAATATAGTTTGATATATAACCTAAAAATGAAATAATTCAGACAAATAATTATATTAAAATATTATTGGATCCAATAATTAATTGGCTTCAAAACTACGCCTAATAACTTAGGTATGCATGAGCCCAATGATTAATTGAGCCTAAGTATAATTAGACCTATAATAATAATTGGACTTAACATACAATTGTGCTTTTTAAATAATTGAACTTAATTTGTTAGGCCCAATAAATACATTGTGCTTAATATGTAATTGGGCCTAAGAATGAAATGGGTTCTACACTTATCAGGTGTGAGATGTACGCTTAAAAATTAATATGACTTAATAATTAATTAGGATGATTACTTTATTGAGCCTAAGATTTAGTTGCGTCCAATAAAAAAATAAGTTTAATATACAATTTATCCTAAAAAATAATTGAACGGAATATATAATTGTGATTAAGAACTAAATTGATCTTAATCTAATTATATTCAATGATTAATTGGATTTAAAATATAACTAGGCACTAATTAATCAGACCTATCATGCATGGACTCAACAAATAGTTAAACCTTTGAACAAATTAAACCTAAGATATAATTGGCTCTGAATTTCAATAAGACTCAAAATATAATTAGGCCATATAAATAATTAAATCTAATAGATATTTCAATATAATAACAAATAATAGTGTGTAAGAAATAATTAAGTCTAATAACCATTGAGCCTAATAACCAGTTAGGTTTAATATTTGTTAATTGGACCCAAAAATTGAATGAATTAAAATGTAATTGATATTAACAACTAATTGGACCCAAATTATAATTGAACATAAAGATTAGTTGAGTTTAACATTTATTAATTAGATCGAAAATTTAATGGGGTTAAATATGTAATTGATATTAGCAATTCATTGCACCTAGCAACTCATTAGGCCTTATAAGTAATTAACCCTAAGATTTTGATTTGATATAATGTAAAATTGGGCTTAATATAATTTGATCAAATAAATAATTAATATTAATATATAATTGGTCATAAGAACTAAATTCATGCAATAGATAATTAGGCTTAATATTTAATTAAGAGTAATAATTAATGAGCCTTCCAATTAATTTGGGTTAAGATTTAATTGTGCCTCAAAATTAGTTGGGCTTTATAAAATATTTGAGTTAATATACAATAAGGCCTAAAAAATAGTCAAGCTGAATATATAATTGGGCTTATTAATTAATGTGGCTAACAGTAATGTGCCCAAGGAATAATTCGACGTGTAATTAGGCTTAATAAATAAAATGACCTAAGATATAATCAAACTTGAAATTAATTGGGCCTAAGATCTAATTAAACCTAAAAACCATGCTATATTATATGATTGGACTTTATACATAATTAAGCCTATGATGTAGTGAGCCGAATATAAGTAAATTGAGATATAATTAAGCTTAACAAATAATTTGGTCTTATGTATAATTAGGCCGAGTGTCTATTAACCCAAGATATAATTGAATTTAAAATGTAATAAAGTCTAAAAATTAATTGAATTGATGATTTAATTATGACTAAGAATTAACTAAGTCTAATGAAATATTAGACTTAATATGTAATCAAGCCTAGTAAATCATTGTGCTTAATCTATAATTTGGGCTAAGAATAAAGTAAGATTAATAAATAATTACACCTAAAACATAATTTTTTTAAAAATTTAATTGATATAACGTGCATGAATCCACAATATAACTAGGTGTAATGTGCATGAACCTTGACATAATTGGGGTTAAGAATAAATTGAGTTTAAGAAATAATAAGACCCAAATAATGATGCAACTTAAGATATAATTGAACATAGGGCTTAATAAGAAATTTGGCTTAACATTTATTAATTAGAGCCAAAAATTAATTTGATTTAATATTTGATTCAACTAAGTATAAATTTAAATAATTAATTAGACTTAAAAATTCATTAGGCCTCATAATTAATAAACCTAAGATTTGATTAGACATGAAAAAATTAGGCTTAACATATAATTTGACCACATAAATAAATAATCGACTTAATATATAATTGGGCATAAGAACTAAATCAGCCCAATAAATAATTAGGTATAAATTTTTTTTGAATCCAACAATTAATTAAACCTAACTTAATATTGGGCCTAAAATTTAATTATGTTTTAAAATTAGTTGGATCTTATAATTAGATTTGAAATTAATTGGGCCTCAGATTTGATTAAGCTCAAAAAATCTGATATATGACCTAAGATATAATGGGACATATATAATTGAGTTTAACAATATATTGAGCCTAATAATTAATTGAGATTAAGATGTAAAATACACTTAGAAATTAGTTGGGCTTAAAATTTGATAGGGTTTAATAAAAATTGGACTTCATATTAAGAGTAACAAATTATTGAACAAAGAATAAAATGGGCTTAATTAATAGTGCAATCTAAAATATAATTAGATGGATAGTTAATAAGAATTAAATAGGTTTAAGATTTGATTAGCTGTAACATGCATGAACCCATTACATAGTTGGGCTTACAAATAAGTTGGACCCAAATATAATTCGACTGAAGATATAACTAAGCATAATAATTAATTAGATTAAATAATTATTTGAGCTTGACATATATTGATTGGCACAAAATTTAATTAGAGTTAACATTTAATTATGCCAAACATATAATTAAAATTAATAATTAGTGGGACCTAGCAATTCGTTTAGGGTTATTAATTAAGCCTAATAATTGATTAAATGTAATAAAAAACTAAATTTAATATATATTTGACCTAATGAATAACTATTTAATATTTAATTAAGTTCAATAATTAATTATACCTAACAATTAACTAGCCCTAACAATTTAATGAAGTTAAGACTTAATTGTGACTGAGAATTAGTTGGGTCTGTGATTTAATTGATCTTATAAAAAATGTCAAGCTGAAGATATAATTCATCATGTAATTGGCCCAAGATATAATTATCTCCTAAAAAATTAATTAAACCTAAAAAATTGGGCATATGATATAATTAGCCCCTTTATATTATTGAGCCAACATGTAATGGCCCAAATATATTTGGACTTGAGATATGACTTGGTTCATAAAAAATTTGACCTAATATATGATTAGGCCTAATATGTATTAATCTAAGATATAACTAGGCCTAACAAGCAATTGAGCCTGGCATTTATTTTGTATATAATAATTAATTATGCATATCACTCATGAACCCAAAAATTAATTAAGCTTAGTTCAAATTAGCCTTAACTATGTTAATTGTGTCTGATATTTAATTAAGCCAAATATTTAATTTGACATATCATTTCATTAGACCTGACAATTCATTAGGTTTAATAATAAATTGAGTCGAGATTTAAAAGATTTAGTTTGATATATAATTAGACTCTTTAAATAATCAAATTAATGTGAAAATGATACACATAATGAAATGAGACTACTAAATAATAGGCCTAATAATTAATTGAGTCTAAAATTTAATTATGTTTAAGTATCAGATAAGCTTAAGTCCTAGAATAATTAAATTTGACTCAATAGGTAATTAGGCCTAATAACTAATAATAGCGCTTAAGATATAATTGAGTCTAAAGTGCATGAAGCTGAGAAATAATTTAGCCCAAAAGTAATTTAAGTCATAGAAATTATTAGGTTTAATGAATAATCGTGCCTAAGAATTGGTTGGACTAAATAATTATTTGACCTTTGGATTTAATTGAGTTTAATAAAAATTCAGATTGCATATGTATTTGGGCATGATAAATAAATTATGTAAATAAGCCTAACTATTAATTGGGCAAATATTAATTGGTTTAGCCAAATATAAAATTGAGGTTAACAATTAATTAGACCTTGTGATTAACTAAGTTTAATGTTTGATTAGGTTTAAGAAATAATTAGGCTTAATAAAAAATTTAACCTAATAAATAATTAATCTCAATATATAATTAGGCTTAAAAAATTAACTATTCTAATAAATACTTTGGCCTAAAATTTAATTGAATCAAACAATTAATTGATCCTAGCAATTAATTAAGCTTAAAATTTAATTAGGATTGAGAATTAATTAGATCAAATATTTAATTATGCCTTATCTAAAATTGGGCTAAATATCGCCAAATTAGTTAGGCTAACATGTATGAGCCCAAAAAATAATTTGACATATATTTAGGTCAAATTAAAAATGTGGCTAAGATATAATTAGACCTAAAATTAATTTGATATAAAAAATCAGACTTATGATATAATTAGGTTTAATATATAATTGGATTTATGATATTTTGAATGAATTGTAATTAAATTGGACAAATAATTGAGCCTCATAATTAGTTAGACCAATCATTGATTAGGTTGAGTAACTAATTAGGTGTATCATGAATGAACCCACAAAAAAATTGGTCTTGAGAGCAAATTATGCGTAATGGATGTTAGTTAGGCCAAATATATAAATTAAGCTTAGCAATTCATTTGGTCTTGCAATTCATTGAGATTCATAACTAATTGAGCATAAGATTTAAGTGGGCTTAATAGAAAATTCAACTTCACATGTAATTGGACCATGTTTAATAAATAAGCATTGCCTTTGTAGCATGATGTTAAAGCATCTTGAAACTTAGGTGATTTATCTCATTTTATTTTATTTTTTGACTTGAACGAAAAAAGAAACTTAATTTGATTTGAAAATTTTATTTTATTTTTTAAATATGAAAAATAGATATGATAAGTTTATTTTACAAACTATTCCATCCAAATTCATTTGATAACTTTTTAATTATGAAAATTTATTTATCATTCAAAAGTTTTAAGTAAAATTATATTATTTTTTTATATTTTATCATATATTACAATATGTATTAAGGGTAAGTATCAAATAAACTGATATCATATTTTGAAGGATCAAAATTAAGAATGAAAATGATGTAACTTTGCTGAAAAATTTGTTTGAAGAGTACAACCACAAGTTTGAACAGATTTGAATGAAAATAAGGGATGAAAGTCTCCACTAAGTTTAATACCAAAAGGATACAGAAAATCACCACCCTAAAGACAATAAACAAGGTATAGATACCTCATAACTCACAACTCAAAAGGATATAGATGGATACCACTCTAAAAGATACAAAGATGAAAGATAGAATTCAAGGAGTTTCTGCACTTACAACTAAAGTCTAAGCTATCTTCTACGTTTAAATCATGAAAATAAATACTACTACATGGAACAATCCTTCATGCATTGGGATTTCGAAAATCATTAAGTTTTTGCTAAAAACTAAATTATTTAATACATTTGTTTGACAAAAAAGAAGTTAGTGGGGTGAAATAAATATCTCTCAAAGATTACTAAAGTGCATGCAAACTATCAACTGCTAAAAAAACTTTTATAATTTCTTTTTTAGAAAATCTTGTAAGGTGCATGCCAACTGTCCATCATGGGCTAAATGTGGTAATATAACCCCTATTGTGTCTTAAATGTCTCTCCCAGCATAAACATGGACTTAGGGCAGCCATATTGAATGTTTGGGAAAACTCCATAATCAGCTGGTAACTCAATATCATAAGCATTTTCACCAATTCTACTAAGCACTTTGAATGGACCAATTATTAAAATCATTGAATTGTTAGGCCAAATGAATTATTAAATCCGATTAATTTTTAGACTTACTTAAAAAATAAGTTCAATTATTTTTTGGGCTTAATTAATTCTAGATCTAATTGATATACATTGGATCTGATTAATTAATAGCTATAATTATTTATAGGTTCATTTATAATTTGGAAGTAATGTCTTAGTTTCAATTATATCTCTAAGCCCCAATTTGCTCTTAGGCTTATAATTAAGCTCACACACTAGGCCAATCATATATGAAGACCAGCTTTTTATTACGCATAACTAGATAACCCTATCTTAAGAGAAATTAAATCTTAGGCCTAATTAATTTTTAGACTGTAATCATTTACTAGGTTCAATTAACTATTAGGCACAATTAAATTTTAGGTTTAATATTTTGTTCGGCTCAATTATACATTAAACTTAACTATTTATTAAGCTCAATCATATTTAAAGCTTAATTTTTTATTATATCTAGTTAAATTTTAAAAATTATTTATTTATTTATTTAGCCCAAGAGTTATTAGATCCGATTAATTATTCAACTTAATGACATATTGGGCCTAATAAATTATTAGGACCATTTAGTTCTTACATATTAAATTTAATTTTTTTATTAGGTCCAATAAAATCTTAGTCTAATTAATTACTTCGTGCAATGAATTATTTGATCTAATTAATTGGTAAGCTCAATCAATTTTATAGTTCGATTAATTTTTAGGCCCCATTAATATAAGCTAAGCTAAATTTTATAATTAGGGCCCGAGTACATCTTAAGCTCATCTGTTCATAAGTTCAATTATTTGTTGGGTTCATGTAGGCCCAATTAGATTTAAATTCAATTAATTATTAGGTCAATTTAAATTTTAAGTGTAATTATGTATTAAGCTCAATTATTGAGCCCATTTTATTCTTAAGTTCAATTATATGTTATGCTCAATTATTTATTAAAATTAATTATTATTTGCTTAATATTTCATTAAGTCTAATCAAATCTTAGGCCCAACAATTTTTGGGCACAACTAAATGTATGGCTCAATTAGTTATTAGACCAAATTAATTATTAAGCTCAGTTATATCTTAAGATTAATTAATTATTGGTTCTGTCTTGTTATCAAGTCATTTGTTGTTTTAAGTCCAATTATTTAAGGAGCTCAATTACATCTTATGCTTAATTAATTATTAAAACCAATAAATTGCTAGACCCTTTAAATTGTTATGTCTAATTAATTTTTAAGCTTAATTACAAACTAAGCCTAATTATTTTTGTGCCCAATTAGCTTGTAGGTCTAATTAATTTATGTTAGCCCATTTGTTCCTAGGTAGAATTATTTCTTGGCTTCATGAATGATAAACTTAATGAATTATTAAGCCCATTCATTCCTTAATATATAATTAAGCATAAGAATTGAATTAGCCCAAAACAAATAATTAGACATAAGATTTGATTGAGTTTAATGATTAATTGGATTTAATAATTAATTGATCCTAATAATTAATTATACCAAAGATTTAATTGTGCCTGAAAATTAATGGGTCTTATAAGTATTAGGTCTAATATATAACTAGGTTTAAGAAATAATTAAATTGAAGATATAGTTAGGCTCATTAATTAATGAGACCAAATCAATGAGGCTAATGTGCATGAACCAAGAAATAATTTGACATATAAATAGGGTTAATAAATAATATCATTTGAGATATAATTGTACTTAAAATTAATTAAGTCTAAGATCTAATTCGAATAAATGATTGGGGCGGATATATAATTAAGCCAGGTGTAGTTAGGCTTAATAATTAATTTGAGATAATATTTATTGGATTGAATAATTATCATTAATAGCCCTGTTATTAGTAGTAGGCCTAATTATTTATTGGGCTAAGTTATATCTATAAGACCTAATAATACTAAGTCCAATTATTATTTGAGTCCAATTGTTTCTTAAACTCAATTTGTTATTAAGTCCAACTATTTGCTAGACTTGTTTGCACTCACTCCAATTAACTATTAGGTGCAATTATGTCTTAAATTTAATAAACTATTAGGTCTAATTATATTTAAGACTAATTATATATTAAGTCTATTCTGTTTTAGGCAAACTTAAAAATAAGTTATCCCAATTATAACAAATAACAAATAATTAAACCAATTATAACCCAATTATATATGTAAAGTATGTTATTTGGCTAAAATGAAAGGCCAATATTTTGGTTTGCTTTACTAGTGCTTAATGATCCATGAAAAGATGTGAGTCTTGATTTTGTTATGCGACTGTCTAGAACATAAAGGAACAAGGATTCATTCATGGTTGTTATTAATAGGTTCTTGAAGATATCTCAATTTGTTCCATGAAACAAAGGTATCTCATTATATCTTAGAATCAATTATTTGTTAAGCCATTTTTATCATTAGACCCAATTATATATCTAAGACTAATTATTTATTTGGTCAAATTATATATTAAGCCTAATCTTTTATTATACACAACCAAATCATTGATTAATTAATTATTAGACCCAATAAATTGCTAGGTTTAATTAATTGGTAATCTCAATTACATATTTGATCTAATTAAATATTAAATTAAATTAATAAATGATGAGTCAAATTAATTATTATGCTCACTTATATCTTAAATTTAATTGTAATTGGGATCCAACAATATCTTAAGCTCAATTCATTCTTTAGCGTAAATATGTATTGGATTCATGCACAATTATTTATTAGTCTCATTTTATTTTTAAACCAAATTATAGATTAAGCTTAATTATTTATTACTTATATATTAAGCCTAATTTTTTATTAAGATCAATTCAATTTTAAGTCTAATTAATTCTTAGTCACAATTAAATTTTGATCTAATTAATTATGAGATTTAATTAATTATTCAACTTAATTAATTATATTTTAAACCTATACAGCCAAGTTCTTGATGTAAAAATATTAAGTGTATACAAGACCTAACTATCTTTAAATGAAACCTAATTATGTATCAAATCCAATTATTTATTAAGCTGATTATATATTAAACCTAATTTTTTATCAAATCCAATTAAATCCAAGGCTTATTTAATTACTTCACCTGACGAATTGTTAAGCTAAAAGAATTATTAGGCTCAGTCACATATTATTATTTATGAAGCATATCTCATTCTTAGGCCCAATCATATGTTGAGCACAATTTTTCATTGAGCTCAGTTAGTTATTTAAAGTAATGAATTTTTTGGTCTAATTAATTGTTAGACTCTATTACATATTTGGCTCTTTAATTCATAAGCTTAATTAATATTCATTAGACTTAATCTATTCCTAAGCACAATTATTTCTTAGTTTCATGCATAATAGAACTAATTATCTATTGATCACACTTATTTATAAGGTCTAACTATATTTTAAATTCAATTATAATTTGGATGCAATTATGTTTTATGCCTAATTTATTTCAAGATTCAATTATTTGTTCGACTAATGCATGTCAAGTCCAACTATTATTAGACCCAATTATATCTTAAATCCAGTTAATTAGGCTCAATTTATACTTTAGACTTAATTATATATTAAACTTATTTCTCTATTTAGTTCAATTATACATCTAAAAACCACATTTTTTTTATTAAAATCAATTATATATTATGTTCAATTATTTATTAGACCCAATTAGAAAGCACAATTATTTATTTGATAGGATAAACTATTCGACTTAATGAGTTGTTGAGTCCAATTAATTGTTAGACTTAATTAGACATTATATCATAAGTCTAATTATGTAGGAGGCTAAATTATATCATATGTTAAATTTTTTAGGCTTAATTAAATCTCAAGCCCAATTATTTACAGGTCAAATTATATGTTCACCATATTACTTGTTAAGCACAATTAGATGTCATATTATTTCTTGAACTCATGCCAATTAGTCTTATTAATTCGATCCCATTAATTGAGGCTTAATTATATCTTTGAGTTGATTATTTTGTAAAACCGATTATGGATTAAAACTAATTTTGTAAGGCTTAACAGATTTTCGGACATAATTAAATCTTAAACCTAATTAATTATTAAGACCAATGAATTATTAAATTCAATTAAATCTTAAGTTTAATTATTTATTGGATTGATTTAGTTCTTAGACTCAATTGTTACGTCAAATTATATTTTAAATTCAATTTTTTGTTATACCCAGTCAAATCTTATGGCTAATTTTAATATCTAACGAATTGCCAAGTGCAATTAAATATTAATATCAATCATATTTGAGGCCCAATTAATAAATATTAAGTCTAATTAATTATTATACTTAATTATATCTTAAATTCAAGTATAATTTAGATCCAATTATATGTCTTAAGCTCAATTTATTCTTAGCCTAATTAAGTAGTAGGTTCATTTACGCTCAATTATATCTTAAATTCAAGGATAATTTGGATCCAATTATATGTCTTAAGCTCAATTTATTCTTAGCCTAATTAAGTAGTAGGTTCTTGTATGCTCAATTATACCTTAGACTTCAGTAAATCTTGGATCCAATGACTATTAGCCTAAATTAATTCTTAGGCATAACTAATTGTTAATCATATATTATTAGTCTAAATTACATCTGAGGCCTAATGATATCTCAGATTCCATTCAAATACATGTCGCATCTTATTAATTCTTGGACAATATTAAATCTTAGGCCTAAATAATTCTTAAACTCAATTAATTGTTAGGTCATAAGGTTAGGTTCAATTAATTATTATGCTCAATTATATCTTGGATCTAATATTTCATTTGGCCCAATTATATATTAAACCTAATTAGTTATTAGACCATATTAAATGTTAGGTCCAATTAATATTGGACCTAATTATTTATAATCCCATTTTTAAATTGAGAATAATTATGTGTTAGGGCCAATTTTATCTTTACTTCAATTTGTTCCTAAGTCAATATTTTTTAAGCTCATGCATGCTAGGCCTAATTAATTATTGGAGTAAATTATATTTTAGATCTAATTAAATACTTGACATAATTATATATCAGGTTGAATTCGTTATTAAGTCTATGTCATTTTTAACCTAATAATTTATTAGTCCTAATTATGTATTAAGCTCAATTTTATTAAGTTCCATCAAATCTTATGCCCAACTGTAAAAAATAAAATAAAATAAAATCTTAGGTTCAATTAACTATTTGCCTTAATCAATATTTAGGTCAAATATTCCTTGGGTCAAGCATAAAAAGCTCAATCATTACTAGACCTTATAAATGTTACCTCAACCATTATTTGATCTAATTATATCTTGAGCTAATGCACATTCTTCCTAATTATGTATCAGGCTAAATTTAATATGAAGCTAATTTTTTAGACCTAATTAATTTCAAGTCTAATTATTTCTTAGGTCATATTATTTACAAGACTCAATTGTAACAAGGTTAATAAACAATTAAGCCTATGGTGAGACCTAAAGAACTTTCCTTGAACCCCAACAACCAATTTAAATATATGCCCTAGAAACGAAATTCACATTTGATATAAACAAAGTCTCCACCACTTCTAGGGCACAATTAAATCATAAGCTCAATTAATTATTAGACTTAATTAATTGTTAGATCAAATCGATTATATTTTAGGGTTAAGTCATCATTAAGCCTAATTATTTCATGGGTTCATACACAATGGGCCTAATAATTACTAGGTCCAATAAATGTTAAGCCCAATTATATCTTAATCTAATGCACACAATGTCCAATGATGTATCACGTTGAATTATTTATTAAGCTCAATTTTATTATCATCATCGTCATTATTATTAGTAGTAGTGGTATTTTTAAAACGAGTAGATTTGAATTTGAATTTTCACTATTTCAATAATTTGCGATGATAATATTAAAAAATAGAGAAATTTTATATTAAATTATTCATTGTATTATGGTATTTGGTTCAACGTTAACCTATTTTCCTAACCATATACTATAAACATAATAAAGATTAATTAAAAAATAAAGTATTGCATATATAATACTTGTGAAATACATGGAAGGAAGAGCATGAGAAGCAAGTGCAATGTATAGTTATTTCAAATACTTTTTGGATTTCGTATTAAGAATGTTAATGTGAGGAACAAATCATGAGAAGTCATCTTTATTAGAAGTTTAATAGAAAACGATATTAATGTTTTTAGAATTAATTTTTAATGGTATTGCTAGCTTGATTTAAAATAGTTTATGTTAAAAATATCATTATCAGTTGTATAGATATTAATTCAAAACAAATAAATTTGAAGAGTTAAATAGAAATTTTGCAAAAGTGTGGGACAAAGTTTATGAAGACCATATTTGAGTCTTCTTTAATATTTTTGAAATATTAAAAAATATTTTAAATATAAATTTAAATTAAATTATATATGAAGTTTAAGAGAATTGACTTATTAAAACACTAATAGCAAGCTAACTAATAAACTACTCTCTCTAATAATAATAAAAGAAAAAGGCCATGGTGTATGCCGTCTAATTCTAAGAAGACAAATGATGTTTAGAAATCATTGAATTAGTGAAAATGGTTAATTTAATATTATAATATTTTTTAATCCTCATTTTCATGTTTGATTGAAAGATAATATGAAAATTATTTAATTTTAAATATAATTATATTTCATAAAACTCAAATTTAAATAATTTTAATTTTTGATATTACATAATTTTATCAAAAGTGAGATTAATAATTCAATAAGTAATATTAAGATGAAGATTAAAGCGAACTTTGTACTATTTGCACTTTTTAGTCAAAGTTCTTACAATTTTTTTAACCAATTCTACATATAAAATATATATTTAGTCTAGTTTCACTTTTATTTTTTTCATAGAGGAACAATTCAAATTGGTAATTTGGCACAACAAATTTTAACTTAAAATTTTTAACAAACATGAAGAAATATACAACAAAATAATAGTCAAATTTTTTGAGTATTTAAAATTTTTAGACATCGTAAAAATAATTTTACTACTCAAAATTCTTTTAAAAAAATTGATGTTAGCTTGAATATTTATTTGCATTTTTTAAATTTTACAAAAAGTTAATTGTACAATATCTTCTATTTAAATAGTTTATTTTAAAAAATTAAAGATAATTTTTAATTTAGGCTAAATTTAAAAGTTTATATGTAAAATTGATAAAAATATATATATAAACTTGACTAAAAAGTCCAATTATTTATTAAGTTAACTTTTTATTAGATTCAATTAATTCTTAGACCTAATTAACAACACCAAATGGATTGTCAGCTCTAACTAACTGTTAGTCTCAATTATATGCTTGATGTAATTAAATGTTAGATCCAATTAACTTTTGTATTAATTGATATATATTAGGTCCAGATAATTATTTGGTGTAATTAATTATTATGCTCAGTTATATCTTCAGTTAAATTATATTTGGGTCCAACTTGATTGTAGATCCAATTATGTGGTGAATTAATGCACATTATACCCACCTAATTAAATCTTGGACCTATTCAATTCTTATTCATAATTAAATTTTAAGTGTAATCAATTATTAAACTTAATTAATTTTTAGGTCTAATTAATTTTATGTTATTAATTGTTGAGTTTAATTACATCTGAAATTTATTTATATCTTACACCTAATTAGCTATCGAGCCCAAATATATTTAAGGCCTAATTATATATGAAACCTAACATTTTTTTAGCCTAATTTAGACATTAAATCTAACTAGTTCTAAGAAAAATTAAATTATAGGCATAATAATTATTTGACTCAATGGATTGTTAGGCCACATTATTTGCTACAAATAATTATTAAGCTCAATCATAGGTCTAATATTTTATCAAGTTCAATATATATTAAGCTTAATTATATATTATAACTTTTTTTGCTAAACCCAATCAAATCTGACACTTAATTAATTATTTAGCTTCGCAAAATTGTTAGGCCTAATGAATTGTTGGGTTAAATTATTTGTTAGACTCAATTACACATTAGGATCAATCACTTAGGACCACTTAGTTCTTAGATATAATTATATACTTAGCCTAATTTTTTTTTATTATGATCTAAATAGTTATTAGGCTGAATTACAGTTAGGCCCACTAATTACACATCAAATTATTGGTTGGGCTGAAGCATATTAGCCTCATCATTTTTGTCCCATTAATAGGCCCAATTAGATCTGATTATACAATAAATACAATTTTTATAAGATCTATCTAATTTTTAGACATAATCAAAATTTAGGCCTAATTATTTATTGGGGTCGATTTAGTTCCTATGCCCAATTATATATTTTAACTAATTATTTACTAGTCAAATTATTCATTAAGCCCAGTTTTTTTTATCATATCTAGCCAAATCTTAGAAGAAATTAATTATATGGTCTGATGAATTACTAGGTTCAATTAATTAGTCAATTACACATTTGGTTTGATTTATTAGATTAAATTAATTTTTGGGTTCAATTAATAAATGCTAAACCCAATTATAGGTCTAACTAATTTTTATGTTCAATTATACTTTAAGTTGGATTATTATTTGAGACCTATTATTTCTTATACTGAATCAATTCTTAGTCCAAATTATAGATTAAGCATTATTATCTATTAAGCTTAATTTTTCACTAAGCTCAATTAATTCTTAGTCATCATTAAAATTTGTCATAATTAATAATTATTAAACTTAATTAATTATTGGACAACTCTAATCATGACGTCATTAATTATTAGCCCAATTATATCTTAGATCAATTTAATTATTAGGGATAAATATTTTTTTAGGCTTGGTTATTTATTAGGCCTAATTTTAGGTTTCATATTTTATTAGTATCAATTATTTATTAGGCTCAAATTTATAGTAAGCACAATTATTTGTTAAGTTAAACTATATGTTAAGCCCAAATTTTTATTAAACCCAATTAGATCCAAACAAATTGTTTAGTTTAATTAATTATTAGGCTCAATTATTTAT
Source organism: Moringa oleifera (assembly GCA_021397835.1). Classification (NCBI taxonomy): domain Eukaryota; kingdom Viridiplantae; phylum Streptophyta; class Magnoliopsida; order Brassicales; family Moringaceae; genus Moringa; species Moringa oleifera. The sequence continues at coordinate 679,246 of JAJFZO010000902.1, read as the reverse complement.
CAGACCCACTTTATTCTTAAGCCTAATTAGATATTATGCTTAATTTTTTATTAAACTCAATTAAATTAAGATCTAATTAATAATTATTTGGTGTAATGAATTATTCGCTCAAATTAATTAGATTTAAGATATAATTAGACACAGTAATTAATTGAGCATAGCATGCATGAGCTAAACAATTGGATCTAAAGAGAAAAACTACAAAATAATTGGACGCAAACTATAATTGGACTTTATGTATAAATCGACTTTACAAATAATTTGGTCCAATAGATAATTAAGCTTAATAATTAATAATAAGACTTAAGATACAATTGTGTCTATCATGCATGAAACTAAGAAATTATTCAGCAAAAAAAAAGACTAATATATATTAATATGACTAAAAATTTATTGTACCATAATAATAATTCGGTCTAACATGTATACTTAACAATTAATTAGATTAGATAATTTAGTGCTCCAAATAATTAATTAGATATAATATTTAATTTAGCTAAATAAAAAATTAGACTTGGGACTAAGAAAAAAATATATTTAATAAATAATTGAGCCTAATAATTAATTGGACATTAAGATTCATTAGGCCTAAGAAATGGGTCCAATATTTAATTAAGCCTAGAAATTAATTGAGTTTAATAAAAAAATTAAACTTAATTTATAATTAAGCTTAATAAATAGCAAAGCTTAAGATGTAATTGAGCCTAACAATTAATTTGGCTTAGTAATGAATTGAACCTAAGATTTAATTGTGCATAAAAATTAATTGAACTAAAGATTTAATTAGTCCTAATAAAAAATTATAGTTAATATATATAATTTATCCTAATAAAAAATTTAACTTAATATATAATTAGGCTTAAGAACTAAATGACATTGATATGTAATTGACCTTAAAATATAATTAGCCATACAGTTAATGTGATTTAAGATATGATTGGATCAATAATTAATTAGGCTTAGTGTGCCTAAGCTTGATAAATAATTGATCCTAAGAACAAATTTCGCCTGAGTAACAATTTGACTCAAATTTTAATCAGATTTAATATAATTGGGGTAATAGATAATTTTACTTAATAATAAACAATAGTGCTTAAGATATAGTTTGATATATTAATTGGACTTTAAAATTAATTGGGCCTAAAATATAATTGAGTCTAACAACTAATTGAATCAAATAATTAGATTCACTAAATTATTAATTAGACTTAAGATTTAATTGGACCTAATATGAAATTAAGCTTAATATAATTAAACCTAAAAAATAAAATAGACTTAATAAATAAAGATTGAGCCTAACAGTTTGTTCAGCTCAAGATTCAATTGTGACTAAGAATTGGATATGAGATTTAAGTAAACCCAATTAAAGATTGAGTTTAATATATAATTAGACATAATAAATAGTTGTGCTTCATTTATATTGATTCAAAGAATGAAGTGAGGTAAATAAATGATTGAGCCAAAAATATTATTGGGTCCAAAATTTAATAGACCCTAAGATAAAATTAGGCATAGCATGCTTGAACCAAATGCAAAATTGAGCCTAAGATATGATCGTATCTAGATATAATTGACCATAATAATTAATTAGACCTAACATTTATTAACTGGCATTAAAAATTAATTGAATAAAATGAATAATTGAGCCCAATGTGCAATTGCGCCTAACAATTAATTTGACGTATCAATTCAATCGATCTATTAAGTCATGGTGCCAAATAATTAATTGAGGTTAAAATTTAATTATATTTAATAAAAAATGAGCTTAATATACAATTTAGCTTAATAAATTAATTAGATCTAATATATAATTATGCTTAATAAAATGTTAGACCTAAGATGTAATTGAGTTTAACAATTTATTAAACCTAGCAAATAATTTAATCTAATATTTAATTGAGTCTAATAATTAATAACCTAGTAATTAGTTAGGCATAACAATTAATTGATTTTAAAAATTAATTAGGCCTAAGATTTAATCGAGTCTAATAAAAAATTAAATTTAATATATACGCAGGTCTAATAATAAATAATTGGGCTTAATCTATAACTGGGTAAATGACACTAATAAATAATGAGTCTTAGAACATAGTTAAGCATAAGATATAATAGAGAGCAGGGTGCATGAACCCTATACATAATTGAACTTAGAAATTTATTGAGTCAGAGTATTTATTGAACTCAAACTATAATTAAACTGATGATATAATTTAGTGTAATTAGGCTTAATAATTCTTAATTAGACCTCGATCTAATAATTAATCAAGTCAAGTATGTAGTTGAAATTAACATTTAACGCCCAGTAGTTCATTGAGGTTAACAATTAATTAAGCCTAACATTTGATTGGATCTAATAAAAATAAGCTTATTATAAAATTTCAGCTCAATATGGCATAATTGCAAATCAGGTTTTTATAAATAATTTTCTGTTTTTGATAACTTTCTTTTTATAGCTAATGCATTGTGTGTTCCATCTTGTTCTTTGAGACAAGTAATATTAGTAAAAGTTCCTGCTGGTGTTTTGGGAGAACACTTTAGTAGAGACAAAACTTTATCTCTAGTTCAAGCTAATTTCTATTGGCTAATGATGTTTAGAGATGTCGATCAATTTATAAAGCAATACAAAGTATGTCATGTAGCTAAAATGAAGGGCCAAAATTCTCATTTGTACACTCCTTTATCAGCGCCTAATGCCCTGTGGAAGGATACGAGTCTTGAATTTGTTATGGGACTGCCACGAACACAAAAGAACAAGGATTTAGTCATAGTTGTTGTTGATTGGTTCTCAAAGGTGTCTTACCTTGTTCCTTGCAACAAAAGAAATGATGCCTTTTATATTGTAGGTTTGTTTTGAAAGGAGATTGTAAGGTTGCATGGCATTCTAAAGACGATTGTTTATGATCGAGATTCAAAATTCTTTAACTATTTGGAAAAACTTATGGAGGAAGCTAGGTACTTCACTAAATTTTAATAGCTCCCATCATCCCCAAACTAATGGACAAATGAAGTTAAGAAACACGAGCTTAGGGAACTTGCTAAGAAATTATATTGGCAATTGACTTTGCTTACAATCGCTTTATGCATCATAGTACAAGTATGAGTCCATTTGAAGTTGTTTATGGTGCTAATCCTAGAGGTCCTTTGGATTTGGTTCCTCATCTTACAACCAAGCAATAGAAATATTCACGAAAGGGCAAAATAGATCAAGAAGTTGCATAAAAGTGGAAAAGCAACTATTGGGGCACAAAATGAGAAACCCAACCAAGTTGCTAATAAATAACAAAAACATGTGGAGTTCAAAGAAAGTGATCTAGTTTGGATTCGTCAAAGAGAAAAGTGGTTTTTGCAAGAAAATTTTGGAAAGTTAAAAACAAAGGCTAATGGTCCGTTCAAGGTACTTAGAAGGATTGGTACAAATGTTGTATTATCTCCATTCCAAATATGATTCTTTCGAAATTTGGTATTAGTTAAGGTTTTTGGTTTAAAGTTTATGATTTAAGGTAAAAGGTGTTCACGGATTAGGCTTAAGAGTTAGAGTTTAGGATTTATGGTTTACTATTTAGAGGTTAAGGTTTACAGTTTGGCATTTATGGTTTTAGTTTAAAGTTTAAGGTTTTAGGATTTCAAAGTTAAGGTTAAGGGGTATAGGGTTTGGGGTTCAAGGTTTGGCATGTAATGTTCAAGTTTTAGATTTTAAGGTTTAAGGTTTAGAGGTTAGGGATTTAAGGTTTGGCATTTAATGTTCAAGTTTTAGATTTTAAAGTTTAAGGTTTAGAGGTTAGAGGTTTAAAGTTTAGAAGTTAGGGATTTAAGGTTAGACGTTTAATGTTCAAGTTTTAGATTTTAAGGATTAAAGTTTAGAGGTAAAGGGTTTAGAGTTTAGGGATTATGGGTTAGTATTTACGATTTAGAGTTTAGGATCTAAGGTTTGGGATTAAGGTTTTGAGGTTAAGATTGAAATTAATTCTACTCATTGTGCGTGAAATAAGCAATAATTGAGCTTAGGAATGAAGTGGACCTAACACATAATTAGACGTAAGATACACTTGAGAGTCATAATTGTCGTACTTGGACCTAAAATTTAATTAGGCATACCAATTAACTAATGCTAAAGATTTAAATATACTTAAGAATTAGTTAGATAATCAAGCTTAGTAATAATTACCCTTAATATATAATGAGCTTAAGAAGGAAATAACCTTAACAAATAATTTACCCTAAAATTTAATTGGACTTAAGATATAGATTGACCAAGTAATTATTTGAGTCTAAGATATAATTAGACTTAGCATGCATAATCCTTTTAGAAACGAATTCGACACAATATATAATTGGGCTTAAAAAATAATATAATTTGATTATATAGCCTAAGAATGAAATAATTCAGACAAATAATTATATTAAAATATAATTGGGTCTAATAATTAATTGGCTTCGAGATATAACTACGCCTAATAACTTAGGCATGCATGAGCCCAATGATTAATTGAGCCTAAGTATAATTAGACCTATAACAATAATTGGACTTAACATACAATTGTGCCTTTTAAATAATTAAACTTAATTTTTTAGGCCTAATAAATACATTGTGCTTAATATGTAATTGAGCTTAAGAATGAAATGGGTTCTACACTTATCAGGTGTGAGATGTAAGCTTAAAAATTAAATGATTTAATAATTAATTAGGATGAGTACTTTATTAAGCCTAAGATTTAATTACATCCAATAAAAAAATAAGTTTAATATACAATTTATCCTAATAAATAATTGAACGAAATATATAACTGAGATTAAGAACTAAATTGATCTTAATCTAATTATATTCAATGATTAATTGAATTTAAAATATAACTAGGCCATTAATTAATCAAACCTATTACGCATGGGCTTAACAAATAGTTAAACCTTTGAACAAATTACTTGGCTCCGAATTTCAATAAAACTCAAAATATAATTGGGTCATATAAATAATTAAATCTAATAGATATTTCAATCTAATAACAAATAATAGTGTGTAAGAAATAATTGAGTCTATCTGTTATGAAACTGAGAAATAAATATAATAAGCCTAATATTTAACGGGTTTAATACTTAATTTGGATTTATCGTGCATGAATCTAATAAATAATTGGACTTAGGTTTAATACTTAAGCTGAGCCTAATGTATATTAATTAAGCTTAAAACATAAATAGGCACAAAAAATAATTGGGCCTAACAATTCATTAGGTTTGTGAGCTCAAAATATGATTGAGCTTCATAAAAAATTTGATTTAATATAAAATTATGTCATTTGAATAATTAAACTTAATATAAAAATGAGCCAAAGAACGAAATTAATTTAATAAACAATTAGACCTTAGATATAATTGAGTTTTACAATTAATTGGACTTAACAAGTAAATGTGCTTAAGATTTAATTATGTGCAATAATTAGTTGGGTCTAGGATTCAATTAAATATAATTAATAAAAAATTGATTTTAATAAATAATTATGTCTAAGAATGAAATGGACTTAATACATAATTATACTTAAAGATATAAATGGACCCAACTGTTAATTGGATTATTGCATGACTCCAACAAATATTTGGACCCACGAACAATTGGGATTCAATTATGAATAAATTGAGACTAACTTATATTAATGCCGCTTAAAAATTGATTACGCCTAACATGTAATTGATTTTAGTAATTAATTCAATCGAACAATTTATTGCGTCATGCAATTAATTTGATCTAAGATTTAATGGAGTCTAATAAAAAAATTTTGGCGTTATATATAATTGCCAGTAAGAACAAAACGGCTTTAATATATTATTGAGCCCAACATAGAATTAAGCCAAATAATTAATTGGGCATAAGATTTTGTTATGTCAAATAGTTAATTGAACCTAAAATTTAATTTAATGTAATAAAAATTAAGCTTAATAAATAATTGATCGTAATATATGATTGAGTCAAATAATATATTAGACTTAAGACATAATTGACCCTAATAATTAGACTTAGCAAATAGTTATGGCCTAATAATTAATCTTTAATAATTAAGTGGGTTAAAAACTTCATTCCACTTAACAATTAGTTGGGTTTAATGTCCAAATAGGCCTAATAAAAGTTTAACTTCATATAAAATTGGGCCTAAAATATATTTGAATCTAAGAACAATTGAATGTAAGATATAATTTGGTTTGAAATGTAATTAAAATTAACAATAAAAGAAACTAACAATTACTTAGGCCTAAGAATTAATCAAGCCTCAAAATTAATTAGGCCAAAGATTTAATTATGAATAATAATTAAATTAAGTCTAAGATTTAGTTAGGCCTAAGATAATTGATCGTAACGTACATAAATCTATTAAATAATTAGGCCCAAAAATGAATTAAGCTTAAGATCGAATTAGAACCAAATTATAATTTAACATAAAAATTAATTGAGCCTAATAACCAGTTGGGTTTAATATTTGTTAATTGGACCCAAAAATTGAATGGATTAAAATATAATTGATATTAACAACTTATTGGATCCAAATTATAATTGAACATAAAGATTAGTTGAGATTAACATTTATTAATTACATTTAAAATTTAATTGGGTTAAATATGTAATTGATATTAATAATTCATTGCACCTAGCAACTTATTAGGCTTTATAAGTAATTAACCTTAAGATTTTGATTCGATATAATATAAAAATGGGCTTAATATAATTTGATCAAATAAACAATTAATCTTAATATATAATTGGGTATAAGAACTAAATTCGTCCAATAGATAATTAGGCTTAATATTTAATTAAAACTAACAATTAATGAGCCTTCCAACTAATTTGAGTTAAGGTTTAATTGTGCCTCAAAATCAGTTGGACTTTATAAAATATTTGAGTTAATATACAATAAGGCCTAAAAAATGGTCAAGCCGAACATATAATTGGGCTTATTAATTAATGTGGCTAACATTAATGAGCCCAAGGAATAATTCGACGTGTAATTAGGCTTAATAAACAAAATGACCTAAGATATAATCAAACTTGAAATTAATTGGGCCTAAGATCTAATTAAACCTAAACACTATGACATATGATATAATTAGACTTTATACATAATTAAGCCTATGATGTAACGAGTCGAATATAATTAAATTAAGATATAATTAGGCTTAATAAATAATTTGGCCTTACGTATAATTAGGCCAAGTGTCTATTAATCCAAGATATAATTAGGTCTTATAATCAATAGGGGCTAATATTTATTGGATTTGATAATTATTATGCTTATCGAGTATGTACCCAAGAAATAATTGGGTTAAGAACAAATAATTGAGTCTAATAATTAATTTGACCTAATAATTAGTTACGTTTAACAATTAATTAAATCTAATAATTAATTGACCTAAGATTTAGTTCCCCAAATAATGAGTTGAATTTAAGATTTGATCTAACCTAACAAAAATTTTTAGCGTAATACATAATTGGGACTAATAAATTATTGGGCAAAGAATGAAATAGGCTTAATAATGAATTTCATCTAAAATATAATTTTGCTATATAATTTATTAGTTCTAACATATAATTGGCCTTAATTATTAATTGGACCCAGCATGCCTCAACTCAAAAAAATTAAGCTCGAGAATGAATTTGGTATAATTATTTATTAATTAGGATTAAGAATTAGTTGGACCTAATCAAGCCTAGAAATTAATTGGATTTAACAATTTAGTAGGTCTAACAATGCAATTAGTTTATTTATTAATTAGATGTAAGATTTATTTTGGTCTAATAAAAAATAAGACTTAATATACAATTAGTGTTAATAAATGATTTAATACATAATTAGGCTTAAGAGCCAAATGAGCCTAGTAAAAAATAATACCAAATAATTTAGTAAATTTAAGATATAACTGGGTCTGGTAATTATATTTCCCGTAATGTACATAAACTTAATAAATAACTTAGGAACAAATTGGGTTTAAAATATAATTAGAATCAAATTATAATCGGAGTTGGATATAATTGGTCTTATAAATAATTAGACCCAATAGATAGTTAAATCTAATAATGAATAATAAGATCAAAGATACAATTAGGTCTATCGTGTATGAAACTCAGAAGTAACAAAGAAAAAATTTAGCCTGATATATGTTAATTGGACTTAGAAATTAATTAGACCTAATATATAACTAAACATATCAATAATTGGATTAAAAAAATCATTTCGCCAATTAATTAATTAAGTTTAATAAAAAATGGGCAAAATATCCAATAGGCTTATGAACAAAATGAGCTTAATAATTAATTAGACTAAACAATTCACTGAGAATAACAATTTGTTACCCAAAAAATTAATTGATGCTAGATTTTAATTGGATCTAATAAAAAAAATTAGGCCTAATACCTAATATATAGTAAAATTTAGTAAATGATTAGATTTTATATATAATGGAGGTTCATATATAATTGATACTAATAAAATATTGAACCTAAAACTAGGCCTAGTAAATAATTAGACCTAAAATATTTGAGCTTAACAATTAAATTGGTCAAAGATAAAATTAATTTTGAAATGTAATAAAGCCTAACAATTAATTGAGTCTAATAATTAAATTAAAGATTTAATTATGACTAAGAATTAACTAAGTCTAATGAAATACTAGACTTAATATATAATCAAGCCTAGTAAATCATTGTGCTTAATCTATAATTTACGCTAAGAATAGAGTAAGATTAATAAATAATTACATCTAAAAATATAATGGTGTCCAAAATTTAAATGAAATAACGTGCATGAATCCACAATATAACTAGGTGTAATGTGCATGAACCTTGACATAATTGGGGTTAAGAATGAATTGAGTTTAAGAAATAATAAGACCCAAATAATGATGCAACTTAAGATATAATTGAACATAGGGTTTAATAAGTAATTTGGCTTAACATTTATTAATTAGAGCTAAAAATTAATTTGATTTAATATTTAATTCAATTAAGTATGCAATTAAATAATTAATTAGACTTAAAAATTCATTAGGTCTTATAATTAATTAATCGTAAGATTTGATTAGACATGAAAAAAATTAGGCTTAACATATAATTTGACCAAATAAATAAATATTGACTTTAATATATAATTGGGCATAAGAAGTAAATCAGCCCAATAAATAATTAGGTATAAATTTTTTTTGAATCCAACAATTAATTAAACCTAACTTAATATTGGGCCTAACATTTATTTATGTTTTAAAATTAGTTGGATCTTATATAATTAGATTTGAAATTAATCGGGCCTCACATTTGATTAAGCTTAAAAAATTTGATATATGATCTAAGATATAATGGGACATATATAATTGAGTTTAATAATATATTGAGCCTAATAATTAATTGAGATTAAGATTTAAACTATGCTTAAGAATTAATTGAGTTTAAAATTTGATAGGGTTTAATAAAAATTGGACTTCATATTGAGAGTAACAAATTATTGAACTAAGAATAAAATGGGCTTAATTAATATTGCAATCTAAAATATAATTAGATCGGATAGTTAATTAAGTTGATATAATTGGTTCCACTAAATTAGTTGGACCTAAAAAATAAGTAGGCCTAATACGGAATTCAACCTAACAACTACTTGGATCACAATAAAAAAATTTGGGCTTAGTACATAATTATGCCTAAGAACTAAATGGTCCTAACCAATAATTGAGCGTAACGTGTAATTGAATTTAACAATTAATTTGATATGATAATTCATTAAGCCTAATAATTTGCTAGGTCAAATATTTAACTGAGTCTCGAATTTGATTAGGTTTAGCATAAAACATTAGGCGTAATATATAATTATGCTTAATAAATAATTAAACCTAATATATAATTGGACTTGATAAAATATTAAATTTAAAATATAATTGATCTTAATAGTTAATTGAAGCAAATAACTATGATCTAACAATTAATTAAGTTAATAACTAATTGTATTTAAGATTTATTTTTTTAGAATTAGTTAGTTCTAATATCTATGTTGGGTCTAAAAAAAGTTAAACTTCATATATAATTGAAACTTAAATATATTTGAGCTTAATAATTAACTGGGCTTAAGATATAATTGGATTTGAGATTTTATTGAACTTAGCAATTAATAACATAATAATTAATTATGCTCAAAATTTAATTGTGAATAAGAATTAAATAGGTTTAAAATTTGATTGGCTGTAACGTACACGAACCCACTACATAATTGGGCTTGCAAATAAGTTGGACCCAAATATAATTCGACTAAAGATATAACTAAGCATAATAATTAATTAGATCAAATAATTATTTGAGCTTGACATATATTGATTGGCACAAAATTTAATTGGATTTAACATTTAATTATGCCAAACATATAATTAAAACTAATAATTAGTGGGACCTAGTAATTCATTTAGTGTTATTAATTAAGCCTAATAATTGATTGAATGTAATAAAAAACTAAATTTAGTATATAATTTGACCTAATGAATAACTGTTTAATATTTAATCGAGTTTAATAATTAATTATTCTTAACAATTAACCAGCCGTAACAATTTAATGAAGTTAAGACTTAATTGTAGCTGAGAATTAGTTAGGTCAGCGATTTAATTAATCTTATAAAAATGTCAAGCTGAAGATATAGTTCATCGTGTAATTGGCCTAAGATATAATTACCTCCTAAAAAAGTAATTAAACCTAAAAAATTGGACATGTGATATTATTAGCCCCTTTGTATTATTGAGCCAACGATGTAATGGCCCAATATATTTGGACTTGAGATATGACTTGATTCATAAAAAATTTGACCTAATATATGATTAGGCCTAATATGTATTAATCTAAGATGTAACTAGGCCTAATAAGCAATTGACCTTGGCAAATTTATTGGGTATATAATAATTAATTATGCATATCACTCATGAACACAAGAATTAATTAGGCTTAGTTCAAATTAGCCTTAACTATGTTACTTGTGTCTAATATTGAATTAAGCCAAACATTTAATTTGACATATCATTTCATTAAACCTGACAATTTATTAGGTTTAAGAATAAATTTGAGCCAAGATTTAAAAGATTTAGTTTGATATGTAATTGGATTGTTTAAATAATCAAACTTAATGTAAAAATGATACACATAATGAAATGAGCCTACTAAATTATTAGACATAAGATGAAATTAGGCTTAATAATTAATTGAGTCTAACATTTAATTATATTTAGGTGTCAGATTAGCCTAAGTCTTAGAAAAATTAAATTTGACTTAAGATAAAAACGGACCTTATAAATAATTTGGCTCAATTGGTAATTAGGCCTAATAACTAATAATAGCTCTTAAAATATAGTTGAGTCTAAAGTGCATGAAGCTGAGAAATAATTTAGCCCAAGGGCAAATTGAGTCTAAAGTGCATGAAGCTGAGAAATAATTTAGCCCAAAAGCAAATTGAGTCATAGAAATTATTAGGTTTAATGAATAATCGTGCCTAAGAATTGGTTGGACTAAATAATTATTTGACATTAGGATTTAATTGAGTTTAATAAAAATTCAAATTCATACGTATTTGAGCATGATAAATAAACTATATAAATGGGCCTAACTATTAATAGGGCAAATATTAATTGGTTTAGCCAAATGTATAATTGAGATTAATAATTAATTAGACCTTATAATTTATTGGGTCTTATGATTAACTAAGTCTAACATTTGATTATGTTTAAGAAATAATTAGGCTTAATAAAAAATTAAACTTAATAAATAATTGATCTCTATATATATAACTCCCCCCAATAGATAATTAGACCTAATAATAAATAAGAGGGCTTAAGATATAACTAAAATATATTACAATAAACTTGGTCTAAGATATTGAATTTTACGTGAGATGTAATTAATTAGGTTTAACAATTAATTGAGCCCAAGATTTAATTGTCATTGAGAATAACTAACGCCTAAGATTTTAGTGAGTTGGGCTTAACACATTATAAATTACACTCAGTATTTAATTGGGTTTAATTTGCAATTAGATCTATGAGTAAAATCGGATTAATAAATAATTGGACCAAAACTATAATTGTGTTCACGAATTAGTTGAGCAGAGCATGCATGAATCTAATACATAAATTGAGCTATTAGGGAACAAAGTCACATATAATCGAATCCAAATGACAATTGAACTTAAGATAAATTGTACATAATAATTAATTAGACATGATTACTAATTAGCACTAATATTTATTAATTAGTCTCAAGAATTAATTGGATTACTTAATTAAAACAAATATATAGTTAACAATTACTTCAGTCTAGCAATTCATGGGGCCTAATAAATTAACTAAGTCTAAGATTCGATTGAATTGAAAAAAAAATTAGGCTCAATATATAATTTGATATAATAAGTAATTATCCTCAAATGAGGTATGTCAATTAAATTGGCCTAATAAATGATTGGGTCCAAGATTTAATTGAGAATAACAATTTAATCAGATTCAATAATTAATTGAGATTTAGATTTAATTATGTCTAAGAATTAGTTGGGCTTCAAAAAATTGGACTAAAATTTTACTGTACCAAAAAATTAGATTGGTTTAATATTTAATTGAATTTTATATAAAAATAAGCCTACTAAATAATTAAGCCTAAGACGTAGTTGAGCCTAACAATTAATTAGACTTAGAATTTCATTGCACCTAAGAATTAGTTGGACCTCACATTTATTTAGGTCAAATAGAAAATTATACTTAATATATAATTGATTTTAATAAATAATTACATTTGATGGACCTAAGAACAAACTGGGCTTAAGACATAATTAGATTCAAATTATAATTGGACTTGAGATGTAATTGCTTTGTAAATACCTTAGCCCAATAGATAATTAGACCTTATAATGAATTAGAGGACTTAAGATATAACTAAAATATATTACAACAAACTTGGTCTAAGATATAAAATTTTGTGTGAGATGTAATTGATTCTAATGACTAAGGACCTAACAATTAATTAGGCCTAACAATTAAGTAGGAGTAAGAATTAATGGAGCCCAAGATTTAATTATCATTGAGAATCACTAAAACCTAAGATTTAGTTATGTCTAAGAACTAGTTGGGCTTAAAATTTAATTGGGCTTCAAAAAATTAGACTTCATATGTAATTAGGCATAAGAAATAAGAGCAAATTGGGAAATAATTCAACCTAGTAGTAAATTGAGCCTAAAAATTAAGTGGATCATAAAAATAATTAGGCTTAATATATAACTAAGTCCAACAGTTATTGGACCAATCGATTCATTACGCCAAATAATTTGATTCAGCTTAAGATTTAATTCAGTGTAATTAAGAAGAGCTTAATATAATATATTAGGCCTCAAAATGCAATGACTGTAATAAATAATTAAACTTAATATGTAATTGGAGTGACAATTCTTAATGGTCTAACAATTTGTTTGACCCATGATTAATCGAGACTCGGATTCAATTAAATATTAAAAAATATTGAGCTTAATAAAATATTAGACCTTTGGTGTAATTAAGCTTAATAACTAAATGGACTTAGCAAATAATTTGGGTAACAATTAGTTGAGTCTAACAATTAATCGCAACTAAGATTTAATTCAATCTAAGAATTAGTTGGGTCTAATATCTAATTAAGTCTAAAATTGCACTTAAAAATTTAGACCTAATAAATTATAAGGTCTAAAATATATGTAAGACTAATAATGAAATGGGTCTAAGATATATGATAGGACTTGAGATATAACTAAATCTAACAATTAATGGCCTAACAATTAGTTGAGCATAATAATTAATGGGGCCCAAGATGTTAATATCACTTAGAATTAATTGGGTTTACGATTTTAATGAACCTAACAAAAAATTGGGCTTGATATAGAATCAAGCTTAACATCTTGTTAGGTTTAATCTATAGTTGAGTCTTGGAACGAAACGAGAAAATAAATAATTGGCTTAAAATATAACTGAGTCTAAGATTGGGTTTGGCGTAGCGTGCATGAATCCAACACATAATTGAGACTATAGTTGAATTAAGTGTAAGATATAAATAGAGCAAAATTATAATGGAATATAAGATAAATTGGATATAATAATTAATTGACATGATGACTTATTTGTCCTAATATTTATTAATTGAGCCTAAAAATTACTTGGATCTAATATGTAATTGGTCAAGCAAGTGATAAAAATTAACAATTAATTGGGTTTATCAATTTTTTGGGCCTAATAATTAATTTGATTTAAGATTTAATTGGATATAATAAACTATTGGCCTTGACATATATTTAGGCTTTTAAACAAAATTGGCCTAATGATTAATTGACCTAAGATTTAATTATGCCCGAGAATAAATTTGACATAAGATTTAATTTGACCTTATCAAAAATTTGGCTTACTATATAACTAGGCGCAAGAAATACGTGGGTTGAAAAATATAATTGGACCTATTAATTATTTAGACCTAATTAGCTAGGTTAACATACATGAGCCTAAGAAATAATTCAATTTATAACTAAAACTTCTATTAATAGAGCCTCAAATTTAATTAGGCCTAAAAGTTTGAGTATATGATGAGTTTACAATATAATAAGATGAATATTATTGGACTTGTGATATAATTTGGGCCAAAAAATTAATTTAATTAGACAATAACTAGCTCTAGTTTGCAATAGCCCAATATATAATTGTAAGAAATATTTATTGGATCTAATAATTACTACGGCCATCAAGCATGAACCTAAGAAATAATTGGACTTAAGAATCAATTAGTTCTAAGATATAACTGATAGGACTTAATAATTAATTAGATATAATAATTAATTAGATCTAACATTTAACTGTAGCTTAGAATTAGTTTGCTTAGGATTTGTTAGGATCTAATAAAAATTAGGGTTAATATATAATTCGACATAATCAATTATTGGACTTAATTTATAATTAGGCTAAAAACCAAATGAGCTTAATAAATAATTTACCCTAAAGTATAATTAGTTAGGTCTAAGATATAAGGAGCCCTAACATGCATGGGCTCAAAAAATAATGGGCCAAAGAACAAATTAGAGCTAAGACATAATCGGGCATAAAACATAATTGTTTCCAAATTATAAATAGGCCTTATAAATAATTACGCCTATTAATTGGTTCTATCATTGACTATGGCCCAATTATTAATTGGACCTATAGTATATGAACTCATGAAATAACTGAGCCTAATAATAATTTGACCTAATGTACATTAATTAAGTCCAAGAATTAATTGCGCCTAAAAAATAATTGAAACTACCATGTAGTAAAGCCCAAAAATTAATCAGATCTAACAATTCAATGAACTTCATAATTAATCAGGTTTAATAAAAAGTTAAGCTTAATGTGTAATGGGTCCAATAAATTAATTTAATGAAATGTAAGTGAGCTTAACAATGAAATAAGCCTAATAAATAGTTGGGTTTAAGATGAAATTAAGCCTAACAATTAGTTGAACTTAATAATTATTTAATCCTAAGATTTAATTGTGTTTAAGAATTAGTTAGACATAAAATTTCATTTTATCAAATAAAAAAAATTAATTTTAAGATATAATTGGCTCAACAAAATAATTGGTATTGATACATAAATCATGTAAGGTGAAATAGGTTAAAAAATAATTAGTCTAAAGATATAACTAGACTCAATTTTTAATCAGGCCAAACGAGCATGAACCTAATAAATAATTGGTCTTACGAATGAATTAGACTTAGGTTATAATTGAACTTAGCCTAACAAATAATTGGGTTAAGATATAATTGAGCATGATGATTATTGGACCTAAAATTTAATTAGCATACCAATTAATTGATATTAAGTTACAATTACTAGTGCTAAAGATTTAGTTGTGTCTAATAATTAGTTAGACAATCAGACTTAATACATAATTAGACTTAATATATAATTGAGTCTAAAAATGAAATGGGCCTAACTAAGAATTGACCCTAAAATATAATTTGGACTAATAACTAAATGGGTTCTAGATATAATTGAATGGATTTTTACGTTCAATATTAACTCATATATAATAGTTATTTACCAATATGTGATAGAAATATATGATTTCTATTAGTGAAATGTAATAATGAATAGTGATTCATGCATGCATAACATAAATGAAAAGTACTTATTTTTTTCACAGATTATAAAGAATAACACGTATGAGATTTCTGTATCATAGTAGTTTGATGGTTATATCATTGAATATCGAAGAACTATCATTAAATTTCACTGAGTCAAATATTGAGTAAATTTGAAAATGCATTATTGTGACTATACATGCTAGAACGATTGATGTCACTTGAATTGTGACAAGTTAAACTTTGATCTTAGAGGGGTTTTCAAGTATGATCATTTGTTGCATAATATATATATTGTATTTGTTTGAACTACATTAATTAGTTGTTGAGTTATTCTTGAATAGACCAAATTAAGAGTTTGACAATGTATTTATTTTATGTGTCACACTTTCGTTTTTATTTTAGTTGATTTCATTTTTGTATAAAACATTTTAAATCAAGTTGAAACAAACACAATGACTCTTTCAAGTATCTGTATACATTTTTTACTGAAGTGACATTTAATTTTTTACTTCAATAAAAATTCACTATTGACTTAATTTATATACTATCTGGATTTATTTTTATTATCTTGTTTCTTATTTTATGCTGATTTATTTTTTTATTTTGTATAGATTTGTTTCCTTATTTTGTGTTAATTTGAGTTAAATTTTATTTATAAAATAAACTATATTATAAATTTATCCCTTAGTGGATTGATTTTACTTTAACTATAAATTATTAATTTTTTAATATTTTAGTTTATTTAAACATAGTAATGTGTGCATTTTTTGTTGTCATATTGAGCACAAGATAGTCTTGATAGATACTAATTTTTATGTTGTTATATTTTATTATTATGTTGTTAAATATAGCAATAGTCACTAATTTGAACTGTTGACAATGAATAGGATATGTTTGACAAGGTAAGAAAAATATTAAGGAATTTAGTTGATTTATTTTCTACTATCTTGATTTATTTATTAATCTTGATTTATAATTATCTTATTTTTTATTTCATTTTAATTTAATTTTTTATTTGATACTGATTTATTTTCTTACTTTGTATTAATATGTTTTTTGTATTTTGTATAGATTTGTTTTCTTATTTTGTTTTGATTTGTTTTCTTTTTGCACTAATTTGTTTCCTTATTTTGTGGTAATTTAAGCTAAATTTTGTTTACAAATCTGATTATATTATAATTTTATTTTCTAATAGATTGATTTTGCTCTTAGTATAAATATTGATTTTTTTGCTTTAATATTTTTTTTTTGCTTATTTGACCATAGTGATATGTGCATTGCATAGTAGTTTGCATAGCTTACATATATATGTATTGTATACATAGTGAGATGGTTAAAAGAGTTTTTGTGTAATAATAATTTTTAAAAGTTTGATAGTAATTTGTAAACGTGGTTAGTGATTTGTGTATGAAAGTATTATTAGGTTCATTGAAGAAATTGATAGAGGAATATTGTATATTATTGGTGGATATTTTTATGTTCAATGTTGACGTGTATGGAATAGTTATTTATCAATATGTGATAAAAATTAATAGATTTCTATTAATGAGATACAATAGTAAATAGTAATTTATGCACGCATGACAATAATAAAAAATACTCATTTTTTCCATAGATGAGAGAGAATAACACATACAAGATTTCTGCAGCACACTAATTTGATGGCTTTATCATTGAATTGATCATTAAAGGACTATCATTAAAATTTATTGGATTGGATGTTGAAGAAATTGAGTTATGTAACTATAGCTATGTGTGCATTGTACATTGTTGGTGAATATTTACATTCAATGTTGACTTATATAGAATAGTTATTTATCAATATATGATAAAAATTGATAAATTCCTATTAATGAGATGCAATAGTAAATAGTAATTTATACATGCATGATAATAATAATAAAAAATACTCATTTTTTTTTAGATTATAGAGAATAACACATACAAGATTTCTGTAGTACAGTAGTTTGATGGTTTTATCATTGAAGGACTATCATTAAATTTTATTGGATTGGATGTTGAGTAGATTTAAAAATGCATCATTGTTATTGTGCATGCTAACGTAGTTAATGTTACTTGAATTGAGACAAGTTGAATTTTATTTTTTGAGAGGTTTGTCAAGTATAATAATTTGTTGCATAATATATATACACTACATTTGTTTGGACTACATTAATTGTTTGTTGAGTTATTCTTAAGTTTACCAGATCAAAATTTTGACAATGTATCTATTTTGTCTACATACTACATAAATTAATTTGCAATAGGACTTTACCAAATTAAAATTTTGATAATGTATCTAGTTTATGTGTCACATTTTCATTTTTGTTTTAGTTGATTTCATTTCTATAAAGAACATTTTAAACCAAGTTGAAAAAATCTTCAAGTATCCATATACATTTATTAAAGTAACACTTAACTCTTTTTACTTCAAATAAAAATTCACTATTGACTTGGTTAATTTAATTTGATACTGAAAAATAATACTTTAAACGTGATCAAAATTACTATCATAAATGAAATTAATTATTTCCTATGCTATGATACTATAATAATAATTTTTATCATTATGACAATAGAATAAATAACTACTATCTTATCATCATTTACATAAGAGGACATTGTGTGCGTTTGTCCAAGATATAATTAAGTATAAGATTTATTAGATCTAATTATTATTAGGCCCATCATATATGAACCCAAGAAATAATTGGGCTTAGAAATGCATTAGGCCTAAGATATAATTGATTTGACCAAACAATCAATTGGATCTAACAATTAATTGAACTTAAAATTTAACTATAGTAGGAATTAGTTAGGTTTAAAATTTGATTGGGGCTAATAAAAATTACACTTAATATATAATTGAGTCTAATCAGTTGTTGGGTGTAATATATATACTTAGAACCAAATAAGCTTAACATGTAATTCAACCTAAAATATAATCAGGCAAGATAGTTAATTAAGTTTAAGATATAATTGGTCACAATTATTAGTTATGTCTAACATGTATGAGCTTACAAAATAGTTAGGTCTAGGAACAAATTAGAGCTAAGATATTATTGAGTATAAAACATAGTTGTTCCTAAAGTATAAATGGGTCTTATAAATAGTTTGGTTCAATAATTAATTTACATGAACCCAAAAAATATTTAGTCTTGAGAATGAATTCGGCATAATATGTATTAATTAGGTTTCAGAATTAATTTGGCCTATATTGTGTAATCAAGTCTAAAAGCTATTTGGATCCAATAGTTCACGGGGCCTAACAATTCAATGGTTTTAATAATTAAATCGATCTAATAAAAAATTAACCTTAATCTATAATTAGGTCTAAGAAATTAATTCAATTAAGATATAATTGGGTTAATATGAAATTGAGTCTAACAATTAGTTGAATCTATTAATGAATTGAGCGTAACAATTAACTAATCTTAATAACTAATTGACTTAAGATTTAATGATCCCTAACAATTAAATAAAACTAATAATTAATTAAGTCTCAGATTTAATTGTATCCAAAATTCAGTTAAGCCTAAAATTTAATTTGATTTAATAAAAAATTAGTCTTAAGATATAGTCGGATTTAATAAATTAAATGGTATTAGTATATAATTTATTGTAAAATAAAACGAGTAAAATAATTAAGCCTCATATATAATTAGACCTAAGATATAATCATGCCCAAATAAGCTTAGGTGAATGAGCCCAACAAATAATTGGTCCCATGAACGATTAGACATAAGTTATAATTGGGCTTAAGATATAATTATTCTTAAATTATAATTTAATATCAGGTATAATTGAGCCCTACAAGTAACTAATAGCAATAGTTAATCAGGCATATCATGCTTGAATCTAAGTACTAGTTAGGTCTAAAAATGAATTGGATTTGCCATATATTAATTGGGTTTATGAATTAATTGTCCCCAATAATTATTTGGTGTAAGATGTAATTAGGCCAAAAAATTAATTAAGCGTGACAATTCAATGGTCCTAATAAGTAACTGGGCCGATGACTTCATTAGGCTGAATAAAAAACAAAGCTTAATATATGAGTGAAATTTATAGATAATTTAGCTTAATATATAATTTGGTAAAAAATAAAATAAGCCTAATAAATAATTATTCATTAAACCTAATAATTTCTATGAATCAATTTCTTTTTGAGCTAAATTATTTCTCAACTTCATGCATTTTAGATTCAATTATATCTTAGGCGCTATTATTAATTATTAGGCTTAATTACCTATCGAGCTGAATTATTTATAAGGTTTATTTTATATCTTAAGTTAAATTTAATTATTCTAAGAGTTAGGCCCATTTGACACTTAAACATAATTAAATTTTTAACTCAATTAATTATTAGACCTAATTTAATTTTATGTCTAATTATTTATTAGGCTTATTTTGTTATGTATACCATTTTTACATTAAGTTCAATTATTTAAAAATAGTCCAATTATATATCAAACTAAATCTTTTAAGTCTCGGCTCAATTGATTATTAAACCTAATGAATTGTCAGGTCTAATTAAATATTAGACACAATTAACATAGTCAAGGCTAATTTGAACCAAGCGCAATTAATTCTTGGGTTCATGAGTGATATGCATAATTAATTATTTTACTCAATAAATACTAGGCTCAATTACTTATTAGACGCAATTATATCTTAGATTAATACATATTAGGTCTAATCATATATTAGGTCAATTTTTTTTATGAATCAAGTTATATCTCAAGTCCAAATATATTTAGGCCATTACATCGTTGGCTCAATAATATAAAGGGGCTATTTATATCATATGCCCAATTCTTTAGGTTTAATTAATTTGTTAGGAGGTAATTATATCATATGCCCAGTAATATCTTGGGCCAGTTATACGATCAATCATATCTTCAGCTTGACTATTTCTTAGGTCCAATTACATGTTAAGCCTATTTTTTATAAGATCAATTAAATCATAAACCTAACTAATTCTTAGACACAATTAAGTCTTAACTTCATTAAATTATAAAGGCTAGTTAATTTTTAGGTATAATTAATTATTAAACTCAATTAGATATCAAACAGTTATTCATTAGGTCAAATTATATAGTAAATTTAATTTTTTTATTAGATCTAATCAATTATTAGGCCTAATTAATAACACTAAATAAATTGCTAGATCTTACTAACTGTTAGTTTTAATTAAATGTTATATCTAACTAAATTTTGTGCCAATCAATATGTCAAGCCCAAATAATTGTTTGATTCAATTAATTATTATGCTTAGTTATATCTTCAATTAAATTATATTTGGATCCACTTATTTTTTGCAAGCCCAATGGGTTCATGCATGTTACAGCCAATCAAATCTTAAACCTATTTAATTCTTATTCACAATTAAATTTTTAACATAATTAATTATTAAATCTAACTAATTATTTTGTTATTAATTCCTAAGTTCAATAAAATCTCAAATCCAATTATGTCTTAGGACCGGTTAGTTATAATGCTCAAATATAAACATGGATAGATATGAAATGGGCCTAATAAATAGTTAGCACTAAGATGCAGTTAAGTCTGAAAATAATTGTACTAACAATTCGTTAGGTTAAAGATTTAATTAGGCCTAATTAAAAAAATTGGGCTTACTATCTAATTGGTCTTAATAAATAATTAAGTTTAATAAATTATCAGGCCTAAAATAGAATAGACTTAATATATAAGTAGTCTTAAATATAATTAGACCCAATAGTTTATTAGATTTAAGATATAATTGCACCTACTAGTTAATTGGAGTAAGCAATTCTAAAAAATAGTTGGACTTAAGAATAAATTGGATTTAAGAAACAATTGGACTCAAATAATAATTGGAGTATTATTAGGTCTTATAGATATAACTTAGCCTAATAGATAATTAGGCCTACTAATAACAGGGCTATTAATGATAATTATTCAATCCAATAAATGTTATCTCAAATTAAGCTATATATTTAGTTGTGCCAAGGAATTGTTGAGCCTAAGATTTGATTAGACTTAATGAAATATTAAGCAAATAATAATTAATTTTATCAAATAATTGAGCATAATATATAGTTGAACCTAAGAATGAAATGAACCCAATAATTGAGCTTAATACATAATTATGCTTAAAATTTAAATTGACCTAATAATTAATTAAATTTAACTCTAATTGAGCCTCATGAACCCAACAAATAATTGGACTTATGAACAGATGAGCTTAGGATGTACTCAGACTCTAATTATAAAATTTAGCTTAGCTTATATATATGGGGTCTAAAAATTAATCGAACTATAAAATTGATTGAGCTTACCAATTAATTAGATCAAACAATTCATTACACAGAGTAATTAATTAGACTATGATTTAATTGGACTTAATAAAAAATTAAATTTAATATGTAAGAACTAAATGGTCCTAATAATTTATTAGGCCCAATGTGTCATTAAGTCGAATAATTAATTGGATCTAATAACTCTTGGGCTAAATAAATAATTAATTAATTTTAAGATTTAACTAGATATAATAAAAAATTGAGCCGAACAAAATATTAAACCTAAAATTTAATTGAGCCTAGTAAACAATTATAGTCTAAAAATTAATTCTCTAATAATTAATTAGGCCTAAGATTTAATTTCGATTAAGATAGGGCTATCTAGTTATGGCTAATAAAAAGCTGGTCTTCATATATGATCGGCCCAGTATGTGAGCTTAATTATGAGCCTAAGAGTAATTGGAACTTAGAGATATAATTGAAACTAAGACATTACTTCCAAATTATAAATGAACCTATAAATAATTACAGCTATTAATTAATCAGATCTAATGTATATCAATTAGATCTAGAATTAATTAAGCCCAAAAAATAATTGAATCTATGTTTGGCCTAACAATTCAATGATTTTAATAAGTGGTCCATTCAAAGTGCTTAGCAGGATTTGTGAAAATGCTTGTGATATTGAGTTACCAGCTGATTATGGAGTTTTCCCAACATTCAATATGGCTGACTTAAGTCCATATTATGCTGGGAGAGACATTTGAGACACAATAGTGGTTATATTACCACATTTAGCCCATGATGCTATATGGCATGCACCTTAGAAGATTTTCTAAAAAAGAAATTGTGAAAGCTTCTTTAGTGATGGGCAATTGGCATGCACCTTGGAAGATTTTCTAAAGAAGAAATTATAAAAGTTTCTTTAGCAATGGACAGTTGGCATGCACTTTAGTAATCTTCAAGAGATATTTATTTCACTCTACTAACTTCTTTTTTTGTCAAATAAATGTATTAAATAATTTAGTTTTTAACAAAAACTTAATGATTTTTGAAATCCTAATGCATGAAGGATTGTTCCATGCACTGGTATTTATTTTTATGCTTTAAACTTAGAAGATAGCTTAGACTTTAGTTGTAACTGCAGAAACTCTTTGAGTTCTCTATTTCATCTTTGTATCTCTTTGGTTAGGAGCCATTGAGTGGCAAGAAATATCTTTGTATCTCTTTGGTTATGAGCCATTGAGTGGCAAGAAATATCTTTGTATCTCTTAGAGTAGTATTCATCTATATCCTTTTGAGTTGTGAGTTATGAGGTACTGTACCTTGTTTATTATCCTTAGGGTGGTAATTTTTTGTATCCCTTTGGTATTAAACTTAGTGGAGACTTTTATCCCTTATTTTCGTTCAAATCTGTTCAAACTTGTGTTTGTACTCTTCAAATAAATTTTTCAGCAAAGTTACATCATTTTCATTCTTAATTCTGATCTTTCAAAATACGATATCAGTTTATTTGATACTTACTCTTAATACATATTGTAATATATGATAAAATATAAAAGAAATAATATAAACAAAATAAAATAATATTACTTAAAACTTTTGAATGATAAATAAATCTTCACAATTAAAAAGTTATCAACTGAATTTTGATGGAATAATTTGTAAAATAAACTTATCATTTCTTTTTTTCATATTTAAAAAATAAAATAAAATTTTCAAATCAAATTAAGTTTCTTTTTTTGTTCAAGTCAAAAAATAAAATAAAATGAGTTAAGTCATCTAAGTTTCAAGATGCTTTAACATCATGCTACAAAAGTAATGCTTATTTATTAAACATGGTCCAATTATATGTGAAGTTGAATTTTTTATTAAGCCCACTTAAATCTTATGCTCAATTAGTTATGAATCTTAATGAATTGCAAAACCAAATGAATTATTAAGTTTAATTTATATATTAGGCCTAATTAGTTTTTTTGGGCCTAATTAACATTCATTACGCTTAATTTGCTCCTAAGACCAATTTTTTTTTAGGGTTCATTCATGATACACCTAATTAGTTACTCAACCTAATCAATGATTGGTCTAACTAATTATGAGGCTCCATTATTTGTCCAATTTAATTACAATTCATTCAAAATATCATAAATCCAATTATATATTAAACCTAGTTATATCACAAGTTCAATTTTTTGTATCAAATTAATTTTAGGTCTAATTATATCTTAGGCCACATTAATGTTAACCTAACTAATTTGGTCATGTTTAGCTCAATTTTAGATAAGGCATAATTAAATATTTGATCTAATTAATTCTCAATTCTAATTAAATTTTAAGCTTAATTAATTGCTAGGATCAATTAATTTTTTGATTCAATTGAATCTTAGGCCAAAGTATTTATTAGGCTAGTTAATTTTTTAAGCCTAATTATATATAATGATCAATTATTTATTAAGTTAAATTTTTTATTAAGCCTAATTATATATAGAGATCAATTATTTATTAAGTTAAATTTTTTATTAAGCCTAATTATTTCTTAAACATAATCAAATGTCAGACTTAGTTAATCATAAGACCCAATAAATTATAAGGTCTAATTAATTATTAATCTCAATTATACATTTGGCTAAACCAATTAATATTTGCCCTATTAATAGTTAGGCCCATTTATATAGTTTATTTATCATGCCCAAATATGTATGAATTTGAATTTTTATTAAACTCAATTAAATCCTAATGTCAAATAATTATTTAGTCCAACCAATTCTTAGGCACAGTTATTCATTAAACCTAATAATTTCTATGACTCAATTTGCTTTTGGGCTAAATTATTTCTCAGCTTCATGCACTTTAGACTCAATTTGTTTTTGGGCTAAATTATTTCTCAGCTTCATGCACTTTAGACTCAATTATATTTTAAGCGCTATTATTAGTTATTAGGCCTAATTACCAATTGAGCCAAATTATTTATAAGGTTCGTTTTTTTTTATCTTAAGTCAAATTTAATTATTCTAAGACTTAGGCTAATCTGACACCTAAATATAATTAAATGTTAGACTCAATTAATTATTAAGCCTAATTTCATCTTATGTCTAATAATTTAGTAGGCTCATTTCATTATGTGTATCATTTTTACATTAAGTTTGATTATTTAAACAATCCAATTACATATCGAACTAAATCTTTTAAATCTCGGCTGAAATTTATTCTTAAACCTAATAAATTGTCAGGTTTAATGAAATGATATGTCAAATTAAATGTTTGGCTTAATTCAATATTAGACACAATTAACATAGTTAAGGTTAATTTGAACTAAGCCTAATTAATTCTTGTGTTCATGAGTGATATGCATAATTAATTATTATATACCCAATAAATTTGCCAGGGTCAATTGCTTATTAGGCCTAGTTACATCTTAGATTAATACATATTAGGCCTAATCATATATTAGGTCAAATTTTTTATGAATCAAGTCATATCTCAAGTCCAAATATATTGGGCCATTACATCGTTGGCTCAATAATATAAAGGGGCTAATAATATCACATGTCCAATTTTTTAGGTTTAATTACTTTTTTAGGAGGTAATTATATCTTAGGCCAATTATACGATGAACTATATCTTCAGCTTGACATTTTTTATAAGATTAATTAAATCGCAGACCTAACTAATTCTCAGCTACAATTAAGTCTTAACTTCATTAAATTGTTAGGGCTAGTTAATTGTTAGGAATAATTAATTATTAAACTCAATTAAATATTAAACAGTTATTCATTAGGTCAAATTATATACTAAATTTAGTTTTTTATTACATTCAATGAATTATTAGGCTTAATTAATAACACTAAATGAATTGCTAGGTCCAACTAATTATTAGTTTTAATTATATGTTTGGCATAATTAAATGTTAAATCCAATTAAATTTTGTGCCAATCATTATATGTCAAGCTCAAATAATTATTTGATTTAATTAATTATTATGCTTAGTTATATCTTTAGTCGAAATATATTTGGGTCCAACTTATTTGCAAGCCCAATTATGTAGAAGGTTCGTGTACGTTACAGCCAATCAAATCTTAAACCTATTTAATTCTTATTCACAATTAAAATTTGAGCATAATTAATTATTATGTTATTAATTGCTAAGTTCAATAAAATCTCAAATCCAATTATATCTTAAGCCCAGTTAATTATTAAGCTCAAATATATTTAAGTTTCAATTATATATGAAATTTAACTTTTTTTAGACCCAACATAGATATTAGACCTAACTAATTCTTAAAAAATAAATCTTAAATACAATTAGTTATTAACTTAATTAATTGTTAGATCATAATTATTTGCTTCAATTAACTATTAAGATCAATTATATTTTAAATTTAATATTTTATCAAGTCCAATTATATATTAGGTTTAATTATTTATTAAGCATAATTATATATTACGCCTAATGTTTTATGCTAAACCTAATCAAATTCGAGACTCAGTTAAATATTTGACCTAGCAAATTATTAGGCTTAATGAATTATCATATCAAATTAATTGTTAAATTCAATTACACGTTAGGCTCAATCAATTAGTTAGGACCATTTAGTTCTTAGGCATAATTATGTACTAAGCCCAAATTTTTTTATTGTGATCCAAGTAGTTGTTAGGTTGAATTCCGTATTAGGCCTACTTATTTTTTAGGTCCAACTAATTTAGTGGAACCAATTATATCAACTTAATTAACTATCCGATCTAATTATATTTTAGATTGCAATATTAATTAAGCCCATTTTATTCTTAGTTCAATAATTTGTTACTCTCAATATGAAGTCCAATTTTTATTAAACCCTATCAAATTTTAAACCCAATTAAT
Organism: Moringa oleifera; assembly: GCA_021397835.1. Lineage (NCBI taxonomy): Eukaryota > Viridiplantae > Streptophyta > Magnoliopsida > Brassicales > Moringaceae > Moringa > Moringa oleifera. The sequence continues at coordinate 651,976 of JAJFZO010000902.1, read as the reverse complement.
TCTTAAGCATATTTTAAATCTTAATCTCAAGTAATTATTAGGCTCAACATATTGTTAAACTCAATTATATATGTCCCATTATATCTTAGATCATATATCAGATTTTTTAAGCTTAATCAAATGTGAGGCCTGATTAATTTCAAATCTAATTATATAAGATCCAACTAATTTTAAAACATAAATAAATGTTAGGCCCAATATTAAGTTAGGTTTAATTAATTGTTGGATTCAAAAAAAAATTTATACCTAATTATTTATTGGGCTGATTTACTTCTTATGCCCAATTATATATTAAAGTCAATATTTATTTATTTGGTCAAATTATATGTTAAGCCCAGTTTTTTTCATGTCTAATCAAATCTTACGGTTAATTAATTATAAGACCTAATGAATTTTTAAGTCTAATTAATTATTTAATTGCATACTTAATTGAATTAAATATTAAATCAAATTAATTTTTAGCTCTAATTAATAAATGTTAAGCCAAATACTTATTAAACCTTATGTTCAATTATATCTTAAGTTGCATCATTAGTTGGGTCTTATTATTTCTTAAACTCAATTCATTCTTAACCCCAATTATGTCAAGGTTCATGCACATTACACCTAGTTATATTGTGGATTCATGCACGTTATGTCATTTAAATTTTGGACACCATTATATTTTAGATGTAATTATTTATTAATCTTACTTTATTCTTAGCGCAAATTACAGATTAAGCACAATGATTTTCTAGGCTTGATTATATATTAAGTCTAGTATTTCATTAGACTTAGTTAATTCTCAGTCATAATTAAATCTTTAATTTAATTATTAGACTCAATTAATTGTTAGGCTTTATTACATTTCAAAATTAATTTTATCTTAGACCAATTTAATTGTTAAGCTCAAATATTTTAGGTCTAATTATTTACTAGGCCTAGTTTTAGGTTCAATATTTTATTAGTATCAATTATATATGAGCCTCCATTATATATAAAATCTAATCATTTACTAAATTTTACTATATATTAGGTATTAGGCCTAATTTTTTTATTAGATCCATAAACCTTAACCTCTAAATAGTAAACCATAAATCCTAAACTCTAACTCTTAAGCCTAATCCGTGAACACCTTTTACCTTAAATCATAAACTTTATACCAAAAACCTTAACTAATACCAAATTTCGAAAGAATCATATTTGGAATGGAGATAATGCAACATTTATACCAATCCTTCTGAGTACCTTGAATGGACCATTAGCCTTTGTTTTTAACTTTTCAAAATTTTCTTGCAAAAACCTCTTTTCTCTTTGACGAATCCAAACTAGATCACTTTCTTTACTTGCTTGGGTTTCTCATTTTGTGCCCTAATAGTTGCTTTTCCACTTTTATGCAACTTCTTGATCTATTTTGCCCTTTCGTCAGCATTTCTATTGCTTGGTTGTAAGATGAGGAACCAAATCCAAAGGACCTCTAGGATTAGCACCATAAACAACTTCAAATGGACTCATACCTGTACTATGATGCATAAAGCGATTGTAAGCAAAGTCAATTGCCAATATAATTTCTTAGCAAGTTCCCTAAGCTCGTGTTTCTTAGCTTCATTTGTCCATTAGTGTGGAGATGATGGGAGCTATTAAAATTTAGTGAAGTACCTAGCTTCCTCCATAAGTTTTTCCAAATAGTTAAAGAATTTTGAATCTCGATCATAAACAATCGTCTTTAGAATGCCATGCAACCTTACAATCTCCTTTCAAGACAAACCTACAATATGAAAGGCATCATTTGTTTTGTTGCAAGGAACAAGGTAAGACACCTTTGAGAACCAATCAACAACAACTATGACTAAATCCTTGTTCTTTTGTGTTCGTGGCAGTCCCATAACAAATTCAAGACTCGTATCCTTCCACAGGGCATTAGACGCTGATAAAGGAGTGTACAAATGAGAATTTTGGCCCTTCATTTTAGCTACATGACATACTTTGTATTGCTTTACAAATTGATCGACATCTCTAAACATCATTAGCCAATAGAAATTAGCTTGAACTAGAGCCAAAGTTTTGTCTCTATTAATTCTCCCAAAACACCAGCATGAACTTTTACTAATATTACTTGTCTCAAAGAACAAGATGGAACACACAATGCATTAGCTTTAAAAAGAAAGTTATCAAAAATAGAAAATTGTTTATAAAAACCTGATTTGCAATTATGCCATATTGAGCTGAAATTTTATAATAAGCTTATTTTTATTAGACCCAATCAAATGTTAGGTTTAATTAATTGTTAACCTCAATGAATTACTGGGCGTTAAATGTTAATTTCAACTACATACTTGACTTGATTAATTATTAGATCGAGATCTAATTAAGAATTATTAAGCCTAATTACACTAAATTATATAATCAGTTTAATTATAGTTTGAGTTCAATAAATACTCTGACTCAATAAATTTCTAAGTTCAATTATGTATAGGGTTCATGCACCCTGCTCTCTATTATATCTTATGCTTAACTATATTCTAAGACTCATTATTTATTAGTGTCATTTACCCAGTTATAGATTAAGCCCAATTATTTATTATTAGACCTGCGTATATATTAAATTTAATTTTTTATTAGACTCGATTAAATCTTAGGCCTAATTAATTTTTAAAATCAATTAATTGTTATGCCTAACTAATTACTAGGTTATTGATTATTATACTCAATTAAATATTAGATCAATTTATTTTCTAGGTTTAATAAATTGTTAAACTCAATTACATCTTAGATCTAACATTTTATTAAGCATAATTATATATTAGATCTAATTAATTTATTAAGCTAAATTATATATTAAGCTCATTTTTTATTAAATATAATTAAATTTTAGCCTCAAGTAATTATTTGACACCATGACTTAATAGATCGATTGAATTGATACATCAAATTAATTGTTAGGCACAATTGCACATTGGGCTCAATTATTCATTTTATTCAATTAATTTTTAATGCCAGTTAATAAATGTTAGGTCTAATTAATTATTATAGTCAATTATATCTTAATTTCAATTATAATCTAGATACGATCATATCTTAGGTTCAATTCATTTATAGGCTCAATTTTGCATTTGGTTCAAGCATGCTATGCCTAATTTTATCTTAGGGTCTATTAAATTTTGGACCCAATAATATTTTTGGCTCAATCATTTATTTACCTCACTTTGTTCTTTGAATCAATATAAATGAAGCACAACTACTTATTATGTCTAATTATGTATCAAACTCAATCTTTAATTGGGTTTACTTCAATCTCATATCCAATTCTTAGTCACAATTGAATCTTGAGCTGAACAAACTGTTAGGCTCAATCTTTATTTATTATGTCTATTTTATTTTTTAGGTTTAATTATATTAAGCTTAATTTCATATTAGGTCCAATTAAATCTTAAGTCTAATTAATAATTTAGTGAATCTAATTATTTGATTCAATTAGTTGTTAGACTCAATTATATTTTAGACCCAATTATTTTTAAGGTCCAATTAATATACCCAACTATATCTTAAGCACTATTGTTTATTATTAAGTAAAATTATCTATTACCCCAATTATATTAAATCTGATTAAAATTTGAGTCAAATTGTTACTCAGGCCAAATTTGTTCTTAGGATCAATTATTTATCAGGCTTAGGCACACTAAGCCTAATTAATAATTGATCCAATCATATCTTAAATCACATTGACTGTATGGCTAATTATATTTTAAGGTCAATTACATATCAATTTCATTTAGTTCTTAAGCCCAATTATATATTAAGTTAAATTTTTTATTAGGATAAATTATATATATTAACTATAATTTTTTATTAGGACTAATTAAATCTTAGGTTCAATTAATTTTTATGCACAATTAAATCTTAGGTTCAATTCATTACTACGCCAAATTAATTGTTAGGCTCAATTACATCTTAAGCTTTGCTATTTATTAAGCTTAATTATAAATTAAGTTTAATTTTTTATTAAACTCAATTAATTTCTAGGCTTAATTAATTATTGGACCCATTTCTTAGGCCTAGTGAATCTTAAGGTCTAATTAATTATTAGGCTCAATTATTTATTAAATATATTTTGTTCTTAGTCCCAAGTCTAATTTTTTATTTAGCTAAATTAAATATTATATCTAATTAATTATTTGGAGCACTAAATTATCTAACCCAATTAATTGTTAAGTATACATGTTAGACCGAATTATTATTATGGTACAATAAATTTTTAGTCATATTAATATATATTAGTCTTTTTTTTGCTGAATAATTTCTTAGTTTCATGCATGATAGACACAATTGTATCTTAAGTCTTATTATTAATTATTAAGCTTAATTATCTATTGGACCTAATTATTTGTAAAGTCGATTTATACATAAAGTCCAATTATAGTTTGCGTCCAATTATTTGTAGTTTTTCTCTTTAGATCCAATTGTTTATTGGGCTCATGCATGCTATGCTCAATTAATTACTGTGTCTAATTATATCTTAAATCTAATAAATTTGAGCGAACAATTCATTACGCCAAATAATTATTAATTAGATCTTAATTTAATTGAGTTTAATAAAAAAATTAAGCATAATATCTAATTAGGCTTAAGAATAAAATGGGCCTAATAAATAATTGAGCCTAATAATTAATTAAACTAAACAATTTGTTTGGATTTAATTGGGTTTAATAAAAATTTGGGCTTAACATATAGTTCAACTTAACAAATAATTGTGCTTACTATAAATTTGAGCCTAATACATAATTGATACTAATAAAATATGAAACCGAAAATTAGGCCTAATAAATAACCAAGCCTAAAAAAATATTTATCCCTAATAATTAAATTGATCTAAGATACAATTGGGCTAATAATTAATGACGTCATGATTAGAGTTGTCCAATAATTAATTAAGTTTAATAATTATTAATTATGACAAATTTTAATGATGACTAAGAATTAATTGAGCTTAGTGAAAAATTAAGCTTAATAGATAATAATGCTTAATCTATAATTTGGACTAAGAATTGATTCAGTATAAGAAATAATAGGTCTCAAATAATAATCCAACTTAAAGTATAATTGAACATAAAAATTAGTTAGACCTATAATTGGGTTTAGCATTTATTAATTGAACCCAAAAATTAATTTGATCTAATAAATCAAACCAAATGTGTAATTGACTAATTAATTGAACCTAGTAATTCATCAGACCATATAATTAATTTCTTCTAAGATTTGGCTAGATATGATAAAAAAAACTGGGCTTAATGAATAATTTGACTAGTAAATAATTAGTTAAAATATATAATTGGGCATAGGAACTAAATCGACCCCAATAAATAATTAGGCCTAAATTTTGATTATATCTAAAAATTAGATAGATCTTATAAAAATTGTATTTATTGTATAATCAGATCTAATTGGGCCTATTAATGGGACAAAAATGATGAGGCTAATATGCTTTAGCCCAACCAATAATTTGATGTGTAATTAGTGGGCCTAACTGTAATTCAGCCTAATAACTATTTAGATCATAATAAAAAAAAATTAGGCTAAGTATATAATTATATCTAAGAACTAAGTGGTCCTAAGTGATTGATCCTAATGTGTAATTGAGTCTAACAAATAATTTAACCCAACAATTCATTAGGCCTAACAATTTTGCGAAGCTAAATAATTAATTAAGTGTCAGATTTGATTGGGTTTAGCAAAAAAATTTATAATATATAATTAAGCTTAATATTATATTGAACTTGATAAAATATTAGACCTATGATTGAGCTTAATAATTATTTGGAGCAAATAATGTGGCCTAACAATCCATTGAGTCAAATAATTATTATGCCTATAATTTAATTTTTCTTAGAACTAGTTAGATTTAATGTCTAAATTAGGCTAAAAAAATGTTAGGTTTCATATATAATTAGGCCTTAAATATATTTGGGCTCGATAGCTAATTAGGTGTAAGATATAAATAAATTTCAGATGTAATTAAACTCAACAATTAATAACATAAAATTAATTAGACCTAAAAATTAACTAAGTTTAATAATTGATTACACTTAAAATTTAATTATGAATAAGAATTAAATAGGTCCAAGATTTAATTAGGTGGGTATAATGTGCATTAATTCACCACATAATTGGATCTACAATCAAGTTGGACCCAAATATAATTTAACTGAAGATATAACTGAGCATAATAATTAATTACACCAAATAATTATCTGGACCTAATATATATCAATTAATACAAAAGTTAATTGGATCTAACATTTAATTACATCAAGCATATAATTGAGACTAACAGTTAGTTAGAGCTGACAATCCATTTGGTGTTGTTAATTAGGTCTAAGAATTAACTGAATCTAATAAAAAGTTAACTTAATAAATAATTGGACTTTTTAGTCAAGTTTATATATTTTTTTTTATCAATTTTACACATAAACTTTTAAATTTAGCCTAAATTAAAAATTATCTTTAATTTTTTAAAATAAACTATTTAAATAGAAGATATTGTACAATTAACTTTTTGTAAAATTTAAAAAATGCAAATAAATATTCAAGCTAACATCAATTTTTTTAAAAGAATTTTGAGTAGTAAAATTATTTTTACGATGTTTAAAAATTTTAAATACTCAAAAAATTTGACTATTATTTTGTTGTATATTTCTTCATGTTTGTTAAAAATTTTAAGTTAAAATTTGTTGTGCCAAATTACCAATTTGAATTGTTCCTCTATGAAAAAAATAAAAGTGAAACTAGACTAAATATATATTTTATATGTAGAATTGGTTAAAAAAATTGTAAGAACTTTGACTAAAAAATGCAAATAGTACAAAGTTCGCTTTAATCTTCATCTTAATATTACTTATTGAATTGTTAATCTCACTTTTGATAAAATTATGTAATATCAAAAATTAAAATTATTTAAATTTGAGTTTTATGAAATATAATTATATTTAAAATTAAATAATTTTCATATTATCTTTCAATCAAACATGAAAATGAAGATTAAAAAATATTATAATATTAAATTAACCATTTTCACTAATTCAATGATCTCTAAACATCATTTGTCTTCTTAGAATTAGACGGCATACACCATGGCCTTTTTTTTTATTATTAGAGAGAGTAGTATATTAGTTAGCTTGCTATTAGTGTTTTAATAAGTCAATTCTCTTAAACTTCATATATAATTTAATTTAAATTTATATTTAAAATATTTTTTTAATATTTCAAAACTATTAAAGAAGACTCAAATATGGTCTTCATAAACTTTGTCCCACACTTTTGCAAAATTTCTATTTAACTCTTCAAATTTATTTGTTCTGAATTAATATCTATACAACTGATAATGATATTTTTAACATAAACTATTTTAAATCAAGCTAGCAATACCATTAAAAATTAATTCTAAAAAAATTAATATTGTTTTCTATTAAACTTCTAATAAAGATGACTTCTCATGATTTGTTCCTCACATTTACATTCTTAATACGAAATCCAAAAAGTATATGAAATAACTATACATTGCACTTGCTTCTCATGCTGTTCCTTCCATGTATTTCTCAAGCATTATATATGCAATACTTTATTTTTTAATTAATCTTTATTATGTTTATAGTATATGGTTAGGAAAATAGGTTAATGTTGAACCAAATACTATAATACAATGAATAATTTAATATAAAATTTCTCTATTTTTTAATATTATCATCGCAAATTATTGAAATAGCGAAAATTTAAATTCAAATTCAAATCTACTCGTTTTAAAAATACCACTACTACTAATAATAATGACGATGATGATGATAAAATTGAGCCTAATAAATAATTCAACGTGATACATCATTGGACATTGTGTGCATTAGATTAAGATACAATTAGGCTTAACATTTATTGGACCTAGTAATTATTAGGCCCATTGTGTATGAACCCATGAAATAATTAGGCTTAATGATGACTTAACCCTAAAATATAATTGATTTGATCTAAAAATTAATTAAGTCTAATAATTAATTGAGCTTATGATTTAATTGTGCTCTAGAAGTGGTGGAGACTTTGTTTATATCAAATGTGAATTTCGTTTCTGGGGCATATATTTAAATTGGTTGTTGGGTTTCAAGGAAAGTTCTTTAGCTCTCACCATAGGCTTAATTGTTTATTAACCTTGTTATAATTGAGTCTTGTAAATAATATGACCTAAGAAATAATTAGACTTGAAATTAATTGGGTCTAAAAAATTAGCTTCATATTAAATTTAGCCTGATACATAATTAGGCAGAATGTGCATTAGCTCAAGATATAATTAGATAAAATAATGGTTGAGGTAACATTTATAAGGTTTAATAATGATTGAGCTTTTTATCCTTGACCCAAGAAATATTTGACCTAAATATTGATTAAGGCAAATAGTTAATTGGACCTAAGATTTTATTTTATTTTATTTTTTACAGTTGGGCATAAGATTTGATGGAACTTAATAAAATTGAGCTTAATACATAATTAGGACTAATAAATTATTAGGTTAAAAATGACATAGACTTAATAACGAATTCAACCTGATATATAATTATGTCAAGTAATTAATTAGATCTAAAATATAATTTACTCCAATAATTAATTAGGCCTAGCATGCATGAGCTTAAAAAATAATGAATTAGGAACAAATTGAAGTAAAGATAAAATTAGCCCTAATACATAAATATTCTCAATTTAAAAATGGGATTATAAATAATTAGGTCCAATATAACATTTAATATGGTCGAATAACTAATTAGGTTTAATATATAATTGGGCCAAATGAAATATTAGATCCAAGATGTAATTGAGCATAATAATTAATTGAACCTAACAAATGATTATGACCTAACAATTAATTGAGTTTAAGAATTATTTAGGCCTAAGATTTAATATTGTCAAAGAATTAATAAGATGCGACATATATTTGAATGGAATCTGAGATATCATTAGGCCTCAGATGTAATTTAGACTAATAATATATGATTAACAATTAGTTATGCCTAAGAATTAAATTAGGCTAATAGTCATTAGATCCAAGATTTACTGAAGTCTAAGATGTAATTAAGCGTACAAGAACCTACTACTTAATTAGGCTAAGAATAAATTGAGCTTAAGACATATAATTGGATCTAAATTATACTTGAACTTAAGATATAATTAAGTATAATAATTAATTAGACTTAATATTTATTAATTGGCCCTCAAATATGATTGATATTAATATTTAATTGCACCTGGCAATTCTTAGATATTAAAATTAGCCATAAGATTTGACTAGGTATAATAAAAAATTGAATTTAAAATATAATTTGACGTAACAATTGAGTCTAAGAACTAAATCAATCCAATAAATAATTAAACTTAAGATTTAATTGAATTTAATAATTGATTGGTCTTAATAATTAATTAGGTTTAAGATTTAATTATGTCCGAAAATCTGTTAAGCCTTACAAAATTAGTTTTAATCCATAATTGGTTTTACAAAATAATCAACCCAAAGATATAATTAAGCCTCAATTAATGGGATCGAATTAATAAGACATCTAATTGTGCTTAATAAGTAATATGGTGAACATATAATTTGACCTGTAAATAATTGGGCTTGAGATTTAATTAAGCCTAAAAAATTTAACACATGATATAATTTAGCCTCCTACATAATTAGACTTATGATATAATGTCTAATTAAGTCTAACAATTAATTGGACTCAACAACTCATTAAGTTGAATAGTTTATCCTATCAAATAAATAATTGGACTTGATACATAATTAGGTTTCATTTAAAGATAGTTAGGTCTTGTATACACTTAATATTTTTACATCAAGAACTTGGCTGTATAGGTTTAAAATATAATTAATTAAGTTGAATAATTAATTAAATCTCATAATTAATTAGATCAAAATTTAATTGTGACTAAGAATTAATTAGACTTAAAATTGAATTAATCTTAATAAAAAATTAGGCTTAATATATAAGTAATAAATAATTAAGCTTAATCTATAATTTGGTTTAAAAATAAAATGAGACTGATAAATAATTGTGCGTAAAATCTAATGAGGAATTGTGTGCATGAATCCAATACATATTTACACTAAAGAATGAATTGAGCTTAAGATATTGTTGGATCCCAATTACAATTAAATTTAAGATATAAGTGAGCATAATAATTAATTTGACTCATCATTTATTAATTGAATAAAAAATTAATATTTAATTAGATCAAATATGTAATTGAGATTACCAATTAATTAAACCTAGCAATTTATTGGGTCTAATAATTAATTAATCAATGATTTGGTTGTGTATAATAAAAGATTAGGCTTAATATATAATTTGACCAAATAAATAATTAGTCTTAGATATATAATTGGGTCTAATGATAAAAATGGCTTAACAAATAATTGATTCTAAGATATAATGAGATACCTTTGTTTCATGGAACAAATTGAGATATCTTCAAGAACCTATTAATAACAACCATGAATGAATCCTTGTTCCTTTATGTTCTAGACAGTCGCATAACAAAATCAAGACTCACATCTTTTCATGGATCATTAAGCACTAGTAAAGCAAACCAAAATATTGGCCTTTCATTTTAGCCAAATAACATACTTTACATATATAATTGGGTTATAATTGGTTTAATTATTTGTTATTTGTTATAATTGGGATAACTTGTTTTTAAGTTTGCCTAAAACAGAATAGACTTAATATATAATTAGTCTTAAATATAATTAGACCTAATAGTTTATTAAATTTAAGACATAATTGCACCTAATAGTTAATTGGAGTGAGTGCAAACAAGTCTAGCAAATAGTTGGACTTAAGAACAAATTGAGTTTAAGAAACAATTGGACTCAAATAATAATTGGACTTAGTATTATTAGGTCTTATAGATATAACTTAGCCCAATAAATAATTAGGCCTACTACTAATAACAGGGCTATTAATGATAATTATTTAATCCAACAAATATTATCTCAAATTAATTATTAAGCCTAACTACACCTGGCTTAATTATATATCAGCCCCAATCATTTATTCGAATTAGATCTTAGACTTAATTAATTTTAAGTACAATTATATCTCAAATGATATAATTTATTAACCCTATTTATATTTCGAATTATTTATTGGTTCATGCACATTAGCCTCATTGATTTGGTCTCATTAATTAATGAGCCTAACTATATCTTCAATTTAATTATTTCTTAAACCTAGTTATATATTAAACCTAATACTTATAAGACCCATTAATTTTCGGGCACAATTAAATCTTTGGTATAATTAATTATTAGGATCAATTAATTATTAAATCCAATTAATCATTAAACTCAATCAAATCTTATGCCTAATTATTTGTTTTGGGCTAATTCAATTCTTATGCTTAATTATATATTAAGGAATGAATGGGCTTAATAATTCGTTAAGTTTATCATTCATGAAGCCAAGAAATAATTCTACCTAGGAACGAATGGGCTAACATAAATTAATTAAACCTACAAGCTAATTGGGCACAAAAATAATTAGGCTTAGTATGTAATTAAGCTTAAAAATTAATTAGACATAACAATTGAAAGGGTCTAGCAATTTATTGGTTTTAATAATTAATTAAGTATAAGATTTAATTGAGCTCCTTAAATAATTGGACTTAAAACAACAAATGACTTGATAACAAAACAGAACCAATAATTAATTAATCTTAAGATATAACTCAGCTTAATAATTAATTTGGTCTAATAACTAATTGAGCCATACATTTAGTTCTGCCCAAAAATTGTTGGGCCTAAAATTTGATTAGACTTAATGAAATATTAAGCAAATAATAATTAATTTTAATAAATAATTGAGCATAACATATAATTGAACTTAAAAATAAAATGGACTCAATAATTGAGCTTAATACATAATTACGCTTAAAATTTAAATTGACCTAATAATTAACTGAATTTAAATCTAATTGGGCCTACATGAACCCAACAAATAATTGGACTTATGAACAGATGAGCTTAAGATGTACTCGGGCCCTAATTATAAAATTTAGCTTAGCTTATATTAATGGGGCCTAAAAATTAATCGAACTATAAAATTGATTGAGCTTACCAATTAATTAGATCAAATAATTCATTGCACGAAGTAATTAATTAGACTAAGATTTAATTGGACCTAATAAAAAAATTAAATTTAATATGTAAGAACTAAATGGTCCTAATAATTTATTAGGCCCAATATGTCATTAAGTTGAATAATTAATCGGATCTAATAACTCTTGGGCTAAATAAATAATTAATTAATTTTTAAGATTTAACTAGATATAATAAAAAATTAAGCTTTATATATGATTGAGCTTAATAAATAGTTAAGTTTAATGTATAATTGAGCCGAACAAAATATTAAACCTAAAATTTAATTGAGCCTAATAGTTAATTGAACCTAGTAAATGATTACAGTCTAAAAATTAATTAGGCCTAAGATTTAATTTCTCTTAAGATAGGGTTATCTAGTTATGCCTAATAAAAAGCTGGTCTTCATATATGATTGGCCTAGTGTGTGAGCTTAATTATAAGCCTAAGAGCAAATTGGAGCTTAGGGATATAATTGGAACTAAGACATTACTTCCAAATTATAAATGAACCTATAAATAATTATAGCTATTAATTAATCAGATCCAATGTATATCAATTAGATCTAGAATTAATTAAGCCCAAAAAATAATGGAACTTATTTTTTAAGTAAGTCTAAAAATTAATTGGATTTAATAATTCATTTGGCCTAACAATTCAATGATTTTAATAATTGGTCCATTCAAAGTGCTTAGTAGGATTGGTGAAAATGCTTATGATAATGAGTTACCAGCTGATTATGGAGTTTTCCCAACATTCAATATGGCTGCCCTAAGTCCATGTTTATGCTGGGAGAGACATTTGAGACACAATAGGGGTTATATTACCACATTTAGCCCATGATGGACAGTTGATTTTCTAAAAAAGAAATTGTGAAAGCTTCTTTAGTGATGGGCAGTTGGCATGCACCTTGGAAGATTTTCTAAAGAAGAAATTATAAAAGTTTCTTTGGCAATGGATAGTTTGCATGCACTTTAGTAATCTTTGAGAGATATTTATTTCACCCCACTAATTTCTTTTTTGTCAAACAAATGTATAAATAATTTAGTTTTTAGCAAAAACTTAATGATTTTCGAAATCCCAATGCATGAAGGATTGTTCCATGTAGTAGTATTTATTTTCATGATTTAAACTTAGAAGATAGCTTAGACTTTAGTTGTAAGTGCAGAAACTCCTTGAATTCTATCTTTCCTCTTTGTATCTCTTAGAGTGGTATCCATCTATATCCTTTTGAGTTGTGAGTTATGAGGTATCTATACCTTGTTTATTGTCTTTAGGGTAGTGATTTTCTGTATCCTTTTGGTATTAAACTTAGTGGAGACTTTCATCCCTTATTTTCATTCAAATCTGTTCAAACTTGTGGTTGTACTCTTCAAACAAATTTTTCAGCAAAGTTACATCATTTTCATTCTTAATTTTGATCCTTCAAAATATGATATCAGTTTATTGATACTTACCCTTAATACATTTTGTAATATATGATAAAATATTAAAAAATAATATAAATAAAATAAAATAATATTAGTTAAAACTTTTGAATGATAAATAAATCTTCATAATTAAAAAGTTATCAAATGAATTTGGATGGAATAGTTTGTAAAATAAACTTATCATATCTATTTTTCATATTTAAAAAATAAAATAAAATTTTCAAATCAAATTAAGTTTCTTTTTTCGTTCAAGTCAAAAAATAAAATAAAATGAGATAAACCACCTAAGTTTCAAGATGCTTTAACATCATGCTACAAAGGCAATGCTTATTTATTAAACATGGTCCAATTACATGTGAAGTTGAATTTTCTATTAAGCCCACTTAAATCTTATGCTCAATTAGTTATGAATCTCAATGAATTGCAAGACCAAATGAATTGCTAAGCTTAATTTATATATTTGGCCTAACTAACATCCATTACGCATAATTTGCTCTCAAGACCAATTTTTTTGTGGGTTCATTCATGATACACCTAATTAGTTACTCAACCTAATCAATGATTGGTCTAACTAATTATGAGGCTCAATTATTTGTCCAATTTAATTACAATTCATTTAAAATATCATAAATTCAATTATATATTAAACCTAATTATATCATAAGTCTAATTTTTTATATCAAATTAATTTTAGGTCTAATTATACCTTAGCCACATTTTTAATTTGACCTAAATATATGTCAAATTATTTTTTGGGCTCATACATGTTAGCTTAACTAATTTGGTCATATTTAGCCCAAGTTTATATAAGGCATAATTAAATATTTGATCTAATTAATTCTCAATCCTAATTAAATTTTAAGCTTAATTAATTGCTAGAATCAATTAATTGTTTGATTCAATTAAATTTTGGGCCAAAGTATTTATTAGGCTAGTTAATTTTTTAAGCCTAATTATATATTGAGATTAATTATTTATTAGGTTAAATTTTTTATTAAGCCTAATTATTTCTTAAACCTAATCAAACGTTAAACTTAGTTAATCACAAGGCCAATAAATTGTAAGGTCTAATTAATTGTTAACCTCAATTATATATTTGGCTAAACCAATTAATATTTGCCCAATTAATAGTTAGGCTTATTTACATAATTTATTTATCATGCCCAAATACATATGCAATCTGAATTTTTATTAAACTCAATTAAATCCTAAGGTCAAATAATTATTTAGTCCAACCAATTCTTAGGCACGATTATTCATTAAACCTAATAATTTCTATGACTCAATTTACTTTTGGGCTAAATTATTTCTCAGCTTCATGCACTTTAGACTCAATTATATCTTAAGCGCTATTATTAGTTATTAGGCCTAATTACCTATTGAGCCAAATTATTTATAAGGTTCATTTTATATTTTAAGTCAAATTTAATTATTCCAGGACTTAAGCTTATCTGATACTTAAACATAATTAAATTTTAGACTCAACTAATTATTAGGCCTATTATTTAGTAGGCTCATTTCATTATGTGTATCATTTTCACATTAATTTGATTATTTAAAGAGTCTAATTATATATCAAACTAAATCTTTTAAATCTCGACTCAATTTATTATTAAACCTAATGAATTGTCAGGTCTAATGAAATGATATGTCAAATTAAATATTTGGCTTAATTAAATATACACAATTAACATAGTTAAGGCTAATTTGAACTAAGCTTAATTAATTTTTGGATTCATGAGTGATATGCATAATTAATTATTATATACAAAATAAATGCCAGGCTTAATTGCTTATTAGGCCTAGTTATATCTTAGATTAATACATATTAGGCCTAATCATATATTAGGTCAAATTTTTTATGAACCAAGTCATATCTCGAGTCCAAATATATTTGGGCCATGACATGTTGGCTCAATAATATAAAAGGGCTAATTATATCATATGCCCAATTTTTTAGGTTTAATTAATTTTTTAAGAGATAATTATATCTTCAGCTTGACATTTTTTATAAGATCAATTAAATCACAGACCCAACTAATTCTCAGTCACAATTAAGTCTTAACTTCATTAAATTGTTAGGGCTAGTTAATTGTTAGGTATAATTAATTATTGAACTTAATTAAATATTAAATAGTTATTCATTAGGTCAAATATATATTAAATTTAGTTTTTTATTACATTTAATCAATTATTAGGCTTAATTAATAACCCTAAATGAATTGCTAGGTCCCACTAATTATTAATTTTAATTATATGTTTGGCATAATTAAATGTTAACTCTAATTAAATTTTGTGCCAATCAATATATGACAAGCTCAAATAATTATTTAATCTAATTAATTATTATACTTAGTTATATCTTCAGTCGAATTATATTTGGGTCCAACTTATTTTTAAGCCCAACTATGTAGTGGGTTCATGCATGTTACAGCTAATCAAATCTTAAACCTATTTAATTCTTATTAACTATCCATCTAATTATATTTTAGATTGCACTATTAATTAAGCCCATTTTATTCTTTGTTCAATAATTTGTTACTCTTAATATGAAGTCCAATTTTTAGTAAACCCTATCAAATTTTAAGCCCAACTAATTTCTAAGTGTATTTTACATCTTAATCTCAATTAATTATTAGGCTCAATATATTGTTAAACTCAATTATATATGTCCCATTATATCTTAGGTCATATATCAAATTTTTTGAGCTTAATCAAATCTGAGGCCCAATTAATGTCAAATCTAATTATAAGATCCAACTAATTTTAAAACATAATTAAATTTTAGGCTCAATATTAAGTTAGGTTTAATTAATTGTTGGATTCAAAAAAAATTTATACCTAATTATTTATTGGGCTGATTTAGTTCTTATGCCCAATTATATATTAAAGTCGATTATTTATTTACGTGGTCAAATTATATGTTAAGCCTAATTTTTTCATGTCTAATCAAATCTTAGGTTTATTAATTATGAGGCCTAATGAATTTTTAAGTCTAATTAATTATTTAAATGCATACTTAGTTGAATTAAATATTAAACCAAATTAGTTTTTGGCTCTAATTAATAAATGTTAAGCCAAATTTCTTATTAAGCCCTATGTTCAATTATATCTTAAGTTGCATCATTATTTGGGTCTTATTATTTCTTAAACTCAATTTATTCTTAACCCCAATTATGTCAAGGTTCATGCACATTACACCTAGTTATATTGTGGATTCATGCACATTACACCTAGTTATATTGTGGATTCATGCACATTACACCTAGTTATATTGTGGATTCATGCACGTTATATCAATTAAATTTTAGACAAAATTATGTTTTAGGTGTAATTATTTATTAATCTTACTTTATTCTTAGCCCAAATTATAGATTAAGCACAATGATTTACTAGGCTTGATTACATGTTAAGTCTAATATTTCATTAGACTTAGTTAATTCTTAGTCATAATTAAACCATCAATTCAATTAATTATTAGACTTTATTAATTGTTAGACTTTATTACATTTTAAATTCAATTATATCTTAGACCAATTTAATTGTTAAGCTCAAATATATTTTAAGTCAAATTATTGACTAGGCCTAATTTTAGGTTCAATATTTTATTATTATCAATTATATATTAAGCTTCGTTATATATAAAATCTAATCATTTACTAAATTTTACTATATATTAGGCCTAATTTTTTATTAGATCTAATTAAAATCTAGTATCAATTAATTTTTTGGGTAACAAATTATTATTTCCAGTGAATTGTTTGGTCTAATCAATTATTAGGCTCAATTATTTATTAAGCTCATTTTGTTCATAAGCCTATTGGATATTCTGCCCATTTTTTATTAAACTTAATTAGTTATTTGGTGCAATGAATTTTTTAATCCAATTATTGGTATGTTTAGTTACATATTAGGTCTAATTAATTCCTAAGTCCAATTAATATATATTAGGCTAAATTTTTTCTTTGTTACTTCTTAGTTTCATGCGCGATAGACCAAATTGTATCTTTGATCTTATTATTTATTATTAGATTTAATTATCTATTGGGCCTAATTATTTATAAGATCCAATTATATCCAACTCCAAATATAATTTGGTTCCAATTATATTTTAAACCCAATTTGTTCCTAAGTTATTTATTGGCTTTATGTACATTACGGTGAATATAATTATCAGACCCAATTATATCTTAAATCTACTAAATTATTTGGTCTTATTTTTTACGAGGCTCATTTGGCTCTTAAGCCTAATTATATGTTAAATTATTTATTGGCACTAATTATATATTAAGTCCTATTTTTTATTAGACCGAAATAAATCTTACACCTAATTAATAAACAAACTAATTGCATTGTTAGATCTACTAAATTGTTAAGTCCAATTAATTCCTAATTAATAAATAATCATACTGAATCCATTCTCAAGCCTAATTTTTTTTTAGCAGAGGCAAGCTAGGTCCAATTAATAATTAAGGCCAATTAGATGTTGGAACTAATAAATTATTTAGCACAATTATATTTTAGATGAAATTCGTTATTAAGCCTATTTCATTCTTTGCCCAATAATTTATTAGTCCCAATTATGTATTAAGCTAAAATCTTTGTTAGTTTAGATCAAATCTTAAATACAATTCATTATTTGGGAAACTAAATATTATGTCAATTAATTATTAAATATAATTAATTGTTAGGTTAAATTAATTATTAGACTTAATTATTTGTTCTCAACCCAATTATTTCTTGGGTACATGCTCGATAAGCATAATAATTATCAAATCCAATAAATATTAGCCCTTATTGATTATAAGACCTAATTATATCTCGGGTTAATAGACACTCGGCCTAATTATACATAAGATCAAATTATTTATTAAGCTTAATTATATCTCAATTTACTTATATTTGGCTCATTACATCATAGGCTTAATTATGTATAAAGTCTAATCATATAATATAGCATGATTTTTAGGTTTAATTAGATCTTAGGCCTAATTAATTTCAAGTTTGATTATATCTTGGGTTATTTTATTTATTAAGCCTAATTACACGTCGAATTATTCCTTGGGCACATTACTGTTAGCCACATTAATTAATAAGCCCAATTATATATTCAACTTGACTATTTTTTAGGCCTTATTGTATATTAACTCAAATATTTTATAAAGCCCAACTAATTTTGAGGCATAATTAAATCTTAACCCAAATTAATTGGAAGGCTCACTAATTATTACTCTTAATTAAATATTAAGCCTAATTATCTATTGCATGAATTTAGATCTTATGCCCAATTATATATTAAGATTAATTATTTATTTGATCAAATTATATTAAGCCCAATTTTATATTATATCAAATCAAAATCTTAGGGTTAATTACTTATAAGGCCTAATGAGTTGCTAGGTGCAATGAACTATTAATATCAATTACATATTTAACCCCATTAAATTTTGGATCTAATTAATAAATGTTAAACTCAACTAATCTTTATGTTCAATTATAATTTGGGTCCAATTAGTTGTTAATATCAATTACATTTTAATCCATTCAATTTTTGGGTCCAATTAACAAATATTAAACCTAACTGGTTATTAGACTTAATTATTTCTTATACACTATTATTTGTTATTATATTGAAATATCTATTAGATTTAATTATTTATATGGCCCAATTATATTTTGAGTCTTATTGAAATTCGGAGCCAATTATATCTTAGGTTTAATTTGTTCAAAGGTTTAACTATTTGTTGAGTCCATGCATGATAGGTCTGATTAATTAGTGCCTAGTTATATTTTAAATCCAATTAATCATTGAATATAATTAGATTAAGATCAATTTAGTTCTTAATCTCAATTATATATTCCGTTCAATTATTTTTTAGGATAAATTGTATATTAAACTTATTTTTTATTGGACGCAACTAAATCTTAGGCTCAATAAAGTAATCATCCTAATTAATTATTAAGTCATATTAATTTTTAAGCATACATCTCACCCCTGATAAGTGTAGAACCCATTTCATTCTTAAGCCCAATTACATATTAAGTACAATGTATTTATTGGGCCTAACAAATTAAGTTCAATTATTTAAAAAGCACAATTGTATGTTAAGTCCAATTATTATTATAGGTCTAATTATATTTAGGCTTAATTAATCATTGGGCTCATGCATACCTAAGTTATTAGGCGTAGTTTTGAAGCCAATTAATTATTGGATCCAATAATATTTTAATATAATTATTTGTCTGAATTATTTCATTTTTAGGCTATATATCAAACTATATTATTTTTTAAACTCAATTATATATTGTGTCGAATTCGTTTCTAAGAAGACTATGCATGCTAAGTCTAATTATATCTTAGACTCAAATAATTACTTGATTAATTTATATCTCAAGCCCAATTATATTTTAGGGTAAATTATTTGTTAAGGTTATTTCTTTCTTAAGCTCATTATATATATTAAGGCTAATTATTACTAAGCCTGATTATCTAACTAATTCTTAAGTACATTTAAATCTTTAGCATATTTAATTATTAGCATTAGTTAATTGGTATGCCTAATTAAATTTTAGGTCCAAGTCCAACAATTATGACGCTCAAGTATATCTTACGTCTAATTATGTGTTAGGTCCACTTCATTCCTAGGCTTAATTATTGCTTATTTTCATGCACAACAGGTAGAATTAATTTCAACCTTAACCTTAAAACCTTAGACCTTAAACTCTAAATCGTAAATATTAACCCTTAATCCCTAAACTCTAAATCCTTAATTTCTAAACTCTAAACCCCTAACCTTTAAACTTTAAACCTTAAAACCTAAAACTTGAATATTAAATGTCAAACCTTAAATCCCTAACTTCTAAAGCTTACCTCTAAACTTTAAACTTTAAAATCTAAAACTTGAACATTAAATGCCAAACCTTAAATCCCTAACCTCTAAACCTTAAACCTTAAAATCTGAAACTTGAACATTACATGCCAAACCTTGAACCCCAAACCCTATACCCCTTAACCTTGAATTTGAAATCCGAAAACCTTAAACTTTAAAACAAAACCATAAATGTCAAGCCTTAAACTTTAACCTCTAAATCCTAAACTCTAACCTTTAAGCCTAATCCCTAAACACCTTTTACGTTAAACCATAAATTTTAAACCAAAAATCTTAACTAATACCATATTCTAAAAGAATCATATTTGGAATAGAGATAATGTAACATTGTTGGAAAATTTTGTTTGGAAAGTATAAGCACATGATCAGACAAGTTTTAATGAAAATAAGGGATAAAAGGCTTACCATCAAGTTTAATTTCAAAAAGATACAGAAAATCACCACCTTAAGAATAAAAACAACGATGCAAAAACTACATAACTCATAACTCAAAAGGATATAGATAAACACCACCATAAGAGATACATAGATATTTCTCACCATTCAGTGGCATCCAACCGAATAGATATAGAGATCGAAGAGAGAACTCAATGACTTTTTGTATGTACATTCAAAGTCTAAGCTATCTTTTAAGTCCAAAACACGCAAATAAATATTAGTACATGGAACAACCCTCCATGCATAGGGGATAAGAAATAATTAAGATTTAGTTGTGTCTAATAATTAGTTAGATAATCAAACTTAACACATAATTGGACATAATATAAAATTGAGCCTAAGAATGAAATAGCCTAACTAATAATTGAATGGGTTTAAGATACAATTGAATGGATTTTTTTATGTTCAATATTGACTCGTATAGAATAGTTATTTACTAATAGGTGATAAAAATATATAGATTTCTATTAGTGAAATGTAATAGTAAATAGTGATTTATGCATGCATGACAGTAATGAAAAGTACTCATTTTTTCGTAGATTATAGAGAATAACACATAAGATTTTGGTGACATAATAGTTTGATGGTTATATTATTGAATTTATCAATGAAGGGCTATCATTAAATTTCACTGAGTCAGATGTTGAGTAAATTTGAAAATGCATTGTTGTAGCTATACATGCCATTTGAATTGTGACAAGTTGAACTTTATTTTTAAAGGGGTTTTCAAGTATAATCATTTGTTGCATAATATGTACACTGTATTTGTTTGAATTATATGGATTGTTTGTTGAGTTATTCTTGAATATACCAAATTAAAATTTTGACGATGTATTTATTTTATGGGTCACACTTTCGTTTTGTTTTAGTTGATTTCATTTTTGTATAAAAAATTTTAAACCAAGTTGAACAAACACAATGATTCCTTCAGGTATTCATATACATTTACTGAAGTTACACTTAATCTTTTACTTTAGATAAAAATTCACTAGTAATTTGGTTTATTTACTATCTTAATTTATTTTTTTATTTTGTATAGATTTGTTTCCTTATTTTGTGTTGATTTGAGTTAAGTTTTATTTATAAAACAAATTACATTATAAATTTTCTCTTAGTGGACTGATTTTACTTTAAATATAAATTATTAAATTTTTAATATTTTAGTTTATTTGAACATAGTAATGTGTGCATTTTTCCTTTTCATATTATGCGCAAGATAATCTTGATAGATACTAATTTTTATGATGTTATATTTTACTATTATGTTATTAAATATAGCAATAGTTACTAATTTGCACTGTTGACAATGAATACGATATGTTTAATAAGGTAAGAGAAATATTAAAAATTTTAGTTAATTTATTTACTACCATCTTGATTTCTTTCTTAATCTTAATTTATAATTACCTGATTTTTTATTTTATTTTAATTTGGTTTTTTATTTGGTACTGATTTATTTTCTTATTCGTATTAGTAAGTTTTTTAAATTTTGTGTAGATTTTTTTCTTTTGTTTTGATTTGGTTTCTTTTTTGGTATTAATTTATTTTTTTATTTTGTATTAATATATATTTTTTATTTTATTTTGATTTGTTTCCTTTCTGCACTGATTTGTTTCCTTATTTTGTGTTAATTTGAGCTAAATTTTATTTACGAGCTGATTGTATCATAATTTTGTCTCCTAATATATTGATTTTACTCTTAATATAAATATTGGGTTTTCTGCTTTAATATTTTTTTTATCTATTTAACCATAGCCATATGTGCATTGCATGGTAGTTTGTATAGCTTACATATGTATGAATTGTATGCACAGTGAGATGATTAAAGGGGTTCAATGCAATAATGATTTTTAAAAATTTGATAGTAATTTGTAACCATGGTTAGTGATTTGTGTATGAGAATATGAGAATATTGTTAAGATGTTAAAGAAATTGAGTTGTGTGTCATGTGTATATTATTGATGAATTTTTACGTTCAATATTGACCTACATTGAATAGTTATTTATCAATATGTGATAAAAATTGATAGATTCCTATTAGTGAGATGTAATAGTAAATAATAATTTATGCATGCACGACAATAATAAAAAATATTTATTTTTTCATAAATTACAGAGAATAACACATACAAGATTTTTATGGCATAGTAGTTTGATGGTTCTATTATTGAATTGATCATTGAAGGACTGTCATTTAAATCTAAACCCCAATACTAAACCCTAAACCATGAAACCCAAAATCCATAAATTTATCATTTTAAGATATCTTTTTTTGATTTTAGGATTTCCTTGTCAATTATGGGATATCTCATTTTTGAATTTACGATAATTCCTTTCGAATTTAAAATATTATTTTCTAGTTTTATGTCTTATGTTATCAAGATAATATTTAATTTAGATCAAATTAAAAAACGTTTATACATAAAATTGATAAAAATCTTAAATTTGATATTTATCCTTCATACATATATTTAAGACTGAAATAACCTTTAATAAGTTTAAATATTTTAATATTATTGTCAAATATGATAAAATATAAACAAAACAATATAAAATAATGTTACTTAAAACTTTTTAATGATGAATAAATCTTTACAATTAAATAGTTATCAAACAGATTTTGATGGAATAGCTTGTAAAATAAATTTATCATATCTATTTTTTATTTCTAAAAAATAAAATAAAAATCCTAAATCTAGTTAAGCTTCTGCTTAATTTAAGATAATAATAATAAGAAACGAGACAAATCACCTAAGTTTCAATATGCTCTAACATCATACTAAAATGGCAATGCTTATTTATTTAACATGCCCTAAGTTTCAATATACTTAATTAGTTATTAATCCCAAATCCAATTAATTCTTAGACTTAATTATACATCAATCTAATTTTTTTTTTGTTTTTTTGTCGAATTAACATCCACTATGTGCAATTCAATTCTAGGCCCAATTTTTTCTTAAGTTCATACACAATAGACCTAATAAATGTTAAGTCTAATTAATTATTACACTTAATTATTATTCAGTTTAATTATATTTGATTCAAAACATCATAAATTTAATTATACATTAGACTTAACTATATCATATGTATGATTTTTAAAATCAAATTAATTTCAAGTCTAATTATATTTAAGGCCATATTATTCATTTGAGCCTACACATCAAATTATTTTTTGGGCTCATGCATGTTAGTCTAATTAATTCGGTAATATTTTGCCCAATGTTAGATGGGCCACAATTAAATATTTGGTTCAACTAGCTTTCAAGCCCAATTAATTATTATACTCTTTAAAGTTTAAGTCAAAGTATTTATTGAGCCAATCCATTTTAAGTCCAATTACATTTTGAGACTAATTATTTTATTAGATCAAATATTTTATTAAGCTCAATTACATTTTTAGACTAATTATTTTATTAGATCAAATATTTTATTGAGTCCAATTGTTTCTTAAACCTAATCAAATGTTATCCTTAGTTAATCATTAAGGCCAATAAATTGCTAGGTCTAATTAGTTATTAATTTAAATCATATATTTGGCTCATCCAATTAATTTTTGCCACCATTAATAAATATTAGACCGAATTAATTATTAAGCTCAATTAATTATTATGACAATCATATCTTAAATCCAATTACAATTTGAATTCATACACACTACACCCATTATATCTTAAACTAAATTAAATCTTTGATGTTATTATCTTTTAGATCCAATTATAAAATAAATCTTATTTTTTACTAGATGTAATTATATTAGACCCAATGCCTTATTTAAGTTAAACCAAATTAATTATTAGATCCAATTAATTATTATGCTCAATTAATTTTCAGGCATAATTAATTATTCAATCATTAATTGTTAGGCTCAATTATATTAATATTTTACACCCAATTATATATGAAGTCAAAATTTTTATTAAGTCGAACTAATTCTTATGCAAGATTGAATCTTAATCTCAATTAATTATTGGAGTAAATTACTTGCAAGGTCCAATTATTTTCTCAGCCCAAAAGAATTATTAGACAAAATTACTTTTGAGGCCTAATCATATGCTTAGTTCAAAAAATTATTAGACTTAACTACATTTTTGGTCTAGTATCTTATTACATGGCTATTGAACCCAGTTTTTTTATTATACAGACTTGAAATTAATTTGATATAAAAGATCCGACATATGATATAATTATGTTTAATATATAATTGGATTTACGATATTTTTTGACCAAATATAATTAAATTGAACCCACAAAAAGATTGGGCTTAAGAATAAATTGTGCATATGGATGTCAATTGGACTAAAAAATAATAACTTGAGCCTAATATATAATTAAGCTTAAGAATTAATTGGACTTAACAAGTTCTTGAGATTAATAACCAATTGAGCATAAAATTCGATTAGGCTTAATAGAAAATTAGGTTTCACATATAATTGGGTCATGTTTAATAAATAAGCATTGCCTTTGTGGCATGATGTTAAAGCATCTTAAAACTCAGGTGATGCATCTCTTTTTCTTTTGTTTTTTAAGTTGAATGACAAAGAAGCTTAATTCAATTTGGGCTTTTTGTTTTTATTTTTAAATATAAAAATTAGATATGATAAATTTATTTTATAAACTATTTATCAAAATATTTTTGATAACTTTTTTAATTGTGAAGATTTATTTATCATTCAAAAGTTTTAAGTAACATAATTTTGTATTATTTATATTATTTATTTTATATTTTATCATATATTATGATAATATTAAAATATTTGAACTTATTAAAGAGTATTTTATCAAAGTAAACTTTTGTACTATTTGGGATTTTAATCAAGTTTTTATATTTTTTCTTATCAATTTTACATATAAAATTTAAATTAAATAATATCTTCATTTTTTAAATAAATTATTTAAATAGAAGATATTATATAATGAATTTTGCTTTGAAATTTGTAAGAAATGCAAATAAATATTGAAGCTACCATAAAAAATAAAAATTTAGAACCCTTCGAGTAGTAAAATTATTTCATGATTTTTAAAAAATTTAAATATGCAAAGAGACATAGTGATGGAAGAAAGAACTGATAGAGTTTTTGAACATACTGTAAAGTTTAAGCTCTTTTTCAAGTCTAAAGCATGAAAATAAATACTAGTGGATGGAACAACACTCATGCATTGGGATTTTGAAAATCATTAAGTTTTGATAACTAAATAATTTAAAAAGTATTTGTTCGATAAAAAAAAATTGAAGTTAGTGGACCAAAATAAATCTCTCTTGAAGATTACTAAAGTGCATGCCAACCATCTACCATTAAAGAAGCTTTCATAACCTCCTCTCTCAAAAAATCTTACAAGGTGCATGCCAACTGTGGAGCATCACGGGCTAAATGTTGTAACATAGCCACTCTTGTGTCAATCTCCCCTAGTTGAAAAAGACTTGTCCTCAAGTCTCCAATGTTGGAGAAACTCCATAATCAGCTTGTAACTCAATCTCATAAGCATTTGTACCAATCCTCCTGAGTACCTTGAACAGACCATCAGCCTCTGTTTTTAACTTCCTAAAATTTTCTTGCGAAAACATCTTATTTGTTTGACGAATTCAAACTAGATAACTTTCTTTAAACTCCACATGTTTTTGTTATTTATTGGCAGCTTGCTTGGGTTTCTCATTTGGTGCCTCAATAGTTGCTTTTCTACTCTTATGCAACCTCTTGATCTATTTTGCCCTTTCGTCAACATTTCTACTAAATTGCATGGTTGTAAGATAAGAAACCAAATCCAAAGGACCTCTGGGATTAGCACCATAAACAACTTCAAATGGACTCATACCTGTACTATAATGCATAAAGCGGTTATAAGCAAAGTCAATTGCTAATATAACTTCTTAGCAAGTTTCCTAAGCTCGTGTTTCTTAACTCCATTTGTCCATCAGTTTAGGGATAATGGGAGCTATGAAAATTTAGTGAAGAACCTAGCTTCCTCCATAAGGTTTTTCAGATAGTTAAGGAATTTTGAATCTCGATCATAACCAATCGTCTTTAGAATGCCATGCAACCTTACAATCTCCTTTCAAGATAAATCTGCAATATGAGAGAAATCATTTGTTTTGTTGCAAGAAAAAAGGTGAGACATCTTTGAGAACCAATCAACAACAACTATGACTAAATCCTTGTTCCTTTGTGTTTGTGGCAGTCCCATAACAAATTCAAGACTCGTATCCTCCCACAGGGCATTGGGCACCAATAAAGGAGTGTACAAAAGAGAATTTTGGCCCTTCATTTTAGCTATATGACATATTTTGCATTGCTTTACAAATTGATCGACATCTCTAAACATCATTGGCCAATAGAAATTAACTTGAACTAGAGCTAAAATTTTGTCTCTACGAAAGTGCTCTCCTAAAACACCAGCACAAGGTTTTACTAAAATTACTTGTCTCAAAAACAAGATGGAACACATAATGCATTAACTTTAAAAAGAAAGTAATCAAAAATAGAAAATTGTTTGTAAGAACCTAATTTGCAATTCTACCATATTGAGCTGAAATTTTATAATAAACTTATTTTTTATTAGACCCAATCAAATGTTAGGCTTAATTAATTGTTAACCTCAACGAATTACTGGGCTTCGTTAATTGTTAGTTTCAACTACATATTTGATCTGATTAAATATTAGATCGTGGGTCTAATTAATAATTGTTAAGCCTAATTACACTAAATTATATCATAAGTTTAATTTTAGTTTGAGTTCAATAAATTCTTTGACTCAAATACATTCCTAAGTTCAATTATATATAGGGTTCATGCACGCTGCACTCTATTATATCTTATGCTTAACTATATTCTAAGACTCATTATTTATTAATGTCATTTACCCAATTATAGATTAAGCCTAATTATTTATTATTAGACCTATGTTTATATTAAATCTAATTTTTTTAGACTCGATTAAATCTTAGGTTTAATTAATTTTTAAAATCAATTAATTGTTAAGCTTAACTAATTATTAGGTTATTAATTATTAGACTCAATTAAATATTAGATCAATTTATTTGCTAAGTTTAATAAATTGTTAGAGTCAATTACATTTAAGTCTAGCATTTTATTAGACATAATAATATATTAGATCTAATTAATTTATTAAGCTGAATTATATATTAAGCTTATTTTTTTTATTAAATATAATTAAATTTTATGCTTAATTAATTATTTGACACCATGAATTAATAGATCGATTGAATTGATAGGTCAAATTAATTGTTAGGCTCAGTTGCACATTGGACTCAGTTATTCATTTTATCCAATTAATTTTTAATGCCAGTTAATAAATGTTAGGTCTAGTTAATTATTATGCTCAATCATGTCTTAAGTTCAATTATAATCTAGATATGATCATATCTTAGGCTTAACTCATTTACAGGCTCAATTTTTTATTTGGTTCAAGCATGCTATGCCTAATTTTATCTTAGGGTCGATTAAATTTTGGACCCAGTTATATTTGTGGCTCAATCATTTATTTACCTTCCTTTGTTCTTTGACTCAATATAAATGAAGTACAACTATTTATTATGTCTAATTATATATCAAACTCAATCTTTAATTGGGTTTACTTAAATCTCATATCCAATTCTTAGTCACAATTGAATCTTGAGCTGAATAATACTGTTAGGCCCAATTTTTGTTTATTAGGTCTATTTTATTTTTTAGGTTTAATCATATTAAGCTTAATTTCATATTAGGCCCAATTAAATCTTAAGTCTTATTAATAATTTAGCGAATCTAATTATCTGGTTCAATTAATTGCTAGACTTAATTACATTTTAGGCCCAATTATTTTTAAGGTCTAATTAATATACCTAACTATATCTAAAGCACCACATTTTATTATTAAGTAAAATTATCTGTTAGGTCCAATTATATTAAGTCTGATTAAAATTTGAGTCTAATTGTAATTCAGGCCAAATTTGTTCTTAGGTTCAATTATTTATCAAGCTTAGGCACACTAACCCTAATTAATTATTGATCCAATCATATGTTAAATCACATTAACTGCATGGCTAATTATATTTTAAGGTCAATTACATATCAATGTCATTTAGTTCTTCAACCCAATTATATATTAAGTTGAATTTTTTATTAGGATGAATTATATATATTAACAATAATTTTTTTTTAAGATTAATTAAATCTTTGGTTCAACTAATTTTTATGCATAATTAAATCTTAAGTTCAATTCATTATTAAACTAAATTAATTTGATCTAATAAATCAAAGCACATATGTGATTGAATAATTAATTGAACTTAGTAATTCATCGGACCATATAATTAATTTCTCCTAAGATTTGGTTAGATATGATAAAAGAAACTGGGCTTATTGAATAATTTGACCTATTAAATAATTGGCTTTAATATGTAATTAGGCATGGGAACTAAATCGGCCCAATAAATAATTAGGCCTAAAATTTGATTATATCTAAAAATTAGATGGATCTTATAAAAAATTGTATTTATTGTATAATTAGATCTAATTGGGCCTATTAGTGGGACAAAAATGATGAGGCTAATATGTATCAGCCAAAACAATAATTTGATGTGTAATTAGTGGGTCTAATTGTAATTCAGCCTAATAACTATTTGAATAATAATAAAAAAATTAGGCTAAGTATATAATTATATGTAAGAACTAAGTGGTCCTAAGTGATTCATCCTAATGTGTAATTGAGTCTAACAAATAATTTAACCCAACAATTCATTAGGTCTAACAATTTTGCAAAGCTAAATAGTTAATTGAGTCTCGGATTTGATTGGGTTTAGCAAAAAAAGTTATAATATATAATTGAGCTTAATAAATAGTTAAGCTTAACATATATTGAACTTGATAAAATATTAAACCTATGATTGAGCCAAATAATTGTTTGGAAAAATAATATGGCCCAACAATCCATTAAGTCAAATAACTATTATGCCTATAATTTAATTTTTCTTAGAACCAGTTAGGTTTAATGTCTGAATTAGGCTAAAAAAAATGTTAGGTTTCATATATAATTAGGCCTTAAACATATTTGGGCTCGATAACTAATTAGGTGTAAGATATAATTAGATTTGAGATGTAATTAATTAAGTTTAACAATTAATAACACAAAATTAATTAGACCTAAAAATTAATTAAGTTTAATAATTGATTGCACTTAAAATTTAATTATGAATAAGAATAGGTCCAAGATTTAATTGGGTATAATGTGCATTAATCCATCACATAATTGGTCTACAATTAAGTTGGACCCAAATATAATTTAACTGAAGATATAACTGAGCATAATAATTAATTAGACCAAATAATTATCTGGGCCTAATATATATTAATTAATACAAAAATTAATTGGATCTAACATTTAATTAGATCAAGTATATAATTGAGACCAACAATTAGTTAGAAGTGACAATTCATTTGGTGTTATTAATTAGATCTAAGAATTAACTAGATCTAATAAAAAATTAAACTTAATAAATAATTGGACTTTTTAGTCAAGTTTCTATATATTTTTTTTATCAATTTTACATATAAACTTTTAAATTTAGCCTAAATTAAAAATTATCTTCAATTTTTTAAAATATACTATTTAAATAGAAGATATTGTACAATAAACTTTGTTTTAAAATTTAAAAAAGGCAAATAAATATTTAAGCTAACATCTTTTTTTTTTAGAATTTTGAGTAGTAAAATTATTTTCATGATGTTTAAAAATTTTAAATACCCAAAAAATTTGACTTTTATTTTGTTGTATATTTCTTCGTGTTTGTCAAAAGTTTTAAGTTGTTGTGCCAAATTACCAATTTGAATTGTTCCTCTATGAAAAAAAAAAGAGTCAAACTAGACCAAATATATATTTTATGTGTAGAATTGGTTAAAAAAATGTAAGAACTTTGACTAAAAAATGCAAATAGTACAAAGTTCGCTTTAATCTTCATCTTAATATTACTTATTGAATTATTAATCTCACTTTTTGATAAAATTATGTAATATCAAAAATTAAAATTATTTAAATTTGAGTTTTATGAAATATAATTAAATTTAAAATTAAATAATTTTCACATTATCTTTCAATCAAACATGAGAATGAGGATTAAAAAATATTATAATATTAAATTAACCATTTTTACTAATTCAATGATCTCTAAATATCATTTGACTTCTTAAAATTAAATAGTATAAATCATGGTCTTTTTATTATTATTATTATTAGAGAGAGTAGTTTATTAGTTAGCTTGCTATTAGTGCATTAATAAGTCAATTTTCTTAAACTTCATATATAATTTAATTTTAATTTATATTTAAAATATTTTTTTTAATATTTGAAAACTATTAAAGAAGACTCAAATATGATCTTCATAAACTTTATCCCACTCTTTTGCAAAATTTCTATTTAACTCTTTAAAGTTCTTTGTTTTGAATTAATATCTATACAATTGATAATGATATTTTTAACATAAATTATTTGAAATTAAGATTAAAAGTTTTTTTTTGTGAGCACTTGGTTGGCATTCACTTCAATAACGTCAACTAGGCTAGTAATACCATTAAAAATTAATTCTAAGGAAATAATATTGTTTCTATTAAACTTCTAATAAAGATGACTTCTCATGATTTGTTCCTCACATTAATATTCTTAATATGAAATCCAAAAATTATTTGAAAAAAAAGTTTAAAAGCAAAACTATACATTGCACTTGCTTCTCATGCTCTTCCTTCCATGTATTTCACAAGTATTACATATGCAATACTTTATTTTTTAATTAATATTTATTATGTTCATAGTATATGGTTAGGAAAATAGGTTAACGTTGAACCAAATACCATAATACAATGAATAATTTAATATAAAATTTCTTTATTTTTTAGTATTATCATCGCAAATTATTGAAAGAGTGAAAATTCAAATTCATATCTACTCGTTTTAAAAAAACTACTACTACTAATAATAATGACGATGATGATGATAAAATTGATAACAAAATAATGATAATACAAATAACGTTAATAATAATTTTAATTCAAAAATAAAAAAATAAAATTTCAAATAAAATATAAAAAATTTCAACAAATAAAAATAAAAATTTTGAAAATAATGAAAAATCATAAAAAATGAAAGTAAGGAGACAATAAAAAGTTTTTGAAATAAAAAAGTTATAAAATAAAAAACTACATGAAAATTTAGAAAACCAAATTATTTCTTTGAAAAAAGTTAAAAATTAAAATAAAGAAAAAAATGATCTCCCCTTCTATTACTATTTTCTTCAATGATCATATATTTACCATTAATTTACTATAAAAATAATTCAAATAAAAAATTTTAAATATAAATAGAAAAACACAATCAAAAAGCAAAAGTCATTTTGCTTTTACACCAACTTCATTATATATTAACCCAAATTTTATTAAGCTTATTTAATTCTCAAACACATATTAGTTATTAGACTCAATTATTTGTTAGGTTATTAATTTAAAGGCTAGAGTACATGATACTGCCACTATTGTTGCAACTGCTATTCCATCTAAACCACTTATGCTGCTACTATTAGTACTACTATAGTTCTGTCTAAACCACTTCTACTGCTACTGCATCTAAACCAAAACTATTGCTATTACTATGGCTATTGCTACTGCTATTTCGTCCACACTGGTACTACATGTATCTAAAATACTGCCACTACTACTATAATTACTTCTACTCCATCTACTACTACGTGCATTTGCACTACTACTATTGCTACTCTATCCAAACTATGGTTACTACTATGGGTTACAGTTTATGGGTTAGTGGTTAGGATTTAAAATTTAGGGTTTAAGGGCTAATGATTAGGATTTAGGGTTTAGAGGATTAAGTTTAGGGATTAAAGTTTAAAGTTCTAGTGGAAGTTAGGATTTAAGGTTAGAGTTTTATGTTTAGGGTTAGGTTTTAAGTAACGGGTTTAGGGTTAATGGTTTAAGGTGTTAATGGTTAGAATTTTGGGATTAGAGCTTAGGGGGTACAAGGGTTAGGGGTTAGGGTTGAGGTTTAAGATTTTTGGTTTTTGGGTTTTGATTAAAGGTTTACTATTTTGGGCTTAGGGCTTAAAGTTTAGAGTTTAAGGTTTAAGATATAATAGTTTAGACGCTGAGGGTGTACAGGCTAGGTTTTAAGGTTTATAGATTAACGTTTAAAGTTTAGATGTTAGGATTTACAGTTTAAGGTTTAAAGGTTAGGGTTTAGGTTTTCAGATTTGGAATTTCAGGATTTCAAACTTAGGGTTTAGGATTAGGGATATAGGACTTTATAGTTTAAGGGGAGGTTAAGGTTTAGGGTTGAAAGGCTTTATAGTTTAAGGTTTGGAGGTTAAGGTTTAGGGTTGAAAGGCTTGGGTTTAAGATTTTAGGATGAGTATTTGGGGATTAGGGATAAGGATTTAAGGTTTAGGGGTTTGATTTTAAGGATAAAGGTCTAGGGTTTAGGGGTTCAATTTTAGGGTTTTGACTCTAGTGGTTTAGGGTTTTAGTGTTATAGTATAGTGTTTAGCAATTAGTATTTAGCATTTAAGGTTTAAGGTTTATGGGTTAGATGTTAACTTTTATGGTTTACACTTTCATGGTTAAGGGTTAGAGTTTAGGGTTAACAGTTTAACGCTTCGGTTTAGATGTTAAGATTTAGGATTACAGTTGAGAGTTTAGGGGTTATAGTTTAAGATTTAGAGGTTATAAATGAGCAATAATTAACTAGATCTAATAACTAATTAAGCTTAACGTTTATTAAGTGGACCTAAAAATTAATTAGATTTAACATTTGTTTTTCTTGAATATGTAATTAAAATTAATAATTAATTAGACACACCAATTCATTGGGTTTAATAATTAGTTAAGCATAATATGTAATTAGATTTCATAAAAAAATTGCGCTTAATATATAATTTGATCAATAAATAATTGGTCTCAATATAAAGTTTGGCTTAAAAATTAAATTAACCTAATAAATAATTGACTTAAGATGTAGTTGAACCTTGTAATTAATTGGACCTAAGACTTAACTAAGACTTAAAATTAGTTTGGTTTGATAACTGAATAATCCTAATCAAGTGGGTCAAGATGTAATTGAGCCTAACACTTAATTAGATCTAATAATAATTAATTAAGACATTCTACCTAATAATTGAACGCAAAATTTAATTGTGACTAAATTGGTTGTTGGGTTTCAAGGAAAGTTCTTTAGCTCTTACATAGGCTTAATTATTTATTAACCTTGTTATAACTGAGTCTTGTAAATAATATGACCTAAGAAATAATTAGACTTGAAATTAATTGGGTCTAAAAAATTAGCTTCATATTAAATTTAGGCTTCAAATTTAGGCCTACCACGTAATAAGACAAATATAATTAAACCCAAGATATGAGATTAATAAATAATTCAGCCTGATACATAACTGAGCCCAATGTGCAGCCTAAGATATAATTAGATCAAATAATGGTTGAGGTAACACTTATAAGGTCTAATAATTATTGAGTTTTTTATGCTTGACCCAAGGAATATTTGACCTAAACATTGATTAAGCCAAATAGTTAACTGGGCTTAAAATTTTATTTTATTTTTTATTGGTTGGGCATAAGATTTGATGGAACTTAATAAAATTGAGCTTAATACATAATTAGGACTAATAAATTATTAGGTTAAAAACGAAATAGACTTAATAACGAATTCAACCTATTATGTAATTATGTCAAGTAACTAATTAGATCTAAAATATAATTTACTCCAATAATTAATTGGGCCTAGCATGCATGAGCTTAAAAAATAATTGCTTAGGAACAAATTGAAGTAAAGACAAAACTGGCCCTAATACATAATTATTCTCAATTTAAAAATGGGATTATAAATAATTAGATTCAATTAATATTGGACCCAACATTTAATATGGTCTAATAACTAATTAGGTTTAATATATAATTGGGCCAAATAAAATATTAGATCTAAAGGCATAAGATTTAATATTGTCTAAGAATTAATAAGAAGCGATATGTATTTGAATGGAATCTGAGATATCATTAGGCCTCAGATATAATTTAGCCTAATAATATATGACTAACAATTAATTATGCCTAAGAATTAATTGAGGTTAATAGTCATTGCATCCAAGATTTTCTTGAGTCTAAGATATAATTCAGCGTACATGAACCTACTACTTAATTAGGCTAAGAATAAATTGAGTTTAAGACATATAATTGGATCCAAATTATACTTGAATTTAAGATATAATTAAGTATAATAATTAATTAGACTTAACAACTAATTAGACTTAATATTTATTAATTGGGCCTCATATGTGATTGATATTAATATTTAATTGCACTTAGCAATTCATTAGATATTAAAATTAGCCCTAAGATTTGACTGGGTATAATAAAAAATTGAATTTAAAATATAATTTGATGTAACAATTGAGTCTAAGAACTAAACCAATCAAATAAATAATTAAACTTAAGATTTAATTGAATCTAACAATTAATTGAATCCAATAATTGATTGATCTTAATAATTAATTAGGTTTAAGATTTAATTATGTTCGAAAATCTATTAAGCCTTACAAAATTAGGTTTAATCCATAATCAGTTTTACAAAATAATCAACCCAAAGATATAATTCGGCCTCAATTAATGAGATCGAATTAATAAGGCTAACTTGCGTGAGTCCAAGAAATGATATGACATAATTGTGCTTAATAAATAATATGATGAACATATAATTTGACCTATAAATAATTGGGCTTGAGATTTAATTAATTTAGCCTCCTATATAATTAGACTTATGATATAATGTCTAATTAAGTCTAACAATTAATTGGACTCAACAACTCATTAAGTCGAATAGTTTATCCTATCTAATAAATAATTGGGCCTTCTAATTGAGCCTAATAAATAATTGAACATAATATATAATTGATCTTAATAAAAAAATGATCTTTAGATGTATAATTGAACCAAAAAAAGAAATAAGTTTAATATATAATTAAGCCTAAAGTATAAACTGAGCCTAATTAACTGGATTTAAGATATAATTGGATTTGGCATGCATTAGTCTAAGAAATAATTGAATCTTGGAATAAATTGGGCATAAGATGTAACCGCACCCAAATTATAATTGAATTTAAGATATAGTTAGACCTTATAAATAATTGTGATCAATAGATAATTAGGCTCATAATAAATAACAGGAACGAAGATTAAGTTCTATTATGCATGAAACTAAGAAATAATTGTGCCTGGGAATAGATTAAGTCTAATGAATATTATTAAGCCTACGAATTAAAGAGCGAAATATGTAATAGAGTCTAACAATTAATTAGACCAAAAAATTCATTACTTTAAATAACTAATTGAGCCCAATGAAAAATTATGCTCAACATATGATTGGGCCTAAGAATGAGATATGATTGATAAATAATTGTGCCTACTATGTGACTGAGCCTAATAATTCTTTTAGTTTAACAATTCGTTAGGTCAAGTAATTAAATAAGCCTTGTATTTAATTGGATTTGATAAAAAAAATTAGGTTTAATATATAATCAGCTTAATAAATAATTGGACTTAATACGTAATTAGGTACTGAGTTGTTCTGTCATGTTTCATTTAAAGATAGTTAAGTCTTGTACACACTTAATATTTTTACATCAAGAACCAGGCTGTACCGGTTTAAAATATAATTAATTAAGTTGAATAATTAATTAAATCTCATAATTAATTAGGTCAAAATTTAATTGTGACTAAGAATTAATTAGACATAAAATTGAGTTGATCTTAATAAAAAATTAGGCTTAATATATAAGTAATAAATAATTGAGCTTAATCTATAATTTGGTCTAAAAATGAAACGAGACTAATAAATAATTGTGCGTAAAATCAAATGAAGAATTGTTTCCAAAATGAAATGAGACTAATAAATAATTGTGCGTAAAATCAAATGAAGAATTGTTTCCAAAAATGAAATGAGACTAACAAATAATTGTGCGTAAAATCAAATGAAGAATTGTATGCATGAATCTAATACATAATTAGGCTAAAGAATGAATTAAGCTTAAGATATTATTGGATCCCAGTTATAATTAAATTTAAGATATAATTGAGCATAATAACTAATTTGGCTCATCATTTATTAATTAGATCTAACATTTAATTAGATCAAATATATAATTAAGATTACTAATTAATTAAACCTAGCAATTTATTGGGTCTAATAATTAATTAAGCAATGATTTGGTTGTGCTAATAAAAGATTACGCTTAGTATATAAATTGACCAAATAAATAATTAGTCTTAGGTATATAATTGGGTCTAATGATAAAAATGGCTTAATAAGTAATTGATTCTAAGATACAATCAAGATTATCAATTAATTGACTTTGATAATTAATTATTTCAAAGAGTTTGTTGGGCATAAGATGTAATTGAACCTTGAAAAACATTAGGCTTACTATATAATTAATTAATTAGATCAAATAATTAGGCTAAAGTTGCATGAGCCCATAAATAATTCAACATATAACTACATTTACTAAATAATATGGCCCTAAATATAATGAAACCTAAAATTAATTGGGATATATGGTGTAATTAGGCCTATCATACGGTTGGGCTTATGATAGAATGTATCAAATATAATTTAACTTGATATATAGGAGGACCTAATAATTAATTGAGGTTAACATTTATTAAATCTAATAATTGGGGCCAATCATGCATGAACCTAACAAATAATTGTGCAGGAATGAATTAAATCTAATGTAAGTTGATTAAGCCTCAGAATTGATTGGGTATAGAAGACAAATGAGCCAAACATGTATTGGAACCTAGCGATCAATTAAGTCTAATAATTAATTGAGCTTTTAAAATTTTTTTGACTGCACATGTAATTAGGCCACTTAAATAATTAGTTTAATATAAAAATAAACTAAATAACGAATTTAGGCCTAAAAATAATTAATTAAGCCAAAGATTTTATTAGATCTAATAAAAAATTAAACTTAATAGATAATTCAACCTTATTATAACTGGGTCTAAGAACTAAATTGACCTAATAAATTATTGGAATTATGTTTTAATCAAGCCTAACAATTAATTTTATCAAATAATTAATTAGACTTAGCAATTAATTAAGTGTAAGATTTAATTAGGTAAAAAAAAATTTAACTTAATATATAGTTGATCTTGATAAATAGTCATACTTATTATAAATTGGCTCTAAAAACTAAATAGGCTTCATACATAATTGGACTTAAAATATAGTCTAGGTCTAATAATTAATTGTATTTATTTGAGATATAATTGGCTCCAATTATAGTTGCACTTAAGATATAATTCGGTTGTATAAATAATTGCATTCATTAGATAATTAGGCCTAATAATAAATAATAGAGCCACAAATAGAATTGGGACTATTAAGCATGAAATTAAGAAATAATTCAGCTCAGGAACAATTTCAACTGAATGTATATAAATTGCACTTAAGAATTATTTATACTATTAATAATAAGGCTTAGGATGTAATTCAACTTACCATTAATCGGACTAAATAATTCATTTTGTCAAATAAAGACTTGGGCCTAAAATTTAAAGAATTAACTGCACCTAAGATTTCATTAAATGAAGAGTAATCTATAACTAGATCTAACAACTAATTGAACTTAACAATTTGGTTGGGTGAAGTAATTAATTGTGCATAAAATTTAATTAAGTTTAATAAAAAATTGAACTTAATGAATAATCAAACTTCATAAATAGTTAATATAAAATATATAATTATGCCTAATAAAAATATTGAACCAAAGAAGTAACTGGGCCTAGTGATTAATCAAACCCATCAAATAATTAGGCATAAAAATTAATGAAGTCTAATTTAATTGAGCTTAAGATTTAATTGTGACTAAAACTTAATTGGTCTTAAAATTTACTCGAGGTAAATAAATAATTAATCTTAAAATATAATTAAGGTTAACAAATAGTTAAACTTTGTTTATAATTGAGTTTAAGAATAAAATAAGACTAATAAATAATTGGATCGAAAATTTAAATTATTTAAGATAAATAATTGAGTTAAACTCAATGTATATAATTGAGTCTAATAAATAATATGGCCTAAAATTAATTGGGCCTAACAATTTGGATATATGATATAATGAGGCATAATATAAAATTAGGGTTACTATATAATGAGCCAAATATAATTCAACTTGGGATATAATTGGTCCTTGTAAATAAATTGGCCTAATATATAGTTGGACCTAGTGTGCAATAGCATAAGATAAATTTGATATAATGGGATTTAATAATTAATTTTAGCTAACATTTATTGAATTTTAATAATTATTAGGGTTATCATGCATGAACCTAGGAAATAATTAGGTTTTAAAATGAATTAGACTTAAGATATAATTGATCTAACAACTAATTTGACCTAAAAATTAATTAGATCGAACAATTAATTGACATAAGATTGAAGGGCGCCTAAGAATTAGTTATATATTTAAGATTTGATGGGACCTAATAAAGACTAGGCGTAATATTAGGAGTAATAAATTATTGAGCTGAGAACAAAATGGGTTTAATAAATAATTTAACCTAAAATATAATTAGGTTGGATAATTAGTCAAGTTAAGGTAGAAAAAATAATTACAACAGAAGGACAAATTGGAGTTAAGGCATAATTGGGTCTAAGATATAATTGTTTCCAAATGATAAACGAACCTTATAACAATTTGGGCCTATAATGCATTATCAATTCATTTAGTATAATAATTAATTAGGCCTAACAATCGATTGGATCAAATAAAAAATTAAGCTTAATATATAATTTGCCTAATAAACAATTGGCCATATTATATGAATGAGCCTAGGAATTGAATTGGCCTAATACATAACTAGGTTTAAGCTTTAAGTCTAACAATTAATTAGACTTAACAATTACCTAGTCATAATAATTAATTGAGACTATGAATTAATTGTGCCTAAACATTAATTGAATCTAAGATTTAATTAACTTTTAAAGAAATAGCTTAATATATAATTAGGCCTAAAGAATAATCAAATTCAAGGTTTAGGTTAACTAATTAATTGGATCAAATTAATTAGGTTAACATGCACAAGCCTAAGAAACAATTCATCGTATAATTGGCCTAAGATATAATTAGACCAATTATAAATGATTAGGCATATGATATAATTACCCCATTTATATGCTAACTATGTAATGGCCCAAATATACTTGGACTTTATATATAATTCGCTTAATAAATAATTTGATCCAATATATAATTGGATCTAATATGCATTTGCTTAATATATAACTACGCCTAACATTTATTAGGTCTAATAATTAATTAAGCATATCGTGCATGAACCCAAGAAATAATTGGCCTTAGTTCAAATTAGGCCTAACTATGTTAATAGTACCTAATATATAATTAAACCTAATATTTAATTTGTCCTAACAATCCATTAGAACTTACATTTCATTAGGTTTGATACTGTATTTTGAAAGAATGGTGTTAGGAACGCAAATTATGTAACTTTGCTAGAAAACTTTGTTTGGAGAGTACAAGCACAAGTTTAAACAAATTTGAATGAAAATAGGGGATAAAAAGCTCGCCACCAAGTTTAATACCAAAGCGATACAGAAAATCTGAATAAAAATATGGAATACAACTCACCATTCAAAAGGACATAGATAAACACCACCCTAAGAGATACAAAGATGTTTCTCACCACCCAATGACTCCTAACCAAAGAGATACAATGATGGAAGAGAGAGCTAAAAGAATTTTTGGACGTACAACTAAAGTTTAGGCTTCTTTCTAAGTCTAAGGAATGAAAATAAATACTAGTGCATGGAACAACCCTCATGCATTGGGATTTCGAAAATCATTAAGTTTTGATAAATAAATCATTTAAAGTATTTGTTTGACAAAAAAAAATGAATTTGGTACACCAAAATAAATCTCTCTTGAAGTTTGCTAAGGTGCATGGCAACCATCCACCACTGAATAAGTTTTCATAACCTCCTCTCTAGAAAATCTTCCAAGGTTTATGCCAATTGTCTTTCACATAGCATCACAGGCAAAATGTGGTAATATAATCATTTATATGTCAATCTCCTCTAGTTGAAAACAACTTGTCCTCAAGTGTTCAATGTCTCTCTTTGCATGATATGGACTTAAGTCAGCCACATTGAATGTTGGGGAAACTCTATAATCAATTGATAACTTAATCTCAATAACATTTTTGCCAATCCTTCTGAGCACCTTGAATGGACCATCAGCCTTTGGTTTTAATTTCCAAATTTTCCTTACGAAAACCTCTCCTTTCTTAGATGTATACAAACTAGATTACCTTATTTCAACTCCATCTACTTTTGATGTTTATTGGCAACTTGCTTGTATTTCTTATTTTGCTTATCAATGGCTGCTCTTATAATGTCATGCAACTTTTTGACCTATTTTGCCCTTTCATCATCATCTCTACTAAATTGTGTGGTTGTAAAACGAGGAACCAAATCCGAAGGACTTATAAGATTAGCACCATAAACAACCTTAAATGGACTCATAACTGTAAGCCAATTATATCAGTCTATAATAAATTAAGTTTGACAAAAATAGTTTTAACCTAATAA
Organism: Moringa oleifera; assembly: GCA_021397835.1. Classification (NCBI taxonomy): domain Eukaryota; kingdom Viridiplantae; phylum Streptophyta; class Magnoliopsida; order Brassicales; family Moringaceae; genus Moringa; species Moringa oleifera. The sequence goes on along the minus strand of JAJFZO010000902.1, from coordinate 610,397 downwards.
TTTATTAAGCTTGATTATTTATTAAAATCAATTAGATAGTAAGCCCAATTTTTTTATTAGGCCTAATTAAATCTTTGACCTAACGAATTGTTAGGTATAATCATTTTCAGGTTCAATTACATCTTAGGGCTAACTATTTATTAGGCCCATTTCATATCCAATCCATGTTTATATTAAATTCAAATATTTACAAGGCCAAATTATATATTAAGTAAAGCCTTTATTAAGCCCAACTAAATCTTAACTCAATTAAACTCAAAATGAATTGCTAGATCCAATGAATTATTAAGCGCCAATAATTGTTAGGCTTCATTACATTGGAGAGCCAATTATTTTTTTATGCCTAATATTTATTGGGTTCATGCATAACAAGCCTAATTAATAACTAGACTTATTAAATGTTAGGCCCAGTTATATCTTGGACTAATGCATATTAGGTCCAATTATGTATTAGGTCAGATTATTTATTAGCTCAATTATATCTTAACTGTAATTATATTTGGTTCATGATATCATATGTCTAATTATATTATATATCCAGTTTTTCAGGCCCAATATGAGGTCTAATTATATCTTAGGTGATATAATATCTTCAGCTGGACTATTTCATTGGCTCAATTATATAATAAATAAATTTTTTTTAAGGTTTAACTAATTTTCAAGCACAATGAATTGTTAAGTTTAACTAATTATTAAGTCAAATTAATTGTTCAACTCAATTAAATTTTAAGCCCCAATTTAGGCCTTAGGCCCTATTATTAAGACCAATTATTTATTAGGTTAAATTTTATAGTAAACTCATTTTTTTATTAGACTCAATCAAATGTTAAGCATAATTAATTGTTAACCTCAATTAATTGTTAATTTCAATTACATATTTGACGCGATTAAATATTAAATCAAATTAATTTTTAGGCCTAATTAATAATTATTAAGCCTAATTAATTATTACACTAAATTATATCATAAATACAATTGTAGGTTGGGTTTGAAAAAACTAAGACTAAATACGTTTCTAAGTACTGTATAGGGTTCATGCACGCTATTATATCTTATACTCAATTAAATTTTAAATTCAGTTATAATTTAGGATTGATTTGTTTATAAGTATCATTTACCCAATTATAGATTACGCCTAATTATTTATAATAGACTTGAGTACATATTAAACTCAATTTTTATTACTCGATTGAATCTTAGACTTAATTAATTTTTAATTATAGTTAAATATTGAGCATAATTAATTATTAAAGTTAATTAATTCTTAGGCCTAACAAATTATTAGGCTATTAATTGTTTGACTCATTAATATCTCAAGCCTAGTCATATCATAGACCGAATTTAATTATCAAGATCTAATATCTTGTAGACCTAATTACTTATTAAATCCTATTATACATAAGGTTAAACTTTTAATCAAGCCTAATTAATTCTTGGATTGATTTAAATCTTAGGCACAGTCAATTATCAGAGTCAATCAAATATTAGACCAAATTATTTACTAGGTTTAATAAATTATTAGGCTCAATTACATCTTAGGTCCAACATTGTATTAAGCGTAATTATATATGAGACCTAGATAATTTATTAAGCTGAATTATATATTAAACTATTTTTTATAAAATACAATTAAATTTTAGACTCAATTAATTATTTGACGCAACAAATTGATAAGCCTATTTAATTGTTAGGTCAAATCAATTGTTAGGCTTAGTTGCACATTTGGCTCAATTATTCATTTGATCTAATTAATTTTTAAGACCAATTGATAAATGTTCGGTCCAATTAGTTATTACACTTAATTACATCTTAAGTTCAATTATAATTTGGATACGATCATATCTTACACTTAATTTTGTATTTGATTCAAGCATGCTACACTTAATTATATCTTAGGGTTTATTAAATTTTTGGACCCAATTATATTTTAGGTTCAATTATTTATTTATCTCACTTTATTTTTTGACTCAATACAAATTAAGTTCAATAATTTATTATGCCTAATTATATATTAAGCTTAATCTTTAATTAGGCTTAATTAAATGTTATGTTCAATTAATTCTTAATCATAATTAAATCCTGGGCTCAATAAACTATTAGGCTCAATCTTTGTTTATTAGATCGATTTCGTTTTTTATGTTTAATTATATATTAAGCCTAATTTTTTATTAAGCCCCAATTAAATCTTAAGTTTAATTAATAATTTAGCAAAACTGATTATTTAGTTAAATTAACTGTTAAGACTCAATTACTTTTTAGATCTAATTAAATTTTAAGCCTTATTAATTTACATTAGGCTCCAAAATATTTTCATATGCTGAAGTATTTCTCTATTTCATGCATAATATACCCAACTATATCTTAAACACTATTATTTATTATTAACAAAATTATGTATTGGATTCAATTATATTAATTCTAATTAAAATTTAGATCCAATTATACCTTAAACCTAATCTGTTTTTAGGTCCAATTATTTGTCAAGCTCATGCACATTAAGCCTAATTGGATGTAACATATATGAAGCCATAATATACTTAGCTCAACCATGCATGAACCCATGACATAATTAGGATTCGGAATGAATTAAGACTAAAAAATAACAGAACCCAAATAATAATCCAACTTAAGATATAATTAAACATAAAAATATATGGATCTAATAAGTAATTGGGTAAAAATATTTATTACTTAGGCCCAAAAAGTAATTTCATCTAAAATTTAATAAGAGCAAATATGTAATTGAATAATTAATTGAACTTAATAATTAACTAGTCCTAAGATTTGATAAGATATGATAAAAAATTGGGTTTTATGTATAATTTGACTTGATAAATAATTGGCTTTAATATTGTAATTTGGCATAAAAAATAAATCAGTCAATAAATAGTTAGTTATAAAAAATTTTATGTAATTATTACGTCAACCTAATAATTAATTGAGCTTAAAATTTGATTGTATTTGAAAATTAGTTAGATCTTCTAAAAAATTATGTTTATTATGTAATTAGATCTAAGAAATAATAGGCATATAGATACAATTAGGCCTATTAATGGAACAAAAATAATGAGGCTAATATGTATCAGCCAAATAAATAATTCGACGTGTAATCAGGCTTTATAAATAAATCAGCTAAGATATAATTAAACATGAAATTAATTGAGCTTAAAAATTTTGACATATAATATAACTAGGGCTCATGTATAATTATACCTATGAGATAATGAGACAGATATAATTAGACCTGGTAAATAATTTAGTTTGATATATAATTGGAAATATTTTGAAAAATTTCAAGATATAATTTAGTAGTACGTATTAAGCTTAAGAAATAATTGATCCTAACAATTAATTAGGTTTAACAATATATTAAGCCTAATAATTAAATTAGCTTAATAAATACTATGACTAAAATATAGACAAGTTTGATAATTAATTGAATTTAAAATATAATTGGACCTAAAAAATTGGTGGGCTTAATAAGTAATTCAGCCTAACAACTACTTATATCATAATAAAAAACTAGGCCTAGTATGTAATTATGTCTAAGAACTGAATGGTCCTAATAAATGATTGATTTTAATTATAATCAAGTCCAACAAATAATTTGACTTAACAATTCATTAGGCTTAACAGTTTGCTGGACCAAATAATTAATTGAGCCTTGAATTTGATCGGATTTAGCAAAAAAAAAAAAAAAAAGCATAATGTATAATTGAGCACAATAAATAGTTGGGCTTAATATATAGTAAACTTGATAAAATATTAAATGTAAAATGTGATTGAGCCTAATAATTATGTGGAGCAAATAATTAATTGTGCTCAAAATTTAATTTTTCTTAGAACTAGTTAGGTCTCATATCTAAATTGGGCTAAAAAAAATGTTGGGTTTCATATATAATTGGGTCTTAAATATATTTGAGTCAAATAACTGGTTGGATCTAAAATATAATTGAATTTGAGATGTAATTAAACTTAATAATTAATAATATAATAATTAATTAAGCAAAAAAATTAATTGAGCTTAATAATTAATCATGCTTGAAATTTAATTACAAATAAGAGTTAAATAGGTTTAAAATTTAATTGGACATGATGTACATTACTTGGACCTACCCAAATAATTAGGTTTATAAATAAGTTGGACCCAAATATAATTCAATCGAAGATATAACTGAGCATAATAATTACTTAGACCAAATAATTATCTGAGCCTAACATATATTGATTTACATAAAAAATAATTGGATCTATCATTTGATCAAGTTAAGCATATAATTGAGATTAAGAATTAATTAAACCTAACAATTCATTTAGTGTTATTAATTAGGCCTAAGAATTGATTGAACTTTTTAATCTTAGTTTTTATATTTTTTTTGTCAATTTTACATATGAACTTTTTAATTTAGTCTAAATTAAGCATTATTTTCAATTTTTTAAAACAAATTGTTTTGAAATTTGTAAAAAATTATCAAATTTTTATTAGAATTTTGAGTAGTAAAATTATTTTCATGATGTTTCAAAAATACATATTTTTGATACACAAAAATTCTGACTCTCAAAAAAATAAGTAAGCCGAGTTAGACCAAATACATATTTTATGTGTAGAATTGGTCAAAAAAATAATTGTAAGAACTTGATTAAAAAATGACAATATTACAAAGTTCGTTTTGATCTTTGTCTTAATATTAATTATTGAATTATGAATCTAACTCTCGAGAAAATTATACAATATTAAAAATTATAATTAATAAATTTGAATTTTATAAAATAGAATTAAATTTAAAATTAAATAATTTTCATATTATCTTTCAATTAAACAAGAGAATAAGGATATAAAAAATTATAATATTAGAATAACATTTTCATTAATTTAATAATCTCTAAATATCATTTAACTTCTTAAAATTAGACAATAAACCATGTCTTTTTTATTGTTATCATTATTAGAGAGAGTTGCTCTTTAGTTAGCTTGCTATTAGTGTATTGATAAATCAATGCTTTTAAACTTCATATATAATGTAATTCAAATTCATATTTGAAATATTTTCTCTTAATTTTTCAAAACTATGAAAGAAGACTCAAACATGATTTTTATAAATTTTGTCACACTCTTTTCATAAATTTCTATTTAATTCTTCAAATTTTATTTGTGTTAAATTAAAAAATACAAAGTTGATAATGATACATATCAATCACTTGACATTTAAAAAAAATCTGAAATTAGGACTAAAAGTATTTTTTTAATTAATATTTATTATGTTTATAGCATATGGTTAGGAAAATAAGTTAACATGGAACCAAATACTATAATACAATGAATAATTTAATATAAATATAATAAATTTTTTTTATTTTTTAATATTATCTTTACAAATTATTGACAGAGTGAAAATTCAAATTCAAATTCAAATCTACTCATTGTTAAGAATATTACTACTACAACAACAAAAAATAATAATAACAACAATCATGTTGATTATGATAATAAAATTGATAATAAAATAGTAATAATTATTATAAAGATAATGTTCATAACAATAACAAAAAATCATAATTTTAATATAAAAATTAAAAAAATAAAATTTTAAATAGAATATAAAAAGGTCAACAAAATAAAATTAAAAATTTCAAAAATAACCAAAAAAATAGTAAAAGAAATAAAAGTAAGGAGACAATAAAAAAAATTTTTAAAATAAAAAACTACATGAAAATTTATAAAACCAAAATATTTCTTTAAAAATTTTAAAAATTAAAAACCAAATAAAGCAAACAAAAAAAGAATGATCTCCTTATCTCTTACTATTTTCTTCAACAATCATTTATTTACCATTAGTTTACTATAAAAATAATTTAAATAAAAAACTAAAAATACAAAGAGAGACCTATTTGTATTCTCCACAAAGGTCATTTTTCATTTATAAAAAATACACTTAGAGATTTTTATTTCTTATATACAATGAGCCATTTTTCTCAATAAGAATGACACCAAGCATCCCCTAAACTCAGGGAGAGATGAAGAAATACCAAGAATGCGTGTTTTTCTTTCGATCCGTCATCTAATAGTCAACTCAGCACTATAACATTGTGACTTCTTCACGTCCACCACCACAAACAGCCACCGTAAGGCCAGTTGATCAAATCTTAAGTGGTGATTAGTGAAGGCAATGCTTAAGTGCTACACCATTTTTCATGTTCATACACAAACTTCATTTGATTATGTACAATTTTGGTTATAATAACTTGCATCTCTTCATATATAGGTCCAAACATTAATTATTGCATCACCTAACCCTTAAATCCTAAATCAAAACGTCTAAATCCTATCCCCAAAACCATAAACTTAAACTCTTAATCTATAATCATTAAACCTCGAACTCTAAACCCTAATCCTTAAACTCTAAGCCTAACACCCCAAAACTCTAAACTTTAACACACTTTAACCCTTAAACCCTAAATCTCAAATTGTAAAGCCCAAACCATAAACATCAACCCCTAAAGCCTAAACCAATATCCCTAAATGTTAGTCCTTGCACCCTAACCAGTAAATCCTAAGCCTTAAGCCTTAACCCCTAAACCCTAAACTCTTAATCTATAATTGTTAAACCGCGAACTCTAAACCCTAACTCTTAATATATATTAAAATCAATCATTTATTAGGACCATTCAGTTCTTAGACATAATTACATACTAGGCCTAGTTTTTTATTATGATCCAAGTAGTTGTTAGGCTGAATTACTTATTAAGCCCACCAATTTTTTTAGGTCCAATTATATTTTAAATTCAATTAATTATCTAACTTGTTTATATTTAGTCATAGTATTTATTAAGCTAATTTAATTATTAGGCTTAATATATTGTTAAACCTAATTAATTTTAGGTTCAATTATATCTTAAGCACAATACGTACTACTAAATTATATCTTGAAAATTTTTAAAATATTTTCAATTATATATCAAACTGAATTATTTACTAGGTCTAATTATATCTAAAGTCTAATTATATCTGTCTCATTATCTCATAGGCATAATTAAACATGAACCCTAGTTATATTATATGTCAAATTTTTTAAGCTTAATTAATTTCACGTTTAATTATATCTTAGCTGATTTATTTATAAAGCCTGATTACACGTTGAATTATTTATTGGGTTCATACATATTAGCCTCATTATTTTTGTTCTATTAATAGGCCTAATTATATCCATATGCCTATTATTTCTTAGATCTAATTATATAATAAACATAATTTTTTAGAAGATCTAACTAATTTTCAAATAAAATCAAATTTTAGGCTCAATTAATTATTAGGTTGACTTAATAATTAAATAAAATTTTTTATAATTAACTATTTATTGACTGATTTATTTTTTATGCCCAATTACAATATTAAAGCCAATGATTTATCAAGTCAAATAATACATCAAACCCAATTTTTTTTATCATATCTTATCAAATCTTAGGACTAGTTAATTATTAAGTTCAATTAATTATTCATATTTGCTCTTATTAAATTTTAGATGAAATTACTTTTTGGGTCTAAATAATAAATATTTTTTACCCAATTACTAATTAGATCCATATTATTTTTATGTTTAATTATATCTTAAGTTGGATTATTATTTGGGTTCTATTATTTTTTAGTCTTAATTCATTCCTAATCCTAATTATGTCATCGGTTCATGCATGGTATAGCTAAGTATATTATGGCTTCATATATGTTACATCTAATTAGGCTTAATGTGCATGAGCTTGACAAATAATTGGACCTAAAAACAGATTAGGTTTAAGGTATAATTGGATCTAAATTTTAATTAGAATTAATATAATTGAATCCAATACATAATTTTGTTAATAATAAATAATAGTGTTTAAGATATAGTTGGGTATATTATGCATGAAATAGAGAAATACTTCAGCCTATGAAAATATTTTGGAGCCTAATGTAAATTAATAAGGCTTAAAATTTAATTGGATCTAAAAGTAATTGAGTCTTAACAGTTAATTTAACTAAATAATCAGTTTTGCTAAATTATTAATTAAACTTAAGATTTAATTGGGCTTAATAAAAAATTAGGCTTAATATATAATTAAACCTAAAAATTATTGAGCCCAAGATTTAATTATGATTAAGAATTAATTGAACATAACATTTAATTAAGCCTAATTAAAGATTAAGCTTAATATATAATTAGGCATAATAAATTATTGAGCTTAATTTGTATTGAGTCAAAGAACAAAGTGAGATAAATAAATAATTGAACTTAAAATATAATTGGGTCCAAAAATTTAATAAACCCTAAGATATAATTAGGTGTAGCATGCTTGAATCAAATACAAAATTAAGTGTAAGATATGATCGTATCCAAATTATAATTGAACTTAAGATTATATATTAAATCAAAAATTTTAAATATAAATAGAAAAACACAATCAAAAAGCAAAAGTCATTTTGCTTTTACACCAACTTCATTATATATTAACCCAAATTTTATTAAGCTTATTTAATTCTCAAACACATATTAGTTATTAGACTCAATTATTTGTAGGTTATTAATTTAAAGGCTAGAGTACATGATACTGCCACTATTGTTGCAACTGCTATTCTATCTAAACCACTTCTGTTGCTACTATTAATACTACTACAGTTCTATCTAAACTACTTCTACTACTGCTGCATCTAAACCAAAACTATTGCTATTACTATGGCTATTGCTACTACTATTCCGTCCAAACTAGTACTACATGTATCTAAAATACTGCCACTACTACTATAATTACTTCTACTCCATCTACTACTATGTGCATCTGCACTACTACTATTACTACTCTATCCAAACTATTGTTACTACTATGAGTTATAGTTTATGGGTTAGTAGTTAGGATTTAAAATTTAGGGTTTAGGGTTTAGAGGATTAAGTTTAGGGATTAAAGTTTAAAGTTCTAGTGGAAGTTAGGGTTTAAGGTTAGAGTTTTATGTTTAGGGTTAGGTTTTAAGTAACGGGTTTAGGGTTAACGGTTTAAGGTGTTAATGGTTAGAGTTTAGGGATTAGGGCTTAGGGGGTACAAAGGTTAGGGGTTAGGGTTGAAGTTTAAGATTTTTGGTTTTTGGTTTTTGATTAAGGGTTTACTATTTAGGGCTTAGGCCTTAAAGTTTAGCGTTTAAGGTTTAAGATATAATAGTTTAGATGCTGAGGGTGTACGGGTTAGGTTTTAAGGTTTATAGATTAACGTTTAAAGTTTAGAGATTAGGATTTACAGTTTAAGGTTTAAAGGTTAAGATTTAGGTTTTCAGATTTAGGATTTCAAACTTAAGGTTTAGGATTAGGGATATAGGACTTTATAGTTTAAGGTTTAGAGGTTAAGGTTTAGGGTTTAAAGGCTTGGGTTTAAAATTTTAGGATGAGTATTTGGGGATTAAGAATAAGGGTGTAAGGTTTCGGGGTTTGATTTTAAGGATAAAGGTCTAGGGTTTAGGGGTTAAATTTTAGAGTTTTGACTTTAATGGTTTAGGGTTTTAGTGTTATAGTATAGTGTTTAGCGATTACTATTTAGCATTTAAGGTTTAAGGTTCGAGTATAGGGTTTAAGGTTTATGGATTAGATGTTAACATTTATGGTTTACACTTTCAAGGTTAGGGGTTAGAGTTTAGAGTTAATAGTTTAACGCTTCGGTTTAAGAGTTAAGATTTAGGATTATAGTTGAGAGTTTAGGGGTCATAGTTTAAGATTTAGAGGTTATAAATGAGCAATAATTAACTAGATCTAATAACTAATTAAGCCTAACATTTATTAAGTGAACCTAAAAATTAATTAGATTTAACATTTGTTTTTCTTGAATATGTAATTAAAATTAATAATTAATTAGACATACCAATTCATTGGGTTTAATAATTAGTTAAGTATAATATGTAATTGGGCTTAATATATAATTTGATCAATAAATAATTGGTCTCAATATAAAGTTTGGCTTAAAAATTAAATTAACCTAACAAATAATTGACTTAAGTTGTAGTTGAACCTCGTAATTAATTGGACCTAAGACTTAACTAAGACTTAAAATTAGTTTGGTTTGATAATTGAATAATCCTAATCAAGTGGGTCAAGATGTAATTGAGCCTAACACTTAATTAGATCTAATAATAATTAATTAAGACATTCTACCTAATAATTGAACGCAAAATTTAATTGTGACTAAATTGGTTGTTGGGTTTCAAGGAAAGTTCTTTAGCTCTTACGATAGGCTTAATTATTTATTAACATTGTTATAATTGAGTCTTGTCAATAATATGACCTAAGAAATAATTAGACTTGAAATTAATTGGGTCTAAAAAATTAGCTTCATATTAAATTTAGGCTTCAAATTTAGGCCTACCATGTAATGAGACAAATATAATTAAACCCAAGATATGAGATTAATAAATAATTCAGCCTGATACATAACTGAGCCGAATGTGCATTAGCCTAGGATATAATTAGATCAAATAATGGTTGAGGTAACATTTATCAGGTCTAATAATTATTGAGCTTTTTATGCTTGACCCAAGGAAAATTTGACCTAAACATTGATTAGGCCAAATAGTTAACTGGGCCTAAAATTTTATTTTATTTTTATTGGTTGGGCATAAGATTTGATGGAACTTAATAAAATTGAGCTTAATACATAATTAGGACTAATAAATTATTAGGTTGAAAATGAAATAGACTTAATAACGAATTCAACCTAATATGTAATTATGTCAAGTAACTAATTAGATCTAAAATATAATTTACTCCAATAATTAATTGAGCCTAGCATGCATGAGCTTAAAAAATAATTGCTTAGGAACAAATTGAAGTAAAGACAAAATTGGCCCTAATACATAATTATTCTCAGTTTAAAAATGGGATTATAAATAATTAGGTTCAATTAATATTGGACCTAACATTTAATATGGTCTAATAACTAATTAGGTTTAACATATAATTGGACCAAATGAAATATTAGATCCAAGATGTAATTGAGCATAACAAATGATTATGACTTAATGATTAATTGAATTTAAAAATTATTTAGACCTAAGATTTAATATTGTCTAAGAATTAATAAGATGTGATATGGAATCTGAGATATCATTAGGCCTCAGATATAATTTAGCCTAATAATATATGACTAACAATTAATTATGCCTAAGAATTAATTTAGGTTAATAGTCATTGGATCCAAGATTTACTTGAGTCCAAGATATAATTCAGCGTACATGAACCTACTACTTCATTAGGCTAAGAATAAATTGAGTTTATTTCAACTCCATCTACTTTTGATGTTTATTGGCAATTTGCTTGTATTTCTTATTTTGCTTATCAATAGCTGCTCTTACAATGTTATGCAACTTTTTAACCTATTTTGCCCTTTCATCACCACCTCTACTAAATTGTGTGATTGTAAAACGAGGAACCAAATCTGAAGGACCTATAGGATTAGCACCATAAACAACCTTAAATGGACTCATAACTGTACTATGGTGCATGGAACAGGTTGTAGGCAAACTTCATTTGCGGAAAAACTAGATCCTATTGCTGAATATTTTTGTCAACATAACTTCTTAGCAAGTTCCCTAAGCTCTTGTTTGTTACATCTGTTTGTCCATTGGTTTGGGAATGATGGGAGCTACTAAAATATAGTGAAGTACCCAGCTTCCTCCATAAGGCTTTCCAAAAGTGGCTAAGGAATTTTGAATCTTGATCAGAAACAATCTAACGCCATGCAACTTCACAATATCTTTGAAATACAAATCAGCAATACGAGATGCATCATTTGCTTTGTTTCACGGAACAAATTGATACATCTTCAAGAACCTATTAACAACAACCATGAATGAATCTTTGTTCCTTTGTGTTCTAGATAGTTCCATAACAAAATCAAGACTAACATCTTTTCATAGATCATTAAGCACCAGTAAAGGAGTGTGCAAACCAAAACTTTGACCTTTCATTTTAGCCAAATAACATACTCTACATCACTTTACAAATCGGTCCACATCTCTAAACATCCTTGGCCGATAGAAATTAGTTTGAACCGAAGCCACAGTTTTGCCTCTACCAAAGTGTCCTCCCAAACACACCATGAGCTATTATCGAAATCACTTGTCCCAAGGAACAAGATGGAACACATAATGCATTAGCTTGGAAAGGAAAGCCATTGAAGACAAAAAAAATTGTTTATAAGGACCTAATCTGATATTCTGTCCTATTGAGTTGAAATCAACATCATGCTCATAGACTTCCTTGAAAGAATCAAATCCCACCACTTTAATCTCTTGATAAAAACGAATGATTCTACTCAATGCATTTACAACAATATTTTAAATGTCAGATTTGTGCTTGATGGCAAAGTTATAAGATTGCAAGTACTCAACCCAAGCGGCATTTCTCTTATTTAATTTGTATTGGTGATTGATGAACTTCAATACTTTATGATCAGAACAAAGAAAAAAGGCTTTGTAAGAAGATATTGACTCCAATGATGCAAATTTTATAAATTGCATAAAACTTCTTGTCATAAGTAAAATAATTCTTTCGTCAATTATTAAGCTTCTTATTGAAAAAGGCAATAAGCTTTCCTTCTTGACTCAAAACAGCACCAATACAAATGCTAGAAGCATCACATTCAACCTTACGCACCTTGTCAAAGTTAGGAAGAATTAAAATAGGAGCTCTGTCACTTCTCTTTTTAACAACTCAAAAGCATAATTAGCTTCACTACTCCACTTGAACTTGTCAACTTTCAAGCATTCGATGATTGAAGCAATGATAAAACTGAAACCCTTAATGAACCATTTGTACAAAGAAGTGAACCCATGAAAAATTTAAACATCATGCATAGAAGTAGTTATTAGTCAATTGATAAGAGCCTCTACCTTACTTTGATCTATCATAATTCTTGAAAAGAAGCAACGTATCCTAAAAAACATTGCACTCTAAGTAAAGAATTCAAACTTTCTCAAACTAGTATAAAGTTTTTGCTCCCTTGAAATAACAGAAGTAATGTAAGATTATCCACGTGCTCCTCTTCATTTTTGATATACGCCAATATATCATCAAAGTAAACCACAAACAAAAGAACCAATGTATGGCTTAAGTATGTGATTCATAAATCGAATGAAAGTACTAGGTGCATTAGATAATCCAAATGGCATAAATGCTGTCTTTCACTTATCTCAAGGCGTTATCCGAATTTGACAGCAACCACTTCTAAAATCATATTAGGGAAAATAGATGCACCATACAATTGATCAAGCAAATAATCTTACCTTGGAATTGAGAACCTGTAATCAATTGTGATTTCGTTGACAGCGTGGCTACCCCACACATCCTCCAAGAATCATCCTTCTTTGGCACCAAAAAGGCGGGAACAGCACATGGACTTATGCTTTCTTGAATCAACCCTTTGTGCACCAACCGATCAACTTGCTATTGAAGCTCTTCATGCTCTTTAGGACTCATTCTATAGCCTACCTTATTTTGAAGAGTAGCCCCTAGAGCAGGATCAATGTGATGTTGAATGTCTCTCGAAGGTAGAAGGCCATGTGGAATCTCCTATGGGATAACATCTTGAAACCCATTCAGAATTGGTTTAATGAGTTTTGGTGGTTCATTCTGCTATGTGTTCTCCTCTATAACCATAATAGCAAAAAAAAAAAAAACTCTACCTCTTTCTAATTCATCCTTGAATTCACAATAGGACATAAGAGCACTCACTTCTTTCTCTGTTGGACTTGCTTCCATAAGTTGCAACGGAGGTAAAACGATCTTTTTATCATTCACTTTGAAAGAATAAGTATGCTTATAACAATTACATAACATATTTTTATCATATTGATAAGATCTAACTAGTAACAGATGACAAGCATCCATAGAGGCAACATCACACCATATGCATGAAAATAAATACTAGTGCATGGAACAAGCCTCCATGCATTGGAATTTTGAAAATCATTAAGTTTTGATCATTAAATTATTTGGTCTATTTTTGTTTGACAAAAAAAAATAAAGTTAGTGGACTGAAATAAATATCTTTTGAAGATTACTAAAGTGCATACTAACTATCCACTACCACTGAAGAAGCTTCCATAACCTCCTCTCTAGAAAATCTTCCAAGTTGCATGACAACTATCATTCACATAGCATCATAGGCTAAATATGGTAATAGGGCTTAATAAAAAGATTTAGTTTGGTATATACTTGGGCAACTTAAATAATTAGACTTGACGCAAAAATGATATACATAATAAAATGGACCTAAGAAATAGTTAGGCATAAAATATAATTGGACCTAACAATTAATTGGGTCCAAAATTTAATTATGCCTAACAATTAGTTAGAACTAAAATTAACTTGAGTCTAATAAAAAATTTGGCTTATTGTGATAGATCCTAAAAAATAGTTGACCTTATTATATAAATGGAAATATGAAAGAAATGAGCTTAATACATAATTGTGCTTAAAAAAATTAAATAGTATAATTAATTAGATTTAATATGTAATTAAGCTTAGTATGCATGAGTACAACAAATATTTGGAAAATATAATTGGATCAAAATTATAATCAAACCAAAGAATAATTTGGCCTTAACGTATAATTAGGACCCAAATGATAATTTTCTTAAGATATAAATGGGTCTTATAAAAAAATTAACTATAGCACTTAAGGTATAATTGGATCTAGAGTGCATAAAACTAAGAAATAATTTAGCTTAAAAGCAAATTAAGCTTTAACATATATTAATTGGACGAAGAACTAATTAGGCCACAAAAAAATTGTTTCAATCTGTAATTAGACCAAGAATTAATTAGGTCTAAAATTTAGTTGTGCCTAAAAATTGTTTTTACCTATAATATAATCAGGCTTAATAAAAATTTGAGCTTAACAGACAATTACGCCTAAGAAAGAAATGGATCTAATATACAATTGAGCTTTAAATATAATTATACCCAATAATTAATTGAATTTAAGACATAATATAGATTAATAATTGATTATACCTAGCATGCATGATTCCAATAAATAATTAGACCTAAGAACAAATTGGATCTAAGATATAACTGAACTTAAGATTCCTAGCACCTAAGATATAATAGAATCCAAGATTTACTTGGGCTAAGGTATAATTAAATGTAATATGCATGAACTGAATACATATTTAGGCCTGGGATTAAATTGAGGCTAAGATATAGTTGGACCTAGTTTACAATTAGCTCTTAGCATAATAATTAATTAGATCTAGCAACAAGTGGAAGCTAATAGTTATGAAGTAGACTCAAAAGTTAATTAGAACTAACATTTTATTTTGTTGAATATTTAATTGAAATTAACAACTAATTGGATCTAGCAATTCGTTAAGCTTAATAATTTAATTAGTATAATATATCATTGGATTTAATAAAAAATTAGGCTTAATAGAAATAATTGACCATGATATAAAGTTGGGCTTAAGAACTAAGTTGGCCAAATAAATAATTGAACTTAAGATACAATTAAGCCTAATGTTAATTGGACCTAAGATTTAATTCAGCCTAAGAATTGGTTGAGCCTAATATCTAAGCAGGCCTAATGAAAAAATTGGGTGCAATAATTAAGTGAGTCAAAGATATAATTGAGCATAATAATTAATTAAGTTTAATAATGAATTGAGCCTAATAATTGATAAAGTCTAATATTTAATAATTGAACCTAATATTTAAGAATGAAATGAGATAAATGAATTAGTAAGCCTAAAATAAAATTAGATCTACGTGTAAGATATAATTGAATATAGTCTGCATGGATCCAATATATAATTGGGTTTAGGAATGAAATGAGTGTGAGACACAATTGGATCCAAATTATAATGGAACGTGAGATATAATTAAATATAATTAACTAGTTAGACCTAACAAATAATTGCAACTATCATTTATTTATTAGGCTCAAAAATTAATTATATCCAAATTTAACTGTATCAAACATGTAGTTAAGATTTCCAATTAATTAGATCAAGTATTTTATTGGGCTTAGTAGTTAATCAGACCCAAGATTTGATTGTGTTAAATAAATAATTAAGCTTAATGTACAACTTGACCTAGTAAAAAATTAACCTCGATATACAATTGAGCCTAAAAGTGAATTAGCCTAATAAGTGATAATGCCTAAGATTTAGTTGAGAGTAATAATTAATTATCTTGACAAATAAATATATAATTGTTGGGTCTACAATTTAATTGGACTTCACAAAAAATTAGGCATAATATATGATTTATCTTCATAAATAATTAGGCTTAAGAACGACATAAAAAATACATAATTGAGTCAAATAAAATTAGATCTAATAATTATTCAATTTAAGATATCATTTTGCTTAATAATTAATTGAACCTAACATGTGTGAGCGTAACAAATAATTGAACCTAGGCACAAATTGTGTTTATGATATAATTGGACCCGAATTACAATTGAACTAAAGATATAATTTGGACATTTATGAGGCCTAACAGTTAATTAAGCCTAATATTATATAAGTTGACCTAAGATATAATTTGGACATTTATGAGGCCTAACAGATAATTAAGCCTAATATTATATAAGTTGACCTAAGATATAATTTGGTTCATCGTGCATGAAATTAGAAAATAATTAGCAGTAATATTTATTAATTAATCTCAAGAATTAATTGGATTACTTCATTAAGAAAAATATATAGTTGAGATTAACAATTACTTTTCAGTCTAGCAATTCATGGGGCCTAATAATTAATTAAGTCTAAGATTCGATTGAATTTGAAAAAAAAAATTAGGCTCAATATATAATTTAATCTAATAAGTAATTAGCCTCATATTACGTATGTCAACTAAATTGGCCTAATAAATGATTGGGTCTAAGATTTAATTGAGAATAACAATTTAATCAGATCCAATAATTAATTGAGCTTTAGATTTAATTATGTCTAAGAATTAGTTGGGCTTCAAAAAATTGGACTAAAATTTTACTCTACCAAAAAATTAGATGGGTTCAATATTTAATTAAATTTTATATAAAAATAAGCCTACTAAATAATTAGGACTAAGATGTAGTTGAGCCTAACAATTAATTGACCTAGGATTTCATTGCACTTAAGAATTAGTTGGACCTCACATTTTTTTAAGTCAAATAGAAAATTATACTTAATATATAATTGATCTTAATAAATAATAGACTTAATAGGCCTAAGAACAAACTAGACTTAAGACATAACTAGATTCAAATTATAATTGGACTTGAGATATAATTAGGCTTTGTAAATACCTGAGCCCAATAGATAATTAGACCTCATAATGAATTAGAGGACTTAAGATATAATTAAAATATATTACAATAAACTTGGTGTAAGATATAGAATTTTGTGTGAGGTGTAATTGATTCTAATGAATAAGGACCTAATAATTAATTAGGCCTAACAATTAAGTAAGACTAAGAATTTAATGGAGCCCAAGATTTAATTATCATTGAGAATCACTAAAACCTAAAATTTTAATGTACTAGGCTTAACATATTAAATAGACCCAATACGTAATTTGCTTAAATTTACAATTAGATCTATGAATAATTGGAACAAAAATATAATTGTGTTCAAGTATTAATCGAACTTAAAATAGAATTGAGCATAGCATGCGTGAATCGAATGCATAAGCTGAGCTATTAATGAATAAACTCTAATATATAATTGGATCCAAATTATAATTGCACTTAATATAAATTGTACATAATAATTAATTAGACATAATGACTAATGAGCAATAATATTTATTAATTAGCCTCAAAAATTAATTAGATTATTTAACTAAGACAAATCTATAGTTGAGATTACCAGTTAATTTAAGTCTACCAATTCAAGGGACCTAGTAATTAATTAAGTCTGAGATTCGTTTGAATTTGAAAAAATTTAGGCTTAATATATAATTTGATCCGATAAGTGATTGGCCTCAAATTACGCATATCAACTAAATTGGCCTTCAAAAAATTAGGCTTAATATAATTAGGCTTAAGAAATAAGAGCAAATTGAGAAATAACTATTACCCTAGTAGCAAATTGAGCCTAAAAATTACGTGGGTCATAAAAATAATTAATAATCAATTGAGACTAATACTTGATTTGGACTAAGAGTCTACTACCAAAAAATTAGATGGGTTGAATATTTAATCGGATTTTATATAAAAATAAGCCTACTAGATAATTAGGCTTAAGATGTAATTGAGCCTAATAATTCATTTTGCCTATGATTTCTTCGCACCTAAAAATTAGTTGGACTTAAGATTTATTTAGGTCAAATAGAAAATTATGCTTAACGTGTAGTTGATCTTAATAAATAATTGGACTTAATGAGCCCTAAAACTAATTGATTTTAAGACATAACTAGATGCAAATTATAATTGGACTTGAGCTATGAGTAGGCTTTGTAAATAACGGGGTCCAATAGATAATTAGACCTCATAATGAATTAGAGGACTTAAGGTATAACTAAAATATATTACAATCAACTTGGTGTAAGATATAGAATTTTGCGTGAGATGTAATTAATTCTAACGATTAAGGACGTAATAATTTAATTAAGCCTAACGACTAATTAAGACTAAAGAATTAATGGAGCTCAAGATTTAATTGTCATTGAGAATCACCAAGACCTAAGATTTTAATGAGTTGGGCTTAATATGTCATAAATTAGACCCAACATTTAATTAGATTTAATTTACAATTAGATCTATGAATAAAATCAGATTAATAAATAATTAAACCTAAAGTATAAATTGTATTCAAGAATTAATTGGACTTAAAATATAATTGGGCATAGCACGCATGAATCTAATGCATAAGTTGAACTATTAATGAATAAAGTCTAACATATAACTGGATCCAAATTATAATTGAGTTTAAGATTAATTGTACATAATAATTAATTAAGCATGATTACTAATGAGCGCTAATATTTATTAATTAGTCTCAAAAATTAATTGGATTATTTACTAAGACAAATCTATAGTTGAGATTAATAATTAATTAAGTTTACCAATTCAGGGTGTCTAATAATTAATTAAGTCTGAGATTCGATAGAATTTGAACAACATTAGGCTTAATATATAATTTGATCTAATAAGTAATTGGCCTCAAATTAGGCAAATCAACTAAATTGGCCTAATAAATAATTAGGTCTAAGATTTAATTAAGAATAATAATTTAATTAGATCGAATAATTGATAAATTTTAATAATTACTTAGACTTTAGATTTAATTATGTCTAAGAATTAGTTGGGCTTACAATTTAATTGGACTTCAAAAAATTAGGCTTTATATGTAATTAGGCAAAAGAAATAAGAGCAAATTGAGCTTAAAAATTAAGTGGATCATAAAAATAATTAGGCTTAATATATAATTAAGTCCAACAGTTATTGGACCAATCGATTCATTACACCAAATAATTTAATGGAGCTTAAGATTTAATTTAGTGTAATTAAGAAGAGCTTAATATATATCAGGCCTAAAAATGCAATGACTATAATAAATAATTAAACCTAATATATAATTGGATCTGACAATTCATTAGGTATAACAATTTATTTGACCCATGATTAATTGAGACTAGAATTCAATTAAATATTAAAAAATATTGAGCTTAATATATAATTAAGCTTAATAAAATATTAGATCTTAGTTGTAATTAAACTTAATAACGAAATGGACTTAGCAAATAATTCGGCTAACAATTAGTTGAGTCTAACAATTAATTGCAACTAAGATTTAATTCAATCTAAGAATTAATTGGGTCTAATATCTAATTAAGTCTAAAATTGCACCTAAAATTTTAGACCTAACAAATTAGAAGGTCTAAAATACATGTAAGACTCATAATGAAATGGGTCTAAAATAGGTGATAGGGCTTGAGATATAACTAAATCTAACAATTAATGTCCTAATAATTAGTTGAGCACAATAATTAATGGGGCCCAAGGTGTTAACATCACTTAGAATTAATTGGGTCTACGATTTTAATGAACCTAACAAAAAATTAGACTTAATCAAGAATTAAGCTTAACATCTTGTTAGGTTTAATCTATAGTTGAGTCTTGGAACGAAACGAGACAATAAATAGTTGGCTTAAAATATAATTGAGTCCAAGATTGGTTTTGGCGTAGCATGCATGAATCCAATACATAATTGAGACTATGGCTGAATTAAATCTAAGATATAAGTAGACCAAAATTATAATTGAATATAAGATAAATTGGGCATAATAATTAATTGATGTGATGACTAATTTGTCCTAATATGTATTAATTGAGCCTAAAAATTACTTGAATCGAATATGTAATTGGGTCAAACAAGTGATAAAAATTAACAATTAATTGGGTTTATCAATTCGTTGGGCTGAGTAATTAATTTGATTCAAGATTCAATTGGATATAATAAACCATTGACCTTGATAAATATTTAGGCTTATAAACAAAATTGACCTAAGATTTGATTGTGCCCGAGAATAAATTGGACAAAAGATTTAATTTTACCTTATCAAATGTTTGGCTTACTATATAATTAGGCGCAAGAAACATGTGGATTGAAAGATATAATTTGACCTATTAATTATTTAGACCTAATTAACTAGGTTAACATACATGAGCCTAAGAAATAATTCAATTTATAACTAAAACTTCAATTAATAGGGCCGCAGATTTAATTAGGCCTAAAAATTTAGGCATATGATATAATTAGCCTCACATATAATTGGGTATACAATATAATAAGATGAATATTATTGGATTTGTGATATAATTTGAGCCAAAAAACAATAATTAGCCCTAGTTTGCAATAGCCCAATATATAATCGTAAGAAATATTTATTGGATCTAATAATTACTAGGGCCATCAAGCATGAACTCAAGAAATAATTGGACTTAAGAACTAATTAGTTCTAAGATATAACTGATAATACTTAATAATTAATTGAATCTAATAATTAATTTATAATTAATTGGATCTAATGCTTAACTGTTGCTCAGAATTAGTTTGCTTAGGATTTGTTAGGATCTAATAAAAATTAGGGTTAATATATAATTAGACATAATCAATTATTGGACTTAATTTATAATTAGGCTAAAAACCAAATGAGCTTAATAAATAATTCACCATAAAGTATAATTAGTTAGGTCTAAGATATAAGGGACCCTAGCATGCATGGGCTCAAAAAATAATGGGCCAAGGAACAAATTAGAGCTAAGACATAATGGGGCATAAAACATAATTGTTTCTAAATTATAAATAGGCCTTATAAATAATTACGCCTACTGATTGGTTCTATCATTAACTATGGCCCAATTATTAATTGGACTTATGGTATATGAACTCATGAAATAACTGAGCCTAATAATAATTTGACCTAATGTACATTGATTAGGTCCAAGAATTAATTGCGCCTAAAAATAATTGAATTCACCATGTAGTAAAGCCCAAAAATTAATCAAATTTAACAATTCAATGAACTTCATAATTAATCAGGTTTAATAAAAATTAAGCTGAATGTGTAATGGGTATAATAAATTAATTTAGTGAAATATAATTGAGCTTAATAATGAAATAATCCTAATAAATAGTTGGGTTTAAGATGAAATTGAGCCTAACAATTAGTTAAGCTTAACGATTAATTTTTAAGACTAAAAATATTAAAGAATTTAGTTGATTTATTTATTAATCTTGATTTATAATTATTTTATTTTTATTTTGTTTTAATTTTGTTTTTTATTTGATTGTAATTTATTTTCTTATTGTGTATTAATATGTTTTTTTATTTTGTATAGATTTGTTTCCTTATTTTGTGCTAATTTGAGCTAAATTTTGTTTACAAATCTGATTGCATTATAATTTTATCTTCTAATAAATTGATTTTGCTCTTAATATAAATATTGATTTTTTTTTTGTTTTCTTGACCATAGCGATATGTGCATTGCATAGTAGTCTGTATAGCTTACATATGTGTGAATTGTATGCATAGTGAGATGGTTAAAAGAGTTCTGTGCAATAATAATTTTTGAAAGTTTGATAGTAATTTGTAAATGTGGTTAGTGATTTGTGTATGAAAGTATTATTGGGTTGGTTGAAGAAATTGACAGAGGAATATTGTATATTGTTGGTGGATATTTTTACATTCAATATTGACTTACGTGGAATAGTTATTTATCAGTATGTGATAAAAATTGATAGATTCCTATTAATAAGACGCAATAGTAAATAGTAATTTATGCATGCATGACAATAATAAAAAATACTCATTTTTTACATAGATTAGAGAGAATAACACATATAAGAGTTTTGTGGCACAAGCACAAGCATAAAATTGGATAGATTTGAATAAAAATAAGGCTTAAAAGGCTCACCACTGAGTTTAATAATAAAGGCATACAAAAAATTACCACCCAAGGGACGACAAATAAAGATATAGAAACCTCCCTACTCATCACTCAAAGAGATATAGATGAACACCACTCTATTAGATACAATGATATCTCTCACCAATTAATCGCTTCCAACCAAAGAGATACAGATATGAAAGAGAGAACTCAAAGAGTGTTTTGCATATACACTCAAAGTCTAAGCTCCCTTCTAAGTCTAAAGTATGAAATTAATCACTATTGCTTGGAAGAATCCTCCATGCATATGGATCAGTTCATTCAATATATTTTTTAGGGAAAAAAACAGAGTTAGCTAGCTGAAATAAATTTCTCTTGAAAATTTGCTAAGGTGCATGTCAACTGTTCACTAATAAAGAAGCTCCAATAACTTTCTCTCTTGAAAATCTTTCAAGGTGCATATCAATTGTCCATTACATAGCATCATGGGCTGAATGTGGCAATATAGACACTCTTGTGTCCACCAAAATTAGGATCAAATGTTTAAGGTTCAAGGTTTAGGCATTAGGGGTTAATTTGGGCTTTAATATCTAAGGTAGGATTATGGTTTAAGATTTAGATGCCATTTTAGTGTTTTTGGGTTTTGGCTTTAATGTTAAAAACAATCTTATTCTTCCCATCTTGTTCTCTTTGTCTTTTAGGATTCTTCCACCGAAAGATGGAGTCTTTCTAAGTTCGAGTGCAACCAATTTCACCTTCTTGTGTTTTGGCGGATTAAGAAACAGAAATACTCTTTCCACCGTATTAAATCAATCGATAAAATCGACAACACTGATTTTACCTTCAAACTCTGAGATGTCTAGCTTAGAGCTGTGCTTATTCTTCTACTCTTCTTGTTCTCTATACTTGTAGGATAGAAGTTGTGTCTTTATCATAATCAAATTCTTGGACTTCATTATCATGCTAGTTATTACATCCCTTGAGTTCTTCAATGATTGCATCCTTCTTGTCTAATTTACACAACAATCTTTCAAGCTACAACCTTAAGGACTGAATATCTTCACCATGGTTACATCTTTTTCATTTCATCTTGCCATGATCTCTAACCTTATTCTCTAATACCAAACTGATATTGCATTATGAAGAAATAGTATTTGGAATGAAATGATGTAACTTTGCTAAATTTTTTTTATAAAAAGTACAAGCACAAAGTCATATATATTTAAATGAAAATAAGAGATAAAAGGCTCACCATCAAGTTTAATATCAAAAGCATACAAAAAATCTCTACCCTAAGAATAATAAACAAGGACACAAAAATCTCACAACTAACCACTCCAAGAGATATAGACAAAAACCACCCTAAGAGATACGTAGATGTTTCTGATTTAAGGTTTAAGGTTTATGATTTAGGGTTTAGAATTTAGCAATTAAGGATTCGAATTTTGGGTTTAAAGTCTAGTGTAATCTTAGGCCCAATAAATTATTTGGTCAAATTAATTATTAAATTCAATTATATATTGGGACTCAATTTACTGTTGGACTGAATTATTTCTCAATTTCATGCATTCTAGACCCAATTATACCTTAGGTACTATTACTAACTATTAAATTCAAATAATTATTTTGTTCAATTATATTTTAGCCATAATTATGTATTAAGCCCAATTTTTTCTTTTGCCCAATTATATACTAAGCCTAATTATTGTTAGGATCTATTATATATTAAGACTTAGACATAATTGAATCTTAGTTCTAACCAATTCTTAGACACAATTATTCATTAAGCTCAATTATATATTGAGTTTATTAATATCCAATTTAATCTTAGGTGGATCAAATTTTTGACCAAATAAACTGTTAGGTTCAATTACATATTAGACTACAGTATTTATTAGGTTCGTTTCTAAACTCAATGATATAAACCTTTTTTTTTTATTAGGTTGAACTAAATCTTAAGCTTGAATAGTTATTTGGCACAATGAATTTTTTGTTTCAAATAACTGTCAGACTCAATTACATAATAGATTAAGTTGTTTTTGTGAACTAATTAATTCTTAGGCCCAATTGACATATGTTAGGCTAAATTATTTCTAAGTTTCATGCACAATAAACCTCATTATATCTTAGGGGCTCTTATTTATTTTCTTGACTTAGTTATTTATCTAATGCAATTATTTAAAAGGCCCAATTATATCTTAAGTTCGATTATAATTTAGGTTCAATTATATATTAGTCTCAATTTGTTTCAAACTCTAATTATTTGTTGGGCTCATGCATGTTAGGTTAGTTAAGTATTGAGCCTAATTATGTCTTAAATCTAATTAATTATTGAATTCAATTATATTTTAAGTCTAACTATGTATTAAGCTCAATAGGTTCTTTGGCATAATTATATATTAAGTCCAATTATTTATTATAATCAATTATATATTAAATCAAAATTTTTATTATTTTTAATTAAATTTTAGGTCTAACTAATTCTTAAGTATAATTAAGTCTTTGATCTCATTAATTGTCAGCCCAGCTAATTGTTAAGCCTAATTATTAATTAGGTCTATTTTTCATTTTAGGCCCAATGATAAATTAAGTGTTATTAAACCAAATATGTTATTAGGCGCTATTATGTGTTAAGCCTAGTGAAAAGTTAGATTCAATTGTTTTTTAGTCTAAATTATACGTTAAGTTCAGTTAAATATTTGTTAGGCCCATTTCATTTTCTAATTGTATGTTAAGCCATTTTTTATTAGGCTCAGTTAATTATCTGATACAATGAATTGTTTGATCCAATCAACTGTTGGACTCAATTACATGTTAGGCTTCATATTTTTTATGGCTCCATTAATTCTTAGATGCAAAGAATGTATGTTAGGCTAAACTTGTTTTTCAATTGATTTATTTCTTAGTTTCTTGCATGATAAATGCAATTGTTTCTTAAGCCCTATTATTCATTATTAGATCTAGCTATTTATTAGGTTCAATTATTTATAAAGCCTAAGTATATCTCAAGTCCAATTATAATATTAGTTCAGTTATACCTTAAGCCCAATTTATTCTTACGTCCAATTATATAGTAAGTCAAATTCATTCTTATGTCCAATTATATATTAAGCACAAGTTTTTATCTGACCTAAATAAATCTTACCCCTAATTAATTCTTAGATACAATAAAATCTTAAGCCTGATTAATAGGTCCAATTAATTGTCAGGCGTAATTAATTATAAGGTCCAATAAGTGTTTGGTTCTATTATATTTTAAGTTTAATTATTTATTAAGTTCATTTTTATATAAAATCCAAATTAGATATTAGATCCATTTAATTTTTTGTCAAAATAAAATTTTAGTCCAAATCAATTATTTGAACTCAATTGATTGTTAAACTCAATTTTTTGCTAGGTTCAATTAATTGTTGTGCTTAGTTATATTTTAGATCCAATATTTTGTTTTATTGCTGAATTATTTCTTGATTTTGTGCACAATGGATTCAATTATATCTTTGGTCAAATTATTCATTATAATGCCTAATTATTAGGCCCAACCATTCATAAAGTTGAATTATATCTTAAGTTCAATTGTATCTTAGGCCCAATTTGTGCTTAAGTCTAATTATTTATTGAGCTCATGCATGTTAGACCCAATTAATTATTGGAATGAATTGTATCTTAAATCTAATTAATCATTTGGTCCAATTTTATTTTGAGCTTAATTATTTATTAAGCCCATTTCGTTATTCAGCCAATTATATATGATGCCATATGTCTAATTAAATATTAGGCCTAACTAATTATATATTTGTTAGAACAATGAATTGTCTCGATTAATTGTTACACTCCACTAAATATCACGTCTTACTATTTATTAGGTCAATTTAGTTTTTAAATTCAATTATATATCAATGCCAGTTTTTTATTAGGTCAATTGTATGTTAAGCTTAATTGTTTATTTAATACAACTAAATCTTGGGCCTGATTAATTATTAGGCCTACTAAATTACTTAGTCCAATTTAATTATGTCGTAAGTTCAATTTTTTTTATTAGGCTCAATTAAATCTAAAGTTCCATTAAATATTAGGCTTAATTAATTATTACACCTAATTAATTATTAGGCTCAAATAATTACATTTTAGACCATTCAATTATTGGATCTAATTTTTTACTAGGCCTATTTAGATATCAAGTCCAATTAATTCTTAGGCAGAATTAAATTTTAAATCTAATTATTTGTTAAGTTCAATTAATAATTATGCTCAATCGCATCTTAACTATAGTTATTTATTAAGTCAATTATTAATTGATCAAATTATATATTAAGTCTAATTTTTTTAAATACAATAACATATTATGGCTAATTACTTGCTAAATCTAATTAATTGTTAATTTTAATTATATATTTGACTAAATTAAATGTTAGATCCAATTAATTTTTGGGCTTACTAATAAATATTAGGTCCAATTAGTATTAAGTTAAATTAATTATTATGCTCAATTATAAATTGGATCCAATTATATCTTATGCTTAATTTAATCTAAGGCCCAATTATGTATTCGATTCATGACCATTACATTAAATTATACCTTAGACTTAATTAAATCTTGGATCCAATTATCTCTTACGCCTAATTTGTGCTTCAGTCTAATTGTTTCATGAACCCTAAGCCCAATTATACAAAGCCCAATCATATCTTAAATTTGATTAGTTAGTGGGTGTAATTATATTTTAAGGCAAACTGTGTATTAAGTTTAATTTTTTATTAGGCCCAATGAAATCATGTGCCTAACTAATTCTTAGGCACAATCATATTTTGAGTTTAATGAATTATTAGACCCAATCAATTGCTTGGCTCAATCAATTGTTAGGCTCAATTATACATTAAGCCTAATTATTTTTATAGCCTCATAACTTTTGGGCTTAATTAATAGGTTAGGCTCAATTTGCTCTTGGACTAAGTTATTTTTCAGTTTCATGCTCTTTACACTCAATTACACCTTAGACATTACTATTAATTATTAAGCTTAGTTACTTATTGAGTTGAATTATTTATAAGATCCATTTTTATCTTAAGTCAAATTTAATTATGACTAAGAGTTAAGCCCAACCAACTTTTTTTGACCCAATTAATTATTAGGCCAATTTCATGTTATGCCTTATTATTTATTAGGCTCATTTTGTTATGTGCATCATTTTTATTTTAAGTCTAATTATTTGAGTATCCTATCAAACCATTTTTTTTAAGTAAGTCCTATTAAATCTTAAGTCCAATTTAATTATGTATATGAGTTAGGCCTAACTAACTCTTAGACATAATTAAAATTTTCATTCAATTAATTATTAGATCCAATTCATCTTATGCTTAATTATTTATTAAGTTCATTTCATAAGCGTATTATTTTTATTATAAGTTGGATCATTATTTGAGTCCTATTATTTCTCACATCTCAATTTATTCTTAGCCTTAATTATGTCGAGGTTCATGCACATTATGTCCAATTAAATTTTAGACCTAATTATTTATTAATTTTATTATTTTTTTGGCCCCAAATATAGTTTAGCTCAATTATTTACCAAGTCTAATTATATATTAAGCCTAATCATCATTAAGCAAAATTAATTTTTAATCATAATTAAAATCTTAATTCAATTAATTGTTGGACCTATCTAATCATAAGCTCATTAATTGTTAGGCTTTATTACATCTCATGTCTAATTATTTATCAAGTCTAATTTTAGGTGCGATATTTTATTAATCCCAATTATGTATTAAACTCAATTATATATTACGTCTAATTTTTTATTAAACCCTTAATTAATTTTTTGAGATAACAGTTATTATGTCTAATGAATTGTTTAATTCAATTAATTATTGAGCTCAATTACATATTACGCACAATTATTTAGTAGACTCATTTTGTTTTTAAACCTAATTAGATATTATGCCTAATCTTTTATTAGATTTATTTAAATATTAGACTTGATTAATTATTTGGTCCAATTAATTTTTATACTCTACACATAGGCTCAAATATTTTTATGGCCCAATTAATTCTTAAGCCCATTAATATACATTAGGCTAGATTTTTTCTTCGTTACCTCTTAGTTTCATGCACTATAGAACTAATTGTTTCCTTAATCTTATTATTTATTATTAGACTAATTATCTTTGGGGCTCAATTATTTATGAGACCCAATTATACCTAACTCCGATTATAGCTTGAATCTACTTATGTTTTAGGCCTAATTTGTTCGTAAGTCTTTTATTGAACTTATGCACATTAGGATGAATATAGGCACTAGGCCTAATTATATATTGAATCTAATAAATTATTTGACTTTATTTTTTGTTAGGCTCATTTTGTTCTTAGGCTTAATTATATATTAAGTCAAATTATTTATTAGCACTAATTATATATATAACTATTTTTTATTAGATCAAAGTAAATCTTAGACCAATTAGTTAATAAACTAATTGAATTGTTAGGCCTACTAAATTGTTAAGTCCAATTATTTGGCCCAATTAATTTTTATGCGTCATTAATATAAGTTAGTCTTAATTTGTTCTCAATTTGGATCTAAAGTATATTTGAGACCCAATTTGTTCATAAGTCCAAATATTTGTTGGGCTCATGCATGCAAGCTCAATTAATTATTGGGCCAATTATATCTCAATCTAATTAATTGTTGGGTCTATTTATCTCTTAAGCTTAATTATGTACTAAGTCTATTTTATTTTTAGGCCTAATTATTTATTGGGATCAATTATATGTTAAATTTAATTTTTATTAGATCCAACTAATTTGTGGGCACAATTAATTGTAAAACTAAATTACATTTAACGTTTAATTATTTATTAAACCCATTTTGTTATCTGACTCACCTTTATATTAAGTCCAATTATTCTTTAAGCTCAATTAATTATTAAGCTTAATTAACAAATACATGAGGCCCAATTATTTCTTCAATTCATGCACAATAGACCAAATTAAGTATTTAATCCATTAAATATTAGGCCAAATTTATTACTAGGTTCAATTATATCTTGAGTTATTGCACACCAAGTTCATTTATATATTAGGCCCAGTTATATCTTAAGTTCAATTATAATTGGCTCATTATATCATAGGATTAATTATGTATGAGGCCTAATTATATCTTATGCCTAATTAAATCTGAGATCAATTAATTTTAAGTATATATCTAAGGTCATATTATTTGTTAGGCCCAATTATATATATAGAATTATTTCTCGGACTCATGCATGTTAAATGATACAATTGATTAATAGGCCGAACCTATTTTCAAGCACTAATAAGAAATTATATACTAGGCTCAATTTTTTCTTAAATCCAATCAAATCTTAGACCTAATTAGTTGTTAGGCATAATGAATTGTTACATTCAATAAACTTTTAATTTGAATTATATATTTGACTCAATTAAATATTAGATCCAACTAATTTTTGGGCTCAATTATTATATTTCAAATCCAATAAATAAATGCTAGGCCTAATTAACTATTATGGTCAATTATATCTGAAGTTTAATTTTAATTTGGTTCCAATTGTGTCTTATGCTCAATTCATTTCTCGATACAATATATTCAGTTCATGCATGTTATGCCCACTTTTATCTTAAACTTGACTAAATATTAGACCTAATTTTATTTTTAATCCAAATATTTATTAATCTCATTTCATTCTTCAACCCAACTATAGATTAAACTCAATTATTTATTAGATCTAATTATATATTAATATAATTTTTAATTAGGCTCAATTATATTTCTAGTTTAACTAACTATTAGTCACAATTAAATCTTTGATCTAATTAATTATTAACACTCCAATAATTGTTAGGCTCAATGACATCTCAAGCCAAATTATATTTTAGACCTACATATTTATTAAGCTCAATTATATGTAAAATTCAAACTTTTGTTAGACTCAATTAGATATTAGGCTTAACAAATTCTTATGCAGAATTAAATCTTAAGCTTAATTAGTCAGTAGATTTAATTAAATTGTTAGGTTTAATTATTTGGAAGGTTTAATTAATTATTAGGTTCAATTATATCTTAGCTTCACTATTTTGTTGGGCTCAATAATATACTATGCCTAATTATTCATTAAGCTCGATTATATATTAAGCATGTCTTTTTATTAAACTCAATTAAATTCAAGGCTCAATTAATTATTATGTCTAATGAATTGTTTGGTCGAATTAGTTGTTAAACCTAATTTTGGATTAAATTCAAATTTTCATGAGACTCAATTAAATCTTAGACCCAATCAATTCTTAGTTACAATTAATTTTTAAATCTAATTAATTTAAGTTCGACTAAAATTGCTCATATGCTAAATTATTTCTTAGTTTCATATACCATAGACCCAATCATATCTTGGATCCTATTATTTATTTACATGACTAATATATCTAATGGATCAGTTATTTATACACCACATATATTTTAAGTGTAATTATAATTTGAATCCAATCATATGTTAGCCTAGTTTGTTTCTAGGTCCACTTAATTATGGACTAATTATATGTTAAATCTAATTACTTATTGAACTTAATTATATTTTAAGCCCAAGTGTGTATGAAGTTTATTAAATTCTTAGATCTAATTATATATTAAATATGATTATTTATTATAATCAACGACATATTAAGTCTAATTTTATTTGGTATAATTAAATTTTAGACTCAACTTAGGCATAACTAAATCTTAAGCCTAATTAATAATTTGATCCAATTAATTGTTAGATTCCAATAAATCTTAGCTTTAGTAATGGGTTAATTCAGTTCTTATGCCCAATTATATATTAAATGCAACTATTTATTAGATTAAATTATATATTAGGTCATTTAACCCAACCAAAATCATAGCCTTAATTAATTAGTAGCTAGTTTTTTACATTAAATCCAATTTATTTAAGTGGGCTAATTATATAAAAAGAAAAAAGAGAGCCATGGAGGATAGAAAGCTACTTATACGAACTTGATTTATATTTCCGCCATATTGAGCTGAAATCAACCTCATACTCATAGCAATTCTTGAAAGCATCAAGTTTAGGATGTAGGGGTTAGCAGTTAGGGTCTTGAGTAAGACTGGGGTATAAATGTTCATATTTAAAGGGTTAAAGTTCTGGGTTTAGGGGTTAAGAAGTTGAAATATAATAAGCATGAAGTTGACGATTAGGGGAGTGAATGAAAAGAGAAAGTATATTCTTGATCTTTCTCTATTTCTCTTGGAATTTAGGAGATACTTGATATTGTTGTGATGGACAAAAATAAGTCACTATATGTGAGAAAGAAAAATATCTTATCGTGCTTTTTACAAATAAAAAATAACTACTGAGGTGAATAATGAGAGAGAGAAAATTACTTTTTGATTTTGTTTTTTTATTTATATTTTTTGGTTAAATTATTTTATAATATATTAATATTAAATAATATTTTTGTGTTTTATTGTTTAAATTATTTTCATAATAAATTAATATTAAATAATAATTATTAAAGAGAATAATAAGAGAAATAAAGATAATTTTTTATTTTGTATTTTATTTTTATTTTTAAAAAATATTTTAATTTTTAAAATTTTTGTGTATTTTTCTATTTTACAGCTTTTTTATTTTCAAAAAATTTTTAATGTGCCTTTTATTTTTTTACAATTTTCTTTATTTTCCAAATTTTTATTTGTATTTTGCCCAATTTCTTTTATATTTTAATTATTATCATTATATTATTATTATTACAATTATTATAATTGTTGTTATTATTATTATAATTGTCAACTACAAGTAGATTTGAATTTGAGTTTTTACTTTTCCAATAATTTGTAATGATAATATTAAACAATATAGAAATTTTATTATATTATATATTAAATTATTCATTGTATTGTGGTATCTGGTTCAATAGTAACCTATTTCTAATCATATATGATAAACTTGGTAAAGATTAATTAAAAAGAGAAAAATAAAGTATTGCACATATGATACTTGCATGTGAAATTTATATAACAACGTGCGAGAGAAGCAAGTATTATATACAGTTTTTCTTCCTTTTTTCAGTTTTCTTTCCAAAATTTTTTTGGATTGCATATTGAGAATACCGAGAAAGAAACAATGAAAAACATAGGGGTATTCACGGTGCAGTTTGGTTACTTTATACACTTTTTTAACTTACCAAGCCATTGATGCAGTTTGATTATTGCTTCTAAATGTGCAATTTGCTCTAAACAATATAAATTGCACCAAACCATACTATAAAATACTATGCAAAGTAAATATCAAGAAACATCAACTTACTATGAATAAGAAAAATTCAAACACTCATGGTAATCAATTTGAAATTTAAAGTCTCTTAACATTTGAGATTGATTAAACCTAATTTCTTGTGAATGAAAGATAACCCGATAAACTGTGCATAGAAGGGTAGAGAAAGACAACAAAGATATAGCAAGTTTAAGAGGAACAATTGAGGTTAATGATTTTATACAATGGATTTTAACTTAAATTTTTTGACAAGCATGAAGAAATGTACAACAAAAATAAAAGTTAAATTTTTTTAATATTGAAAATATATATATTTAAAATTTTTGTATTCTAAAAATTTTTAAGAATCATGAAGTAATTTACTATTCAAAAAATTCATAAAATTTTTTTGATGGTAACTTCAATATTTATTTGCGTTTCTTATAAATTTCAAAACAAATTTCATTGTACAATATCTTTTATTTAAATAATTTATTTAAAAATTTGAAGATATTATTTATTTAGACTAAATTTGAAAGTTATATGTAAAATTGATAAGAAAAATATAAAAACTTTTATTAAAAATCCCAGAGTACAAAGTTTTATTTTGATATTTGTCCTTAATGCATATTTTTGATACTGAAATACCCTTTGATAAGTTTAAATATGTTAATATTATTGTAATGTATGATACAATTAAAAATAAATAATAAAAATAATATGAGATAATGTTACTTAAAACATTGAACGATAAATGAATCTTCATAATTAAAAAGTTATCAAAC
This sequence comes from Moringa oleifera, assembly GCA_021397835.1. NCBI lineage: Eukaryota > Viridiplantae > Streptophyta > Magnoliopsida > Brassicales > Moringaceae > Moringa > Moringa oleifera. Next base: position 576,972 of record JAJFZO010000902.1, on the reverse strand, counting down.
AAATTTCAATAGAATAGTTAGTAAAATAAATTTATGATATCTAATTTTTATATTTAAAAGATAAAGTAAAATCCCAAATCAAATTAAGCTTCTTTGTCATTCAAGTTAAAAAATAAAAAAGAAAAGAGATGCATCACCTAAGTTTCAAGATGCGTTAACATCATGCCATAAAGGTAATACTTATTTATTAAACATGGCCCAATTATATGTAATACTAAATTTTCTATGAAGCCCAATCAAATCTTATGCTCAATTAGTTATTAATCCTAATGAATTGTTAAGGCCAATTAATTGTTGAGCTCAATTATAGATTGGATCCAAATATTATTTTTTAGCCCAATTAACATCTGTGTGCACAATTTACTCTTAAGGCTAATTTTTTTGTGGGTTCATATAAGATAAACCCAAAGAATTATTATATATTGAATTTATCATATGTTTGATCTTTCACATCAAATCAATTTTAGGTCTAATTATATCTTTGGTTATATTATTAATTTGACCCAAATGTATGTCAATTTTTTTTGGGCTCATGCATGTGAGCCTAATTAATTCAGTTATATTTAATTCAATTTTAGATAAGACATAATTAAATATTTGGTCCAATTAATTTTCAAGTCAAATTAAATCTTAGGCCTAGTTAATTGTCAAGACTTATTAATTTTTTGGTCTAATTAATTATTATACTCAATTAAATCTTATGTCCAATTAATTGTCAAGACTTATTAATTGTTTGGTCTAATTAATTATTAAACTTAATTAAATCTTAGGTTAAAAGTATTTATTAGCTCATTTTATTTCTTAGGCCCAATTATATATTGAAACCAATTATTTATTGGGTCAAATTTTCTATTAAGCCTAGTTATTTCTTAAATCTAATCAAACATTACGCATAATTAATCATTAGATCTAATGAGTTATTAGGTCTAATTAATTGTTAATCTCAATTATATATTTGGCTCAATCAATTAGTTTTTCACCTAATTAATAAATTTCGGCTCATTAGTTATTAAGCTTAATTAATTGTTATGCTCAATTATAATTTATGTTCATACGTGCTAGGCTCAATTATAACTTAAGCCAATTAAATCTTCGATGTAATTTATTTTAAGCCCAATTATTTAATAGTTTCATTTTGTTCTCAAAGCCAATTACAAAATAATTCAGATTATTTGTAATGGTTAATTATATATTAAGCTTAATTTTTTATTAGGCTTAATTAAATCTTAAGCCAAATTAATTCTTAATCATAATTAAATCTTGGATCTAATCAATTATTATGCTCAATTACTTGTTAGGTCTAACTAATTGTTTTTTAATCCAATTGTTAGGCTCAATTATATTGCAAGCCCAAATATATCTTAATCTTTATTAATTATTATGCTTAAAAAATAATTTAGGCCCAATGGTATATGAGTCTAACTTTTTATTAGGTCCAACTAATTCTTACGTAGAATTATATCTTAGGCCCCATTAATTAATCGTAATACCCAATTATTTGTGAAGCTTGCAAAATTATTAGGCTTAACTATATCTTAAGTACAATATTTTATTAGGCCTAATTATATGATTTATTTATCATGCTGAGTTACATATTAAACCTAGTTTTTTTAATTAAACCCACTTAAGTCTTACACTCCAATAATTATCCCAACTAATTATTAGAGAAAATGATTTGTTAGGTATAATTAATTATTATACTCAATTATAGGCTTGATTATTATTAGGCACATTTTGTTCTTAGGTCAAATTATGTATTAAACTAATTTTTTTTACATCTAATTTAATCTCAAGCCTAATAAATTATTCTTCCCATTGCATTCTCTTTATCTTTTCAAATTCTCCCACCAAAAGATGCATTCTTTCTAATTTTGAGCACAACTAACTTCACCTTATGTGCTTAATGGATCATGAAACTTAAATATCCTTTCCGCTATATTAAGCTAATCAACAAAATTGTTAACATTGATTTTAGCTTCGAACTCTAGGGTGTCTAAGCTTGTTCTGCTACTGATCTTATTCTCTATACTTTGTATGATATCTACTTACATCTCTCGAGTCATGAGGTGCATATTCATCATAGTCAAATTTTTGGGCTTCATTATTATGCTGGTTATTACATCCCCTGAGTTCCTCAATGATTTCATCTTTCTCATATAATCTACACTGCAATCTTTCGAATTGCAACCTTAAAGACTTAATATTATCACCATGATTACTTCTTTTTCATTTTGAATTGTCATGATCTCTAAACTTATACTCTGATACCAAACTGATATCGCATTATGGATAACCGATATTTAAAATAGAAATGATATAATTTTGCTAAAAAAATTGTTTGAAAAGTACAAGCACAAAATCGAATAGATTTGAATGAGAATAAAGGATAAAAGGCTCACCACCAGGTTTAATACCAAAGGTATATAAAAAATCACCACTTTAAGAAAAATAGACAAGGACACAGGAATCTCACAACTAACCACTCGAAGGGATACAGATGAATCCGTAAGAGATTCATAGATATTTCTAACCACTCAGTGGCTCCGAACCAAAAAGATACAGAGATAAAAGAGATAACTCAAAGAGTTTATGCACATACACTTAAAGTCTAAGCTGCCTTCTAAGTCCAAAGCATTAAATTAATTATTATTGCATGCAACAACCCTCCATGCATAGGGATTATTTCATTAAATGCATTTCTTTAAGGAAAAAAAAAAAAGAGAGTTAGTTGGTTGAAATAAATTTCTCTTGAAAATTGCTAAGGTGCATGCTAGCTATCCACTACTAAAGAAGCTTCAATAACTTTCCTTCTTGAAAATCTTCCATGGTGCATGCCAACTATCAATTGTATAGCATCATGGGCTGAATGTGGTAGTACAGGGACTCTAGTGTCAGCTCGGATTAGGATTTAATGTTTACAGTGCAGGGTTTAAGCATTAAGGGTTTAGGGTTTGAGCTCTAATATCTAGGGTAGGTTTAAGTTTTAGGATTTATATTTTAAAGGCTAGGGTTTAGAGTTTCGTGTTTAGAGTTTAAGGTGTCTGTGTTTAGGGATTATGATTTAGGGTTCAATGTTTAAGGTTTAAAATTTAAGATGCAAGTATTAGGTTTATGTATCAATAGTAACATTTTGAATACCTAATTTATACTTGATGGTAAAGTTATATGATTGCAAGAACTTAACCCAAATTGCATGTTACTTATTTAATTTTTGTTGGTGATTGATAAACTTTAATGCTTCATGATCAGAATAAAGAACAAAAAGCTTTGCAAGAAGATATTGATTCCAATGGTATAAGGTCCCATAAATCCCATAGAACTTTTTACTATCAGTAAAATACTTCCTTTAGTAATCATTAAGCTTTTCACTGAAAACGATAGTAAGCTTTCTTTTTTGACTCAAAGCAACACCAATATAAACATCAAAAATATCACATTCAAACTCAAATATCTTGCCAAAATCAGGAAAAATTAAAATTAGAGCTTTATTACTTTTTGTTTTCAACAACTCGAAAACATCATTAGCTTCACTAGTCCACTTGAAATTGTTACTTCTCAAAATTTCAGTGATTGGAGCAACAATAGAATTGAAACCCTTAATGAAGCACCTATCAAAAGAAGTCAACCCGTAGAAACTCTAAACATCATGTAAAGAAGCCAGTGTTGGCCAATTGAGAATAGCCTCTGCTTTACTTTGATCCATCATGATTCTTTCTTTTGAAACAACATACCCTCGAAACGCCACATTAGGAGTAAAGAATTCACACTTTTTCAAATTAGTATAAAGTTTTTTCTCCCTCAAAATAAGAAACAATTGTCTAGGATTATCTGTATACCTTTCTTCATTTTTGTTATATATTAGTACGTCATCAAAGCAAACCATAACAAAAGAACTAATGCATGACTTAAGTATGCAATTCATAAATTGCATGAAAATACTAGGTGCATTAGACAATCCAAATGGCTTAAACAATTCATATAAACCATTACTTGTTTTAAATGTTGTCTTTTATTCATCTCTAGACCTCATTCTAATTTGATGGTAACTATTTCTCATCTAAATTTTAGAGAAAATGGATGCACCACATAATTGATCAAGTAAATCATCCAACCTTAAAATTAACAATCGTATTCAATTGTGATTTTGTTGATAGCATGGCTATCCACATGCATCCTAAAAGAACCATCCTTCTTTGGCACCAATATAATTGGAGCAGCACATGGATTTATGCTCCTTGAATCAACTTGCCTCTGAAACTCTTCATGACCCATTCAATAGACTGCTTTGTTTGGAAGAATAGCCCTGGAGCAAGATCAATGTGATGTGGAATGTCCCTAAAAGGTGGAAGGCCATGTGGAATCTCACCTGGGATAACATCTTGAAACTCATCCAGAATTGGTTTCATGTTTTTTGGTGGTTCCTTGTGCTGTGCATTCTTCTTTGCTGCCACAACAGCAAAAACAACTTCCCCTCTTCTAATTCATCCTTGAATTCATCATAGGACATAAGAACACAAACTTCTTCCCTCGCTAGACTTGCTTGAGTAGGTTATAATAGAGCCAAAACGATCTTTTTATCATTCAATTAAAAAGAATAAGTATGCTTATAACCATCATATAACAACCTTCTATCATATTGGCAATATCCTCCCAATACCAAATGACAAGTATCCATAGGAGCAATATCACACCATACTTCATCTTTATAATTCTTTTCAATAGAAAATGAGATTAAATATCTTTTATTTACCTCAATTTCACTCCATTTTTTGCATCCAGCACAATGTGTCAAATAGTATGAACTTCAGATTTTGCACCATCTCTAAGGATGACATATTCTCAAAGCTGCCATTATCAATGATTAACAAACACACCCAGCCATAAGAAATACATTTTGTATGAAACGGCCTATCAAAAGAAGTACATTTTGCGTGAAACACATTCTTTCTCACCTAACTTTCATCCTTTTTCACATGCGACATCTTGAAGTTACGTTGCACTACAATGAACATGCCGTGATCAGCATATATCATCTCTTTCTCACCACCATCATGTTTTAGATCATTTTTCCCTCATCTTTTTCTTCGTGTACTCCTCCACTGTAAGTTCTTTTTGCTTAAAATTGTTGATTTTGAGAAATACATCTTGCCTATAATTGTCAAGCAAGTACTTTTGTTTTTTTCAACTCTTTTTTCATTGAAAAAGACATCTTTTCTCATGTCACAATCTTATTCTTACGCTCACATTCTCTTTGTCGTTTTAGATTCTCCCACCAAAAAGATGCATTCTTTTTGAGTTTGAGTGCAATCGTATTAACCCAATCAATAAAATTATCGATATAAATTTTACATTCAAACTCTCGGATGTTGCTTCTATTTTGCTAGATAGATCATGACAACATGATAGGAGGGTGTTATATGATGGTTATAAGCATACTTATTTTTTTTTTTAAGGGAATGGTGAAAAGATCATTTTGGCTCCATTGCAACCTACTTGAGCAAGTCCAACAAGAAAAGAAGTTAGTACTTTTATGTCCTATGGTGAATTCAAGGATGAATTAGAGAGAGGTGGAGTTGCTTTTGCTGCTGTGGTAGCAAAGGAGAATGCACAATACAATGAACCACTCGAAATCATGAAACCAATTTTGGATGAGTTTCAAGATGTTATCCTGGAGGAGATTCCACATGGCCTTCCTCCTTTGAAGGACATTCCATACATTGATCTTGTTCCAGGGGCTATTCTCTAAATAAAGGAACCTATTAAATGGGTCCTATAGAGCATGAAGAGTTTCAGAGGCAAGTTGATGGGTTAGTGAGAAAAGGGTTGATTTAGGAAAGCATAAATCCATGTGTTGGTCTAGCCATATTGGTACCAAAGAAGGATGATTCTTTTAAGGATGTGTGTAGATAGCCGTGCTATCAACAAAATCACAATTGAATACTGATTCTCAATTTTAAGGATTGATGATTTACTTGATCAATTATTTGGTGCATTAATTTTCTCTAAAATTGATATGAGAGGTAGTTAATATCAAATTAGAAAGAAACCTAGAGATGAATGAAAGACAACATTTAAAATAAGTGATGGTTTATATTAACGATTGGTTATGCCATATAAATTGTCTAATACACCTAGTACTTTCATGCAATTTATGAATCATATACATAAGCCATGCATTGGTTCTTTTGTTGTGGTTTACTTTGATAACATAGTAGTATATAACAAAAATGAAGAGGGGCATACAGATCATCTTAGATAGCTATTTTTTATTTTTGAGGGAGGAAAAACTTTATGCTAATTTGAAAAAGTGTGAATTCTTTACTTTTGGTGTGGTGTTTCTGGGGTATGTTGTTTAAAAAGAAAGAATTATTATGGACTCAAGTAAAGTAGAGGCTATTCTCAGTTGGCCAAGATCTGCTTCTCTATATGATGTTTGGAGTTTTCATGGGTTGACTTCCTTTTATAGGGTTTTAGTTCTATTATTGCTCCAATCATTGAATAATTGAAAGGTAAATTTAAGAAGCAAAATAAAAAATACAAGCAAGTTGTCAATAAACATTGAAAGCATGTCAATTCCAAAAAATGTGATCTAAATTATAGAAGAGATTTTTACATGGTGGATTTGAGAAATTAAAACCAATGATTGATGGTCCATTCAAGGTGCTAAGGAAGATTAGTAAAAATGGTTATGAGATTAAGTTACTAGCAGATTATAGAGTTTCCCTAACATTTAATATGGGTGACTTAAGTTCACAACATGCTTAAGGAGAGATTAGAGTTGAGGACAAGTTTTTTTCAATCAGAGGAAATTGACAATGAAATGCCTACATCACCACAATCAACCCTTAATGCTATGGTTCTCTCTGACCTAAAATCCATTTTCCATGCATTTTACGAGTCTGTTTTCAGCCCAATTTAAAAAGGTGGCAAATGTTATTGTGGGATAATAATTTTTGAGTGTTCTTTTATGGTTAAAATGTTCATAATATTATCTTTCAATCCTCTTTCGAAACAACCCAAAATCAATTCTCTAAAGAAAGTTGTGGTTTCTTCTTTAGCAATAGACATTGCAATGCACCCTTTGTAGATTTTCAAGAGAGTAATTTCAACTCACTAACAACATTTTCTATCGAAGAAATACATTGAATGAGTTAGTTATCACCAAAAACTAAATAATTTTTGAAATCCCTATGCATAAAGGTGGTTTCATGCACTATGATTTATTTTCATGCAAAGACTTCGATTATATTTGCAGAAACTCTGAGTTATCATTTTTATCTTTGTATCTCTTAGGGTGGTGTTCATCTGTATCCCTTAAGGTGGTTTTTTGTATTCTTTTGATATTAAATTTCGTGATGAGCCTTTTATCCCTATTTTCATTCAAATTTGTTCAAACTTTTGAACAATAAACCTTTAACCCAAAATTCTAAACTCAATAACCCTAACACGTAAACCATAACTTCTCTAGTCTAGCCAGTAAACCCTACACTTTAAAACCTAAACCCTAAACATTAAACGTTAAACCCTATTCCTAAATGCTAAACCCTAAACACATATTCTTGACCCCTAACCTCTAAACCTTAATCATTAAATTCTAAACAGTAAACTTTAAATCCTTACCCCAAAACCAAACACAAAAACCCTAAGCATTATCCCTAAATCTTAAAACTTAAACTTAGCCTTTAAACATAAACCCTAAAGCCAAAACCATAGACTACAAACCCTAAGCCATAAATTATAGCCCACAAACATGAAAAACCAAAACTCTATCCCTTAAACACAAACCCTCAAGAATAATCCCTAATCTCGAATATCTACCCTAAACCCTAAGTACTAAATTTTAAACCCTAAAATCTGATGCCCTAAACCTAAAACCTAAATAGTAACACCGAACTGATGAACCCTATACCTAAATGCCTAAACTGTTACCTTTAAAGCTCAAACCCTAATCCTTAAACCTTAAACCTTAACCCATAAGCTGTAGACCTATCCCCTAAACTCTAACAAATGAATCATAAATAATGGACCCTAATCCCTAAATCTTAAATTAGGAATCCTGAAAAATCCCCAAACTTAAACTTGACTTTTAGAATCTAACCATATTTTAGGGTTTAGAAGTTAGATTTAAGGGTTTAGGGTGGTTTAACGTTAAGAGTTTAAAGTTCAAGGTTTCGTGTTAACGGGTTAGGTGTTAGAGTTAGGGTTTAGGGTGTAAGGGTAAGGGTTTAGAGTTTAAGAGTTACCATTTAGGGATTAAGGGTTATTATTTAGAGTTTAAGAATTAGGGTTTAGGCATTAAGGGTTACTGTTAAGTACCTAGGTTTAGAGATTAGGGTTTAAGAATTAGGGTGTAAGGTTTAAGAATTAGGGTGTAAGGTTTAAGAGTTAATATCTTGGGGTTATGTTGAAAGGTTTAGGGATTAAGGGGTAAGGTTTAGAGTTTAATGATTACGGGTTAAAGGTTCAGGTAGGGATCACTATTAAGGCATTAAGGATTATGGTTTGGGGTTTGATGTCTAGGATTTAGGATTCAGGGTTTGGAGTTAATGCTTAGAGTTTGACATTTACGATTTAAGGGTTAGGGTTTTAAAGTTTAATGTGCCGGGATGGGTTTTAGGATTTAGCATTTAGGGATTAGAACTTAGAGGTTACAGTGTGGATTTAGGGATTAAGTATTAAGAGATGAGGTTTGGGGTTTAGAGTTTAAAGTTTAGTGTTTACAAATTAGGGGTTAGTGTTTAAGGTTAAGGTTTAGGGTTTTTGACTTAGAAGTTAGGATTTAGGTTTTAAGTGATCGAGTTTAGGGTTTGAATTTAAGGTTTAGGGTTTTTTTGCTTAGGATTTAGATGTTAAATTTTAGGGGTTAGGATTAAAGATTTAAGATTTAGAGTTTAGGGTTAAAAAGTATTTTAAGTTTACTGTTTAGGGTTTAGCATTTTGTGTTTTAGGTTTGTGGTTTACAGGCCAGAGTTCAAGGTTTATAGTTTATGGGTTAAGATTTAAGAGTTAAGGCTTAAGGTTTAAGGATAAGGGTGCACAACTTATGGTTAGGGTTAAGAGTTTAAGCTAGGGTTTACAATTTAAGAGTTGGGGTTTAGGACTTGAATCTAGAGGCTATGGGTTAAGGTTTGGACTTAACGTGTAATGTTTAATGTTTATGGTATAGGGTTAGGGGTTAAGATTTAAGGTTTAGTGTTTATAGTTTTGAGTTTAAAGTTTGGGGTTTAGGATTTGGGTTTAGGGTTAGAGTTTAAGAGATAGGGTTTTGGGTTTTTGGTGTAGTATTTAAGGGTAAAAATTTTAGTACCAATCAATTATTAGGCCTAATTATATCTTGGACTAATGCACATTAGGTCTAATTATGTATCAGTCTAAATTATTTATTAAACTTAATTATATATCAAGTTTAATTATATTTGGCTCCCAATTATATAGGAGGTCTAATTATATTGTATGTCATATTTTTTGAAGTTTGATTAGATATCAGTCAAATTAATTTCAAGTTAAATTATATCTTAAGTTATATTTTTATTAAGCTTAATTAAACATCGATTTATTTCTTGGACTCATACACTTCAGCCTCTTTAACTCAGTCTCATTAATCAATAAGCCCAACTATATTTTTGGTTTGACTATTTTTTAGGCCTAATTATATATTACATAATATTTTATAAGGTCTAACTAATTTTCAAACACAATTAAAATTTTAAACTTAATAGTTATTAAGATCAATTAATTGTTAGACTCGATTAAATCTTAAACTTAATTATCTATTAGGCTAATTTAGTTCTCATATCTAATTATTTATTATGTCAAAGTATATATATTAAGCTCAATTTTGTATTATATCCAATCAAGATCTTAGGGCTAATTACTTACAAGGCCTAAAGAATTGTTAGGTCCAATTAATTGTTGATATCAATTACATATTTAGTTAATTAAATTTTGAGTCTAATTGACAAATATTAAATTTAATTAGTAATTAGACTCAATTAATCTTTATATCCATTAATTGTTAATATCTATTACATATTTAGCCTATTAATTTTTATTAGTTCCAACTAATAAAGTTAAACTCAATTAGTTATTAGGCTTAATCAATTTTTATGTCTAATTATATATACAATAATAATTTGGATCTAATTAGATTTTGGGTTTAAGCTATTTCGAAGCCCAATTGCTTAGTGGGTTTATTCACGCTGCAACCAATTATATCTTAAGCTAAATTACTTTTTGTACAACTAAAACTTCAACTTATTAATTATGACACTCAATTAATTTTTAGGCTTAATTAATGGTTAGTTCTTTAATTGTCAAGTTGAATTTACATGCTAAATTATATCTTAGACTTAATTAATTATTAGTTAAAAAATATTTTAGCCTCCATTACACATGAAATCAAAAATTTTATTAGGCTTAATAAAATATTAACTGACTAATTGTTAAAAAAACTAAGTACTAGGCCCACATAATTATTAGAGATTCATTGTTAAGCTATAATTATTTGCTAAGTTTAATTAATTATTAGGCTTAATTACATATAAAATCTAATATTTTATTCAACTCAATCTCATACTACGCTCAATTATTTATTAAAATCAATTATTTATCAAGTTCAATTAGCTATTTGGCCCAACAAATTGTTAGGTTCAATTAATTGTTAGGCGCAATTACATATAGGGCTCAATAATATCTTAAGCTTATTTTGTTCTTATTCACAGTTACATATTAAGCTCAACTTTTCATTAGACTCAATTAAATCTTAGGTTAAATTAATTGCATGGCGTAATAAATTATTTAATTAAATTAATTGCTAGAATCAATTATATATTAGGTAGTTAATTTTTATATTCCATTGACATAAGTTAGCCTCAATTTCTTCATAATTTCGGTGCAATTATATCTTATACCCAGTTTGTTCAAAAGCAAAAAAAAACAAAAAAGGTTATGCATGCTAGCCCATTAAGTGTTAGGGGTAATTATATCTTATTCCAACTTAATTGTTGGCCCAATTTATATTTTATACTCAATTATATATTATGTCTATTTCATTCTTAGCTGCAATTATTTTTTAGAATCAATTATACATTAAATCAAATTTTTTATTAGATCCAGTTAAATCTTACACCCAATTAATTCTTAGGCACAATTAAATATTAGGTACAAGTACTTGTTAGGTCTAATTAATTATAAAACTCAATTATATTTAAAGTCCAATTATTTATTAAACTTGTTTCGTTATCTAACTCATTTTCATATTAAGTAGACTTTTATATTAAGTCCAATCATATTTTGAGCTTAAAAATTCAATGAATTGCATGTCCAATAAATTGTTGGGCTCAATTATTTTTTATGCCTAGTAAATTGTTAAGCTCAATTCATTTTTATTAGGCCTAACTCGCTTCTAAGCCCCTTTTTTTGGTTGGTTTATGCGTGATAGAACCAAATTAATTATTAAACCCATTAAATTTTGACCTAATTAATTATTAGATCCAATTATAGCACACCTAACTTAATTATATATTCATCCAATTTATATATTAGGCCCAATTATATTACAAATTCAGTTACAGTTGGCCCGTTATATCATAGATCTAATACTATATGAGGCCTAATTATGTCACATGCCTAATGTTTTAGACCCAATTAAATATGAGATCAATTACTTTTAAGTCCATACATCTTTGGTCGTATTATTTGTTAGGCGCAATTATACATGGAGAATTATTTCTTGGACTTGTCCATGTTAAACTAATTAATTTGATCGAATTGACTAATAAACACTAATTTGTGGCCAATTAATTGTTCAATCAAATCATTTCTCAAGCACAATTATTTCTTGGGCTCCTACACGTTAGCTTAATTAATTTAGTCTAATTCATTAATATGTGCAATTAAATCTTTTTCCCGACTATTTCTTAAATCTAATTGTATATCAAGCTTCATTTTTTTACAAGACCAAATTTAATCTTGAACCTATTTAAATTCTCAAACACAATCAGATCTTAACTCCAATCAATTATTAAGCTTAATTGTATCTTAAATTTAATTGAATCTTAAGCCCAATTATTTCTTTGGTTCATGCATAATAGGCCAAATAATTATTAGATCCAATATATGTTAAGTGAAATTATTTGTTAGGTTCAATTATATTTTGAATTATTTATTAGGTTCATGCATAAATTAATTTGATCCAATTAATAAATAAGCCCAATTATATCTTCAGTGACACTATTTTTTTAGTGTCCAATTATATATTCAGCAACATTATTTTTTTAGTGTCCAATTAAATTTTATGCCAACTAATTCTCGATCACAATTAAATGTTATGTCTAATTAATTGTTAAGATCAATTAATTATAAGATTTAATTAATTGTTAGAGTCATAGGCCTAATTATTGATTAGATTAATTTAGTTCATGGGCGTAGTTATATATTAAGGATAATTATTTATTAAGTTTAATTAAATCTTATGTCTAATTAATTATTCAAATAAATTGTTTGATTCAATTAATTGTTGGCTTAATCACATCATAGTTTGTTCTTATGGCTCCACTATTTTTATGGCCTAATTAATTCTTAAGCCTAATTAATATATATTAGCCCAATTTGTTCAACTGAATTATTTCTTAATTTCATGCACAACTAACCTATTATTTTCTATTCGGTTCAACTACTCACTGTCGCAATTATATGTTAAGTCTAATTATAATTTTGGTCCAATTATATCCTAAGCCCAGTTATTTGTTAGGTCTAATTATATATCAAATTATTTCTTATGCTCTTATACGTTAATCTAATTGATTCGGTCCGATTATTTCTTAGGTCCAGTTGTATATTAAGTTTTATTTTTATAAGACCATATTAAATTTGAAGTGTAACTAATTTTGTAACCGCAATTAAATTTTAGGTTCAATTAATTGTTAGACTCAAATAAATCTTAGGTTCAATGATTTATTAGGCTTATTTAGTTACGAAGCTCAATTATGTATTAAGGTCTATTATTTATTATGTCAACTTTTATATTAAGCTCAATTTTTTGTTAAACCCAATCAAATCTTAAACTTAATCAATTATTTGACCAAATTAATTGCTAGCTCTAATTAATTGTTAATCTCAATTATATATTAAATCTAATTAAATGTAAAATCTATTTGCTTTTTGGGCTTAATTAATAAATATCAGGCCCAATATGTTAAATTATACCTTAATTTATATTTAGTTTGGGTTCAATTATATCTTAGAGGTAGCTCATTCTTACACATAGTTAAGGATAGGTTCATGCACATTACACCTAATTAAATGTTGGATTCAATTATATTTTTGATCCAATCTTTTATTAGCTCATTTATACTTAATCCTAATTTTTTATTAGGCTTATTATATATTAAGTTTATTTTCTTATTAAGCTCAATTAAATCTTGAGTCAAATTAATTTTTATTTGCAAATAAATCTTAGATCTAATTAATTATTAAGATAAATAAATTGTTGGCTTAGTTACATCTCAAGCCCAATTACATCATAGTTGCAACTAATTATTGTGCACAAATATATTTTAAATTAAATTACTTATTAGACCCAAACATATATGAAGCCAAAATTTTTATTAGGAACAATTAATTCTTAGACATAATTAAATTTTAAGCCTAATTAGTTATTAAACACAATCAATTATTAGGTATAATTAATTATTAAGCCAATTACATCTTAAGTCTAATATTACATTAGGTCTAATTATCTATTAAGCTCAATCATGTACTAAGACTAAGATTTTTGTCAAACCCAATAAAATTTGATGCTCTATTAATTATTTGGCCCAAATAATTGTTAGGTCATGTTAATTATTAAGTCAAATTATACATTAGGCTCAATTATTTATTAGGAGAATGTTGTTATTTGGCCCAGTTATATATTAACCTGAATTTTTTGTTAGGCATAGTTAATTATTTGGTGCCATGAATTGTTCTGGTCTAATCAACTTTTAAGCTTAGTTACATATTATACCTAATTATTTTTATATCTTAATTATCTTTTAAACTCAATTAATATAAATAACGCTCAACTTATTCTTAGCTAAATTATTCTTTAGTTTCATGCATGATAGATCCAATTATATATTAGGCTGTTTCATTAAGTCTGATTGTCTATTGTAGGCAACAGTTATCAAGTCAATCACATCTTATGTGTAATTATAATAACATTTATTAGATTTAGTTAACCTTTAAGCTCAATCACATCTTACACCTAATTATTGTTAAGCCTGTTTCGTTTTTAAACTAAATTAATTATTCGGTCTTGTTATTTAAAAGGTACAATTGTATCTTAAATTCAACGATTCTTTTGAGTTCAATTATATTTAGGCTCATTATTTGTTGGGCTTACACATGCTAGGCCCAATTAGTTATTAGGCCAAGTAATATGTTAAGGCCAATTAATTATTAAACCTAACTATATTTTAAATCTAATTATTTACTAGATCAATTTTGATCTTAGGTCGAACTATATATTAAGCTAAATTAGTTGCTAGATATAATTATATATTACACCCAAATTTGTTGTTAAGCACAAATTATGTGTAGGGTTCATGCACGTTACACCTAATTATATCTCAAGTTTAACTAATTATTGGGTTCAATTATATCTTAAGTTATTTATTAGTAAGCCCAATTATATTTTATAACTAATTATTGTTTGGCTCATTTCGTTCTCAGGCTTAATTATATATTAAGTCTAATTATTTATTAAACTCAATTAGTTCTTAGTCGTAGTTAAATCTTAAGCTCATTTATTTATCCATACCAATTAATTGTTATGGCCAATTAAATTTTAGATCAAAAAAATTATTATACTCAATTATATCTTAGTTGAATTACTTATTAAGCCCAAGTAATCCATAGGTCTAATTAATTACTAGACTCAATGAATTATTACACTCAATGGATTATTAGGTCTAAACAGTTGTTAGACAAAATTGTGTATTAAACCCAATTATTTTTTTGGATCCAAGTAATTTTTAGGTTAAATTAATGTAAATTAGGTCTAACTTGTTCCTGGACCTAATTATTTATTATGTTGATGATAGGCCAAGTTAATTATCATGTCTAATTAAATGTTAAGGTCAATTAATTATTTAGCCCAATTGTTTATTAACCTTATTTCTTCTAATTATATATTAAGTTTAATTATTTATTAGGTCAAATTATATATTAAGCCTAATTTTTTTTAGGTCTGATTAAATATAAGGTCCAACTACATTTTTAACCAATTAAATTAGTCTAGTTTAATTATTAAGTTCAATTAATTGTTTAGCCAATTTAATTTTTGGGCACAATCAATTGTTAGGTCCAATTAATTGGTAAACTCGACTACAATTAGCCTAAATTATTTATTAAATCTATTTCGTTTTTAGTTAAATTACATACTAAATCAAATTATTTAAAAACCCAATTATATATTAAACTTAATTTTTAATTTGGTCTAATTAAATCTTATGCCATAATTATCTATAAAGCTTAATAAATTGTTAAGCTTGATTAATTGTTAAATTAATTCACATGTCAAATCCAATTATTTTTTGAACCCAATTAATATACTATAAGTCCAATCTACTACTAGGTGCAATTAATACTTTGATCTAAGCATGATAAATCTAATTAAATGTTAGGCTTAATTAATTATTATGCTTAACTATTTATAAGGCCCAATATATCTAAAGTTCAGCTATAATTTGGAAACAATTATACCTTCAACTAAATTATAATGAAGACCCAATTCATCCCAAGACCCATTATTTGTTAGACTCATGCACGTTTGACCCAATTAATTATTGGGCCTAGTTGTATCTTTGATATCAATTAATTGTGAGGTCTAATTCTTTATTTCATCTTCTATTAAACTATATATTAATACCACTTAGTAATACCACTTAGTTTAAGCAACTTGATTATATCTTAATCCATCGAATAAAATCTTAGGCCTAACTTATTTCTTAGGCAAAACTAAATCTTAGGTCCAATCAAATGTTACGATCAATTAATTATTAAGCTAATTATTAGATTAAACTAATTGTTAGGCTCAATTTCATCTCTGGTTTAATTATTTATTAGGTCGATTTCATTTTTTATCAATACTTTAACCTAATTATTTTGCCAAACACCAATTATATATTAAGCTTAATTTTTATTAGACCCAAATAATTATTAAACTCATTGAATTGCTAGGCCCCAATGAAGTAACTTTGAAACTTGATTACACAATAGATCAATTATTTTAAAGCTCAATTAATTTTTAAATCTAGTTGATATACATTAGGTCTAGTTAATTATTAGCCAGCCTCATTTATAATTTGGAAAAACATTATGTATTAAGCCCAATTGTATCTTAATTCCAGTTTACTTTTAGGCTCATAATTAATCTCATGCACCTTAGGCCCAATTTTATATGAAGACTAACTTTTTATTATGCACTAATTAAAATAACTCTAATTTTAGGTAGAATTAAATCTTAAGTCTAATTAATTATTAAACTTAATTAAATATTAGACTGTAATTATTTGCTAGATCCAATTCTATATTAAACTTAATTTTTTAGTAAATTCAAATAATTTTTAATTAGTTATTTAGCCCAATGAGTTATTAGATCTAATTAATTCTTAGGCTCAATTTCAATTATATATTAAATTTAATTTTTTATTAACTCTAACTAAAATTTTTAAGTCTAATTAATTGCTTGGTGCAATGAATTATTTGATCTAATTAATTGTTATGCTTAATTATTTTTATAGTCCAATGGATTTCTAGACGTCATTAATAAAAGTTAAGCTAAATTTGCTCATAATTTCTGTCCAATTGCATCTTAAGCTCATTTGTTTATAGGTGCAAATAATTGTTATGCTCATGTACGCTAAGTCTAATTAATTATCCAATTATATCTTAAATTAAATTAATTGTGTATTAAACCCATTTTGCTCTTATGTCGAATCATATATTAAGCTCAGTTATTTATTTAGATTAATTATTATTAAGCTTAATTTTTTATACCTAATTAAATATAAGGCTTGACATTCCAAGGCTTGTATAGATAAATCTAAAGCTTAATTAGTTATTAAACTTAATTAATTATTAAATTAAATTAATTATTAAGCTCAATTACATCTTAGGATTAATTATCTATTGGATCTATTTTGTTATGAAGCCCATTTTTGTATTAAGTCTAATTATTATGTGGCCTAAGTAAATCGTATGCTAAGTTAATTGCTAAACCCAATGAATTGCTAGGTTCATTGAATTGTTAAGTCCAATTAATTTTTAAGCTTAATTACATATTAGGCTCAATTATTTTTTTTGTTCCCAATTAATTCTTAAGCCCAATCAACTTATGTTCTGATTTGTTTCTTAGTTGAATTGTTTTTGGGTTCATGAATGATATATCTAATTAATTATTAAACCTAATAAATATTAGGCCTAATTATATTAAAGGTTAAAAATATATATTAGGGCCAATTATGTATTAAATTGAATTATTTATTAAATCTAATTATATCCCAAGTTCAATTATATTGGGCTCAACATATCGTTGGTTCCATTATATATAAGGCCCAATTATATCATATATCTAATTTTTTTGGTTTCAATCAATTTGAAATCTAATTATATCTTTTGTATATTATTTATTAGGTTTAATTATATGTCAAATTTATTTCTTAGACTCATGCAAATTACTTAATTGATGCAGTCTAATTAATTGGTAAGGCCAATTATATCTTTAATACAACTACATTATACGTCCAATTATGTACTAAGCTCTATTATATATTAAACTTAATTTTGTATAAGGCCTAATTATATCCTAGATTCATTATTTTACCAATCTTAAATTAGGCTTTAGGCCTAATTATTAAGATCAATTATTTATTAAGTCAAATTTTATAGTAAACTCATTTTTTATTAGATCCAATCAAATTAATTAATATTATGCTCAATGAATTGCTAGGTCTAATTAATTATTAAACTCAATTATATATTTGACACAATTAGATATTAGATCCAATTAATTTTTAGATTTAATTAATAATTATTAGCTCTAACTAATTATTAAACTCAATTATATCATAAGTTTAATTATGATTTAGGTCTAATTATATTTCAAACTCAATTAATGCATTCTGATATTCAATTATGTATAGGGTTCACACGTGTTACACCCAATTATATCTTTTTCTCAATTAAATTTTCAACCTAGTTATACTTTAAGATGTGTCATTTACCCAATTATATAGATTAAGCTCAATATTTATTAGGCTTAATTATATATTAAACATAATTTTTTATTAGGCTCGATTAAATCGTAAACCCAGTTAAATTTTAGTTATACTTAAATCTTGGGCTCTAACTAATTGTAAATTATTAATTGTTAGGCTTATTTATGTCTCAAGCTCAATTATAACCCACCTAATTATCAGGATCTAATATCTTTTAGATCATATTACTTATTGGCCAAATTATGTGTAAAGCTAAACTTTTAATTAAGCCTAATTAATTTTTAAATTAAATTAAATATTAGGTTTGATCAATTATTTAGACTCAATTAAATATTAAGCCTAATTATTTGTTAGGTTCAATAAATTATTAAGCTTAAGAAGTTTCCCTAGAGTACTCTCTCTGGTGGGAGTTTAGTATATCTTGAGGCATCTCCAGTATGGATCTTCATCTTGACATATTCAGGATAGTTACGGCATGTCTTGCAAGATATCTTCAGATAATTGTACAAGGGTGGTAGTATTGCCTAATTGGGAGATGTCCACAGAAAAGAACCTACAACATGGATGCAATGAGCAGAGTTTTTGCCAATATACAAAGACTATCTAGAGATCTTACCAAAGGGAGAGGACCTTTATACTCATGTTTGTTGATCTATTGGAGAAAATAAGGGTTCTTGAGAAATTTAACAAGTCTTTAGTCCTTTACAGAGTTTTGAGGTGAAGTCGCTTTGACCAGTGTGAAAGATGTCCGTTTTGAATACAGATGTAGGCTTGTCCCTGCTTCTTGAACGGTACTATTGCAAAAGTGGTATAAGAACAACTTGGTGAGGTACGGGAGGTAGATGCTCTAAAAGATAATACAACTTTCAGAAGATAGCTAAGAGTGAAGGCCATGGTAAGCATCCATAAGCCTTTGGGAAGGTACAACTGGCTACTACTGTCATAGGGAAGGGAAATTTAGGTTCATTTTCGATATGAGCATTTGTCGGATCTATGCTACACTTGTGGTCTCTTGGGCCACCAAGGGCAAGAATGCCTTAAGGCAATCCAGTTAAAGAAGGTGTTTGGCAGTTGTGATTAAGGTCCTTGGGTAAGAGCTGCAGGTCTAGCTCTCCCACTTAGCCAGAAAACCTTAATGGCATGCGGTAGCATGGGGATTCCATCTCAGGCCACAATTCTAATTGATAGTGAGGATCTAATCCGGTTAACCAGCATATTAAAGTCACCAAGAAATTTTGGAAGGAGTCATGACAGGACTCATGGATCCTGAATCCGTTGATTACACAATCAATGGCAAGAATAAAGGAGGGTTTAGACAAGCTGGTTAGCATGAAAATCCCACGTCGTCTACACCATGAAATAAGCAATAAATTGGATGATATGGAAACTCTTGAACTTCAAGAAGATAGGGACAGTATCCCAATGTCAAAATAGTATGCCCAATCCATAACACATGCTCGGCATGTGAGTGGGACCCCATAGAAAGGTATTGACAATGTTTTTTAAGGTCATGAAGGGACACAACATGAGATTAAAATAGAAACACAGAGGGTGAACGTGGATCAAGAGCACTTTCCGTCAAGCATCCCAAAACTATAGAGGCGAAACAAAAATGTCTGGCTAGGGCAAAAAGCAGTCCTGACCCAAGCAGTGCACAAAAGCTTCCAGTAATGGAGCAAAAGTGGCTAGTGAACATTGTGGAAGAAGAGGAACCCAGGCTAAAAAGGTCCTATCTCATGATAGGGACCATCACAGAGGCAAGTAGTCCAAGGAGGCGGCGCCTGGTGAGGACCAGCTTTATTGAGGGCCATGAGTTGTCTAGTGTGGAGCTACTAAGATGAAAGCCCCTCACATAGTTCAGGAGCTCACCAGTTTGGTAAGGCTTCATAACCCCTTCTTTATCTTCCTTCACAAAATGAAGAGTAGGATATCATATATGGATAGAATTCGACCCAGATTGGCTTTTAAAGGCTGTTTTGTTGTGGAAAGCGAGGGGAACGAAGGTGGGCTTGCTATTTTATGAAAGGCTGATGCTAAGTCCAAATTAAAAGCTTCTCAAAAACACATATAGATGCATGGCTGATAATAGTTCTTTTAAATCGTGAACACTAATCTGTAAACATTAAATCTTAAATCTTAAACCCTAAAAATTAAATATAGAACTCTAAACCATAAACTCTAAACATTAAACCTTAAACCGCAAACCCAAAACTCTAAATTGTAAATCCTAAACCTCATAGCCTTAAACCTTAACACCTGACCATTGAATCCTAAACCCAAACACCTAAATTGTTACCCCCAAACACTAACACTTAAACCGTAAAACCATAGCCCATAAACAGTAAAACCTAACCACTAAAACATAAACCCCAATAACAAAACCATAAATCTTAAAACCTAATCCACAAACCCTAAACTTGACTCCTAGAATTCAATGGAATTTTATGGCTTAGGGTTTAGGGTTTAGGATTTAAGATTTAGTTTTAGTGTTTATGGATAATGATTTAGGGTTTAGGGTTAGGGGTTACAACGTTTAGTGTTGAGGGGTTGTGTGTTACGGTGTAAGGTCCAGCGATTAAGGTTTACGGTTTAGGAATTAAGGTGTGCTATTTAGTAGTTAGGATTTAGGGATTAATGGTTAAGATTTAGGGATTAATGGTTAGGATTTAGGGTTTATGGGTTAGGAGTTGAAATTTAGCCTTTAAAGTTTAGTGATTAGGGATTAAGGGTTAGGGGCTAGCATCTAATGTTCAAGGTTCGGGGTTTAGGTATTGGTGGTTAGGGTTTCGGCTCTAATATCTAAGGTTTAGGATTCAGGGTTTTTTGGGGTTATGGTTTAGAGTTTGGTGTTTAGGGTTTAAGGGGTTGGTATTTAAACTTTACATGTTAGTGTTTAGGGTTTAAAATTTAGGGTTTAGTAGTTAACCTTTAGGGTTTATGGGTTAGAATTTATAGGTTACAGTTTAGGATTTAGGGTTAGTCTCTGGATGTAGATGTAGGGATTAAGGTTTAAGGGATGAGGTTTAGGGTTTAGGGTTTAAAGGTTAAAGGTTAGATGTTAGTGTCAGGTTTTAGGGTTTAAGGTTAGCATGTTTAGGGTTTAGCAGTCAGGGTTTAGATGTTAGGTGTTGGGGTTTAAAGTTTATAGGATAGACTTTAGGATTTATGAGACTTTAGAGTTTATGGATTAGGGGTTAAGGGTGGGGATTGGCATTTAGGATTTATGGTTTAATGGTTAGGGTTTAGGGATTTATGGCTATTATTTAGGTTTAAGAGGTCAACGGTTAGGGTTTCAAGTTTACAATTTAAGTTAAGGTTTAAATGATCAGGTTTAGCAGCTGGAATTCGGGGCTTATGGTTTAAGGATTATAATTATGGATCTAACGTTTAGGAGTTAAGGTTTAAAGTTTTGGGTTTGGGGTTTAGTATTTTTGGTTTTGGGTTTGGGTTTGGGATTTGAGTTTGTGGTTTAGTGGCCAACGTTTAAGGCCTAGGGTTTAGATGTTAGGGTTTTAAGGTGTAGGGTTACAATTATGGGTTAAGGATTAGGGTTTAGGATTTAGGAGTTGGAGTTTAGGTTTAAAAGTTTTAATTTTGGGGCTATGGTGACACAATAGTGCCTATGTTAATTTAAGGGTTAGGTTTTAGAGTTTAGGATTTAAGATTTAAGGTTTAGTTGTTATTGTTAAGGATAAAAAGTATGGGGTTAGGATTTAAGAGTTAGGTTTTGAGTTTATGGTTTTAGGATTAAGGTTTGGCATTAGTGGCTAGGTAACATGTTTATTATTTTTTGAATTAGGGTTTCAAGGGTTAAAGTTTAGAATTTAGGATCTGGTGATTATAGTTTATGGGCTAGCATGTAGTGTTCACCACTTATGGGTTAAGGTTTAAGGTTTAAATGTTAGGGTTTAAGCATTTGAGTTTAGAGTTCAACAGTTATGTGATAGGTTTAGGTTTTAAGGTTTAGAGTTTATAGATTAAAGGTCATGGTCTTACGTTTATAGTCTAGGGTTTAAGGTTTGGGGTTACAAGTTAAATGTATAAGGTTTATGGTTTAGGATTATGTGTTTAGGTTCAGAGTCCTAAGCTTAAAGTTTAGAGTTAAGGGTTTAGTGCTTTAGGATAAGGGCTTAAGGGTGAGGGTTTAAGGGTTGCCTTTGGAGTTTGGGATTAAGGGTTTAAGGGTAGGGTTCTCGAAAACACATATAGGTGCATGGCAAATAAATGGTCCTCTAAACCTTAAACCATATAACCTAAATCTTAAACCCTTGAACCTCAAACTCTAAACTTGAAACGTGGACCCCTAAACCCTAAACTTTAACCCTTAAACCGTAAATCCTAACCCTTAATCTTATAACCTCTAAACATTGAATCTTTAACTCAAAACTCCAAACAATAAATCCTCAACCCTAAAACTTAGATCTTAACACCTAACCCCTAAACCATAAACCCAAACGCTTAAATTATTATCCTTAAATGCTATTCTCTAAACCATAAAACTAATACCTTTAAGTTGTAAACCCTGACCCATAACCCTTGAATCTTAATAACTGAACCTTAAATTATAAACCTCAAACCCTATTTCTTAGACCCTGACACTCAATCTTAAAAGTGATGGTTGAAAATTTAGTGTTGAGGGTTAGGGATTAAGATTTAGGATTGAGGGATTAAAATGTAAGGTTTGGCAACTGGATTTAGGGCTTTGGGATTAACAATTAGTGTTTAGGGCTCATGGGTTAAAATTTAGAATTCAAACTTTTTGATTTAAGGCTTAGGATTTAATGTTTAGCGATTTTGGGTTAAGGGTTAGGGATTAGAAGTTAGGTCTAATGTTTAAAGTTCAAGGTTTAACGGTTAGTGATTCGGGTTTAGGCTTTAATATCTAAGGTTTAGGATTTGAGGGCTAGGGTATGAGGATTTAAGGTTTAGGGTTCGAGGCTTAGGTGTTACTATTTATGATTTATGGTTTAAGGGTAAGGGTGTAAGGGGTTGAGGTTTAAGCTTTATAGGTTAGGATGTTGGGGTTAGGGTTTAAGGTTTTGCATTTTGGATTGTGAGGTTAAGGCTTAGGGTTGGAGTTTTAGAGTTTAATATGGTTTAGGGTTTATATTTTACGTTTTGGAGTTAAGATTTAGGGTTAGACTTTTGGAGTTTTAGACACAGGGATGGGGCTTGCAATGGAATGTGTATAATTAATACAAATACTTAAATGTTATTATATATATATGGATATTATAAGCATATATATGTATTATATGTTACAATGTATTGAAATTTTACTTTCAAGACAAAGTACTACATAATGTATAAATTTTTCAAGCACAAAGTAATACATAATGTATAAATTTAGCTATACCTTATTATATATATTGTTATAAATTACAATTATGATCCTCATAGTATGATACCAAGTAATCAAATTGTCAATTTTACATAGAGAAATATAAATTTTAAATGTGCTATTCTAATCAATAAATAATTTTTATTAAAATAATTAACAAAAAACATAAACAATATTAAATTAACTTTATTGGGTTCATTTTAAAATTGAATAAACCATATTATATTATGCAATCAAAATTTAACTTCTTACCATCATCAAATTTTAATAAATTTTTTCTAAAAAATTAATTAAGATTATAAATAATTACAATTACAATTAAAATGATTGTGATTATACATCTCAATTTAGGTATAATAATTACATAATTAAAATCATTTTCAAAAAATTCACAATTCCAAGATAACAATCATTTATATTTTAAAAAAATTTACAATATTTTCTTTTACTTTTGCAAAATTCTTATTTAATTAGTTCTTTAAGTTTATTTGTTTTAAGTTAAAAATTGTAGAGTTGATAATGATACATATTTTTATTTACTATTTTTAAAATTAACTACTTAAAATTAAAATTAAAAGTAATTTTTTGTGTACACGTGATTGATATTCACATTAATTAATTAATTTTATTAAAAATAATTCTTTAAAAACAATATTGTTTTCTTTTTTAATTAATCTTTACCATGTTTATTGTATATATGATTAGAAAAATAGATTAAAATTGAATCAAATAACATAATACAATGAATAATGTAATATATGATATAATAAAATTTTACTAATTTTCTAATAGTATCATCTCAAATTATTGGAAGAGTAAAAATTAAAATTCAAATCTACTCTTTGTTGAAAATAATAATATTACTACTACTACTAATAATAATGATAATAATAAAATTGGTAATAATAATAATAACAATAATAATAAAAAAATTTCTTTAAAATAGTTAAAATACAAATAGATAAAATAAAAATTTAAATTTAAATATAAAATAAAAAGTTCAACAAAATAAAAAATAAAATTATGAAAATAATGAAAGATAATAAGAAAAAATTAAAAAAATTGTAAAATAAAAAATACATGAAAGTTTGAAAAGACAAAATATTTCTTTGAAAATAAATTAAAAAATACAAAATACAAAATAAAGCAAACAAAATCAAGGAAATAATCTCCCTTTTTCTATTATTCTTTTCTACAATGATTTATCTAATGTCAATTTATGATAAAATATTTAAATAAACATAAAAATATATAAATAAAAAAATGAAAAAGTATTCTCTTTCCCCTTTATTTTCCTAATAGTCGTTTTTCTATGTATAATAGGTAATAATGACTGATTTTCTCTCCCATCCTAACTACCCAACGTATCTCCTCAATTCAGAAAGATAGAAAAAGATCGAGTTTGTCTTTCAGTCCTCCTAATCATCAATTCTCAAGTTCTGTTACATGCAATTATTTTTTCAAGATTACACATTTATTTTTCTATTTCATAACTTATGTGAAAACTATCCTTAACTTTTCTTTGTACTGTAAAATCATTAAATTATCAATTGGTATCATCTTTTTTATAATTGAAAAATATCATCATAGTATATATCTTTTAGAAATATAATGTTTTGACTTTATGTTCAACATTCTAGCAACAACATATAGCTATAAATAATTTTAGCACTCATCTCATAATGGTTGATTAGTAGCAGTCTGTTCATATCATAAAAACAATGGTCATTCGGATTGGAGAATTCTTTTATGTGTTCTAAATTAAATTTTGGGCCAGTCATATCCCTTACCATTATTTGGTATGTATTGACATATCTCTGCATAGTAACAGATCCTTTCTCGACATAATATTTAATTGCCTCATAATTAAAATTCTCATCATGTTCGCCCATGACAATTCCAAACACAAAACTGTATTTTAACAAATGACATCTAACAATATCAATAGTCTTACAGCAGGTTTTGACATTTTATACGGCTATATGCACATCTATCTTATCTTTGTTCATGAATATCAGTTGACTACAAGCAAACTGAATAAACTGTTCAATTCAATCCAAAAATTTATGATTTAAGAATCTATCTACAAACCTGAAGTTCATCCACTGATCTAATCTACTGATATTTTTATTTTTAATTAGTTCTAAATTAGTTCTCAACAACTTACTTCTTGAAATTTTTAACAACATGATAACTTATTATCAAAATTTCAAACAAACATTCAAGGGCATGCCTAATTTTAGTCATAATTTAAATTACCATGTAAAATCGTCATCAAACAATTTCGATAATATATCAAATGTACATGACTTATAGTGTCACTTCTTTCACATTTCATGCATATCGCCTAAACTCTAATATTATAAGTAGTCTTACGCCATTCACAAATATACTTACGTGAAGCACAACATAATAAGTTATTGTTCACTTTATTTTGTAAAAATATCAATAGTATATCTTCATGGTTCTCCAACCACATCACATGCATAGATATGAGTAAGTGCTTTCTATCGAAACACATAATCAATCTATTAGTACGTACCCGAAGAATAATAAAGATACTGCACAAATTTATACCAAATAAAATAAATAATAATCTATACTATCATGTGTCGCATATAAATTTCATATTTTTAAACTGTTCGATATTGACAATTAAAAAATTATTGCCAAACAATTTGCTTGGATGCACTTGTAAGCATGAGCAATAATAAATTTTTAATTAATAATTTCCAAACAGTGTACCTAAAAGATATGTCTTAAGACTAACTTTACCAATAGTAACACTTGATGATTATCATATAATTGATTAACACGCAATTGGATTTTCTCAATATAAGTAATAGTCATCAATGTAATTATTGATTTACAACATAAAAATATAGTTAACATATATATAGATATCCTAACAATACAATGTCGATTTACATTTTTTTCTAATTTTTCATTTCTTAAGTTTTTTGATCTTTTGTATTTTTGTATTTTTTTAATTTTTTAATTTTCTTTGAATTTTTTTGGATTCCATTTCATTTGATTTTTTTATTTTTATTTCATTTGATTTTTCTTCTATTTTTATAATTTTTAATATATTTTTTATGTTTTATTTTATTTTATTTTTTACTTTTTTTTCAAATAAAATCTATTTCTTGCTTTGCAAATAGTTTTATTGCTTTACTATTGTCTTTTTTTATATGTATTGTCTTGTTATTGATTTTCTTTTGGTTACACTGAATTTTTTTAATAAAATTTCCTACATCTATTTTTTATTTTATAGGTATTTTTAGATTCTTTCTCTCATTTTCTTTTAGTAACTCCATTTTTTTAGATTTTTTGTTTGTTTTTGTTTTATATTTTTTTGTATTTTTATTTTATTTTAAAACATTCTTTTCTTTTTTGTTTTTTATTTTTTTTAAATTAATTTTTTGTTCTTCTAATTTTTTATGAACAAAAATTTGAAGAATATGTTTATGATTGCAGGGAAAACAATTTGATGTTTTTATTTTTCATGTCTTCCTCTTACTTCCAAAAAAAAATGTACTATTTTAAGTTGCGAATTTATTTGAAGGGATCTTACCTTTCCTTGGTTGCTCAATAATAAAAAATATAATTTCTAATACATAAATAATTTTTGGTATTTTCATCTTTGACTATTTACCAAAATAACAAATGTTAGACTTCACTAAGTAAATGCAATTTTATTAATTCATTTGATTTTTAGCTTTTTGTTACTTTTAATTTTTTATTCATCTAATTTGTTAAATTTTATTTACTTTTAACATACTTTTATTAACTTATTTTATTTTTTTTTTGTTGTATTTTTTATTGTTTGTTTTATTGTATTTTTATTTCAATTTTTAAAAGGCCAACAGGAATCAATTTTTTAAATTTTTTCATAATATATTTTTTTATTCTTGAATTGTTTCAAATTAATTTAAAATTATTTTACATTATTTTTTTCATTTTTTATTTTTCTAAATCTTTAGTGTTCTGTTTTTTTTTTTTAAATTTTTTTGGATTTTATTGCATTTAACTTTTTCTTATTTTTATTTCATTTGATTTTTTCAAACGGTTTTCTAATCTTTCATGTTTTTTTATTTTCTTATCAATTAATTTTTTTTTATTTTCTTCAAATTTTATTTTTTCTATTTTTATTTGATTTTTTATGTTTTCTTTGATATAATTTCTTTACTATATTTTATTTTCTATAATTTTATTTTTCAATAAAATCTATTTTTTTCTCTACAAAGAGTTTTGTTTTTTAGTATTGCATTCTTTTATATGTACTATCTTGATTTTGTTGAACTTTATTTTATTCTTTTGTTTTTTAAGATATTTTTAGATTTTTTCATATTTATTTATTTTTTAATTTTATTGAGTATTTTTAGTTCTTTCACTTATTTTCTTTTAGTAACTTCATTCTTTTTGGATTTTTTAGTTTATTTATTTTTTTTATGATTTTTACCTTTTATTTTATTTTATTTTTAAAATTATTTATGATTTTTATATTTTTGAATTTTTAAAATTGGTTTCTTTTCTTTTATGTTTTTTTTAGATGTTTTCATATTTTATTTTTTTGAAAAATTTGCATAATATTTTTAGAATTATTAAAAAATCTCTTCTTGTTAATTCTAAAAAAATATGTTATTTTAAATTATAAGTTCATGATTTTCCCTTTTTAAAGTTTCTCAATAATAAAAAATATAAATTTTTAATGCATAAATAATTTTATTATTATCATCTTTAACTACTTTATATCTATAAAATAACAAATATTAAACCTCACTGAGTGGCTATAATCTTGCTAGTTTATTTAGTTTTTGTTTTTTATTATTTTCTATCTATTTAATTTTTTAGATTTTATTTAATTTTATTTTTTCGTACTTCTATTTACTTGTTTAAGATTTTTTTATTTTTTTGTATTTTTACTTTTTTACCATATTTTTTATTACTTTTTTTTTTGGAAGATCAATGCAAATCAAAATTTTTTTCTACAAAAATTTTTATAGCATATTTCAGAATTCCTTAAAGAATTAAAATTATTTTATATTATTTTATATTTTTTATTTTAAAGTTATCTAATATTTTATCTTTTATTTTTAATTGTTTTTAATTTCTTTTGAAATTTTGAATTATATTATATTTATTTGATTTTATTTGTTATGATTTTGTTGATATATTTTCTTTTTGATATATTTTATGTTATATAATTTTATGTTATTTTCTTTTCGAAAAAAACATATATATATATATTTTTTTTCTTTACAGAGAGCTTCATTTCCTTATTATTATTTTTTTATCTGTATTGTCTTGAATTTTGTTGAATTTTTTAGCTAATTTTGTTTCTTATTTTCTTATATATTTGATTTAGTTGAGCATTTTTACTTTCTTTCTCTTATTTTCTTTTAGCAATTATATTTTTTTAATTTTTATTAATTTTTCTTTTTAAAGATCAATGCAAATAAAAATTGATAAATGACCATTTAATCAATTGAATATTTTGTCTCTATAAAGTAAATTCATGAAAAGGAATTCTTATATGATTTTTTTAATGATTGTGGATTCTATTTATATTTGTGGGGCCTTATCTTTTTTAAATAAGAAAGTTATTAAAAATAGATTTTATTTATATAGTATAAATTATAAGTTACATTTTTATATTAAAATCATCAAAATATTAAAATTATTAAAAAATTTAAATTTAAAAAGATAATAATTAAACAATTACAATGATACATAAATCAAGATCTTGGATTTCAGAAACCATATATATAATACCTTAATTATTTACACATTGTTGATAATATGATAACAATAATATAAAATAAAAAATCAAGTTAAATTAAAAAAAATGAGTTTGAGAAAATAAAAATAAAAATAAAATTTCTTCTTCACTCCACTGTTTTATTTGACCATGAAGAACATGGCTAAAAAGGAAACAGACGACTCTTTCTTGCTCCTTCTGATTATTATGACTGGTGAATATAGGTTCGACTATTTGACCACGAATTGTGTGAAAGCATTTACTGCAGGTTGTTGGTGGGTGGAGCAGCAATGTTCTGTTGGTTGTAAAATATGATTCAGCGATGTTCGACTGTGCTGGAGTCATGATCTCTTACTCTAAAGCACATTCTAGAGAAGCATACAAAAGATTTGTCCATTAGAGATACAGCTATAAGGGAAAGGGATTAGTATTATGCGAAAGCATTTAGTGTAGGAGATGCATGGGTTACTATTGGGTGGGGCAGCCATGTTTTGTCAGTTGTAAAACATGACTAAGCCATGTTCGACTATGCTGAGCCATGATCGCTTACTTTAGAGCACATTCTAGAAAGGCACACAAAAAAATTTGACTGCTAGGAATGCATCTATAAAGGAAAATAGTTTGCTCTCTCTTCTTCCCTTTGATTATTACAATATCTGTATTTATTGGTTAGATATAGGTTCAACTATTTGATAGAATAAATTATCTGAAAGCATTTAGTGTAAGAGATGTATGGGTTGCTGTTAGGTGAGGAAGCCATGTTCTGCCAGTTGTAAAACAAGATTTAGCCATGTGCGACTATATTGAGCCATGATCACTTACTCTAGAGCACTTTCTAGAGAGACATACAAAAAATTTGACCGTTAGGAATGCAAAAAGAAACGATTTGCTTTCTCTTCCTCTGTCTGATTATCACAATATTTATATTCAGTAGCTGAATATAGGTTTACTATTTAACAACAGGAATTATTTGAAAGCCTTTAATGTAAGAGATGTATAGGTTACTATTAGGTGGAGCAACCACATTCTATCGGTTGTAAAAACACATGTCTAATGTGGCAGTGAGCATTCTTGAGTTTAGAGCTAGCTTATAGGCTGATCTCTGGGTATGTCATGAATCATCTCATTATACTTTGACATTCAATTGATTATATACTCACTTGAGTGATTTAGAAGTAGAAATGGCCAAGATTCAAATGTGTGAAACCATTAAGGAAATGGATAAATGAGTAATCTAAGAATAAATCAGATATGCCCCATAGATGAAACTTTGATTTATATTAAAATAAGTGGATCATTGCAAATTGATTTGTAACAACTCCTATTTTAGATATTAAATTGCATTATGCTCTCTTGTAGGCAATACTTGCTACCTCTAGGGTTGAAACAATTGAGATTGGGGGGCAAGTTTGAGCTTCATCTCCCTTAACCCAAGAATCAATAGAGTCCTGCTTGCAAGCTACAAGATTAACACCTTTTGTCTTACCAAGCAATTCATAGTGCAAATCCATTTGCTATTAACAATTCTCTGCTTGAAGTGCCCAAAGAGCTATTATCCTGTAAAATAAAGTTGGACACTAACCTCATTGCTGGAGTACCTCCACTTGAAGTTGTGGCTAAGAAGGAGTTCTTGGAGCCCTTACCTAATGCTACACTGCCATACTATCAATGGCTAATATATAGCCTACAAAAGCATGATTCAGGTTGCATACAGAGGGTAGAGCATTCATTCTCATCATTGGTTAAAACCTTCTAGGCCCCAACTCTAAAAAAAGCCTTGATTAATCTTTTGTGGCATCCAATTCACCCCATTATTGTCTCTGTTTTCTTGATTGGCTTTATTTTTCGTTCATGTTGCTGAAATATAGGCATACTCTGTAGGTTAACGAATGAGGTGTGAATGAAGATGAGGATGTTGAGGAGATTAATGTTTCAGTGACTGAGGAAGAACTCTGATTCTTCCTACTGGTCTTAATGTTCCTACATAAGAGAACAAGTGTGTGAGAAGTTTTTCGAAGCTAATTGATAGCAATCATTGTGGGTCACTTATTTTTGAAGAGGTTGGGCAGAGTGGAGAAGTAACAAACCATGCATCAAGTCCACTTGAAGGTAACATAATACTTATGTGTATTCTGAAAGCTTTTTGATAACATTATGTTTAGATTTGGCAGGTTACTTCATAATTGAACTCAAGCAATGTAATATTATTCCATCATTTAGGTAAAAAATTGTGAATTTGAAATTTTGAATTCACACCTTACTAAGTAATCAATCGTTGAACTAGTCCTCAAGTGATAGCACTTTCAAAGTAAGAATTGGAAGTACTAATCATAAACTTAGGTGACTATGTGAGTTTTAAAAGTTGACCTTGGCATGATACTCAATTGATTATGCATAATTGCGAAATTCATGGACCATGTGATGCCTATGTATGGGCAAGTGATCAACACTTGTGTTCTCATGGTTTAGGAGCTTAATATATCTTTAAACTTTATGATAAATTTCAGTTATCCAAACCCTTAAAAGAGTTTATGACATTCAGTAATAGGTACAACTGATACGCCAGTTTTTGAGTTGGATAAAATGCTATTTAATTTTCTTTTAGTAAGAGCCACTTTGATTGATGATTTCTTTAGTGAGGCCTTGTGTAAACCTTTTGGCCTTGGAAAGCCTCTGTTAACATAAATTTGTCTACATTATTATTCTTTCAATATAGTAATCACATGGATCTTATCAATGTAGTGACACCTTATTTAGTTGTAATGTTGAATCGACATGGCTCTAAAGGAAAATAGATTCATGGCATGCTCTTTATTGCTCCTTCTGATTATTTCAATATTTTTATTCATTCATTGGATATAAGTTCGATTATTTAACAATAAGAATTATCTGAAAGAACTCAGTGTAGGAAATGTATGGGTTGCTGTTAGGTGGATAAGCAATGTTCTGCCAGTTGCAAAAGTTATGCCTAATGTAGCAGTGATCGTTCCTAAGTCTGATGCTAGCTTGTGGGCTAATCCTTAGGTATGTCCTGAATCATGTCATTGTACTTTGACATTCAATTTATTATCCACCCACTTTAGTGATCTTGAAGTAGGAATAGCATAAATTCAAATGAAACCATTAAAAAATAAATACACGAGTAGTGTAACAATAAATCAGATATGCCCTAAGGATGACACTTCGATTCATATTACAATAAATGAATATGCATTATAAATTGAATTGTAACAAATCTTCTTTTAGATATTAAGCTACACTCTACTCCTTTGCAAGAAATCTCGGCTGCCTCTAGGCTTGAAACAAACAAGATTGAGGTGTGACTTAGAGGGCCATCTCCATGAATCCATGATTGGATGAAGTTTTGCTTGCAAGCTATAAGTCAATTCCCTTTGTCCATGAAGTAATTCTTAGTGCAAATACATCTACCATTGGTAGTTCTTCGCATGAACTGCCCAAAGAGCTCTCATCCCAAAAAATGAAGCAGGATACCAATGTCATTAGTGGAGTGCCTCCACCTGAAATTATGGCTAGGTGAGAGTTCTTAGAGCTCTTACCTAATGCTACATTGTCAGACTATCAGTGGCTAATACATAACCTATAGAAGCATAATCTAGGTTGGATACAAAGGTTAAAGCATTCACTCTTAGCATTGGTTAAAACCTTCTATATAATTGCTCTAATGGAAGCATTGACTAATCTTTTGTAGCATTGTGTTGTCTATCCTCTTTCATATGCTCCTATGATTACTAACTTATATGCAAGAAACACAATTGCACTTCTTGTAGCAATTCCTAACATGAAGGCCGCTAGGTCAAAGTGTTTAGTACTTCTTCAGGAATTTCAAGATTCCATCACCAAGATGCATTGGAAGGCACCTAGTTTTAGTGGTGATGGTGAGTGAGCAACTGAGGGTTTTGCAAGTAAGCAAAGCATAAGATCTATAGATTGGATAGGGCTAGGCATGCTGTGGAATCCTTAATGGTCCAACAAAAGCATTGATTGATCTTTGTGGAATTATATTAACCCTATTATTGTCTCTTTTCTTGATTGGCTTTATTTTTCATTAATGTTCTTAAAATATAAGCATGCTTTATAGGTTAATGAATGAGGAGCTAATGAAAATAAGGATGTTGTTGAGATTGATGATTTTAGTGATACAGGAAGAACTCTAATTCTTCTTGATGTTCCTATGCAGCTAGAAGTGGGAAGTCCTATTAAGCTAATTGACAACAATTATTGTGGATTACCTATTTTTGAAGTGGATGAATAAAATGGACAAAAGTAACAAACCATGCACGAAGTCCACTTGAAGGTAACATCACACATATTGTATATACAATGAAAGCTTTTTGATAACTTTATGTTCTGAGGGAGCTTGATTCATGATTGAACTTAAGTAGTCTAATACTATTCCATCATTCAGGTAAAAGAAACATGAGTTTGAAATTTTGAATTCACACCTTAGTAACCAATCAATCTTTGGGTTAGTCCTCAAGTGGTAGCCATTTAGCATCCAGAGTTAGATGTACTAATTACAAACTTACCTGATTTGGTGAATTTTGAAAGTTAACCTTGCGTGAAACTCAACTGATTATGCATAATTGCAAAATTCATCAAAGACTAACGACTTATGAACTTCAAATGGTAAAACTAATTTTAGTTGACATTGAACTTTGGTTCATTTGCCTTTCTATGCTATTAAGGTCATAAAGTCATAATTACATTGATATGGATATATGATACAGCCTCTATGGAAACAAATTTTCTTATGTGTTTCAGTCATTAGATTGGAAATTTATAAATGCTTCCAGCCTTATGAGTCACAAAGTTGATGTTGGCTGTTTACAAATAAATATATGGATTTTATTTCGTTCATCTATTTCAAATGATGTTACCTATTGATGCTCAAATAGCAGACTGATGGTTGTTTTAACCGTTACATACCTGGTTCAAGTGGCAGGGATTGCATATATGTTCATTATGCAGTGAGAGGTATATGTTCTATTTGAGCATAAATTGTTGCTATTGCGTTGCATACAACATTCCCCCTTCTTTGGTGTACTCATGAATATTATTTCTTTTGTTCCTAGATTTTGATCTAATTTTTGCGGAGCTGAATAAATTAAATGTGCAAAGGGACTTTATGCAATCTCTCTATGAAGAGGTACCACCTAAACTTCAGACATACAAGATAATGGTTAAAGGATTGTGTAAAGAAGGGCTTCTAAATGATTCCTATGATTTATTTAGAGAAACGAAAAGTCATGATTGTTTCCCTAATGCTTTTGCAACACCAGAATTCATAGGTATTTTTTGAAACAATCTATAATAGCATAAACGCATGTGGATTTGTGGTCTAACAATGTATTAAACCAATGATTATGTAACAGTTTGTAGGTTTAATAGTGATTGTGAGATGTTAATCATAGATTTATAGCTGTTACATTTTGTTTTGGTATAAATTACTGGTTAATGTTGCATCCATTATGTTTGTTACTATACACACTGGTACTATTAACTTGGTATTTTGTCTATATTTTGAATATTTCATTTCTAGTTTTATATCTTCAAAGTGGAGGTATCCTACCATTAATGAGTTTTGAACTTCAATATTGTATTTTTGCATTGAAAAAAAAATTAATTGTATTATTGTAAAAATTATTTTACCAACACAAAGCCTTATTGATAATTACTTCAAGGTCATAAAGTCATAATAACATCAGATATTGATTTATAAAATGATTTTGGAAACTAATTTACTCAAATATATTTTAGTTATTAGATTGTTTTGGGATTAATAATTCTTTTGGTGTCAAATGGCAAAGTTGATGTTGGTCAAATTATCTAATTTATACAGTGAATGAAAATGTAAAACTTTTATTCATCATATTGTGCAACACTTGAAAAAAAGTAACTGATCTAAAGCCTTGCTCATTGATTAGAAGGGAGAGTTGATGATGTAGTGTTTATGATGGTAAACTCAATTGTGAAACTCATTTGGCTTCTAAATTTGGTTTAAATAAATCTTCTTCCTTAACGTGGTTCAGCCTCTTCAATTCTCAAGCTAGTGTTCCTGATAAAAGCTTCATGGGTGGCAAATGCTAATGTGTTACTTTCATTGGTGACTCTTTCATTTATATGTTTGACCATTTTAGGAAATTGTTTCCATTTTATGTTTAGGTTGGGCTAAATCTTATCAGCTTTGCTTTCATTACCATTTCTATAATGCTCAAACTTGGTATTGAACTTGATTGAGAACAATAATGTGTTTATGTTATGGAAACTTGAAGTAGGGATTCCATAAATCCAAGCAGAAGGTAAGATCTTTATGACTTATTATTTGTTTGGCTTTGCAAACAAAACACATCAAGTGTTGATAGACCTCTATTTGCAAAAAGAAATGTGCACTTACAATGACAAATTGGATAAAATGTTTGAAGACATGTACATGTTATATGCTTGATTTTGCATGATTCTATTAGTTTTTTTGTTGCTTTTCTCTTGTATACTATTTTGTTGGAAAGTAATTCATTAATGCTTTTCATTTGATTGGTTTTCGCTGTATTGGGCAATAGGGATTATATTACCTGACTTGATTTCAACTATCTTGCTATACGACTTTGCTTGGAGTTCGTCGCATATGCTTGTGCTTTAGATGCGTGTATGCTTATTGCAGTGACATGTAGAAGTGCATGTATGTGTAGGGAAAATACAGTATTGATGCATAACTGTCCATGTTCTCCTGCTTTACATTCAAAACTGCTCTTGCGTTTTTCATATTTTAGAATTGACTTAAACTATGATAGGAAATTATATGTCTGTCTGTGAGAGACTCTTTATGTTCAATGACCAGATTTTATTCAAAAGTTGCCTTAAATGATTATTGGTTTTCATAGCTGTTTATTACTCTAAAATTATTTGTTTGGCTTCATGTCCATCTTAAATATGAAGTTGTGAGATGCTTTGTGTAAACAAATTTACTTCCATCTGTTTCATTCATTTGATTATGGGATTTATTAATAAATGCTTCTGGCCTTATGATTTGAAAAGTAGATGTTGGTTGTCTATAAATAAATATATTATTTCATTCATTTATTTTAGATGCTGTTACCCATCGATGCTCCACATGGCCAATTGTTGGTTGTTTTAATCATTACATACCTTGATTAAATATTGGGGATGGCACTATAAATGAATCATTTCTTTTACGAGAACGATATTATTTGAACTTTGTAGTTTTGCATACTATATCTTGGATGCCTTCTTCCTCTTTTTGGTTTGTTATTTATTTGCAATCTTCATATGTGACCTTCACGAATGATTAAAAAAAAAAAGAGAGAGATCTTGATCATTGTGAAGAGAAAAATTTATAACATTCTGTAGATGGTGGACAGCTTGATTGTTGACTTGTTTTCTTGTAATGTTAAGTCAACTAACTTGTTCCTTTGTGTCGTTGAGACTATTAAGTTCCTAGGTTAATGTTTCTGAGATGAGCCCTATGACTATTGAACATCTGTAGAATATGTGAATTAGTGTACTGTTTTGCTTTTCGTGGCCCTTTGACTTCTTAGCTCCTCAAGGATTAGTAATGATGCTTACAATTATGGTTTCACCGTTATTACTAGATTGTCGAGTCTTTGTTTTGGGATAGTTGCTATTTTGATATTAGTATGACTATTTTTCGCCACCAGAGATTTATGCAATTATCTTGATCGACATCTTTTTGAAATCTATAGAACTCAAAGTTATAAAAGGGACTTTTCCTTAGTTTATCTATTAAGGTGCACCCCAGTGTTCAGATGTGTAACAAAATAGTTAAAGGACTTTGTAAAGAAGGGTTACTAAATCAAGTATATGCAGTTTACATAGAAAAATGAATGATGATGATTCTTGCCTAGTATTTGCTCTGATAACGCAATTATTTAGGGGCACTTTCATAAAAATAATAGCTACAGGACATGAAAACTTCCTCATGAATAAGTAGAAAGATTATTTGGATATGCTTCTGCTTCTATGGTCTAACAATGCATCAAGTCAATGATGATATGTGATACTATATGGGTTTTAATGGTGATTAATAATTTCACTTATCATATCTATTGCTATAACAATATATTCTCCTTTATGGAATGATTGGTATATACTTTAGTTGGTTATAAACTGTTTCTTAATGTTACCTTTATCATTTTTTTTATATTGTGGACAATGCTACTACTAACTTGCTTTTTCGATTTATATTTTGACTATTTCTTTACTTGTTTTATTGTCCAAATGGTTACTACTACTTATGACTTTTAAACTTCAAAGTATTTTGCTCTTGTAACGATTCAACTTCATTCACAAGATATAGATACAAGAGGCAAATGCAGAAGGGAATGAGGAATTAAAGGAGAGGATTGGTAGATATTACAAAGAAATGTATCAAAAGACTAACTTTTGGAGACCTAAACTAGATGGGTCGTAATTCAAAGAAATTAATGGGGATTTGCAATAGTGGCTGGAGCATTCATTTAAGGAGAAAGAAGTGAAAGAGGCAGTGGAAGAATATGATAGAGATAAGGCCTTAGGCCTAGATAGGTTCACAATATATGGCTTTTTTGAAGGCAAATTGGGAAATGGTGAAAAATATCACAATGAAGCTACTTAAGGAATTTCATAGTAGAGACAAGTTTGTGCTGTCACTGAACTCAACATTTATAGTACTGGTTGCAAAGAAAACAGGTGCAATGGATACCAGCACTTCAAACCTGTAAGTTTGGTAGGATGTATCTAATAAAGTGATCTCTAAAGTATTAGCCAAGAGATTTAGAGAAGTAATAGAAAGTGTTGTGAAATTAAGCTGAAATGCCTTTATAAAATGTGGACAGATTCTTGATGCTATCTTGGTCACAAATGAAGTGGTGGATAGTCAAATCAAAGCTGGAAAGATGGGTGTTATATGTAAACTTGACATTGAGAAAGCCTATGATCACGTCTCGTGGGAGTTCCTATTGTATATGCTGAGAAGAATTAGATGCGGAGAAGAATGGTGCATTTCAACTAATCTTTTGTTATATTAATAGATGGGGCTTTGATCTAATTTTCCAAAGCAACAAGTAACTTTAATTCCAAATATTGAGATTAAACACTCCTACAGTTTGTCCTTTCTTGTCTTCTTCTCATCAATACTTGCTCTATTTGCTTTAGGGTCCTAGAGAAGAGCTGGATCTATAATGTCTATCAGTTTTTCAGGCAAGGCAGCCTTGGCAATTTATGAAGATTCACAACGTCCATGAACCTATCATCTGTAGGCCTCTTTCATGTGAACATTTGCAGAAGAAGGACGCCGAAGCTGTAGACATCTCCCAAAGTTGAAACTTGGGTTCTTATACTGTTCTTTACATTAAACAAAATAAATTGTCAAGCTTAACACCAATTCAAATCTAACTTGAAAGATAAAATTTTGTATTCCAAGAAAGAAAAGAAATTTCATCATGTGCAGCAGAAGCACTACCCCGCAAAAGACCTCATAAATATTATCAAGTGACATGTTATAAATCCATGCCTAAAGCCATTCTACAAATACGTAAAGTATGTGCAAGTTATACTATAAATTACTACTACAAGATGGTAATACCTAATCTTCAAGATTGTTAAGCACTCATGAGAAGTAAAAGTGCCAAGAGGAAGCAAAACCATGGAGAGTGCAGCAAAGACAAGTATAATGGCACTCAGTGTAATATTTAAGACTCACATTACAAATATTAAGTGATAATATTTTACATCCTAAAAAATAATATGCCAAACCTATGATGAGAAACCATTAAAAAAAAATAGTGTTTTGAAATCAGGTAAATGACCATTTTGATCGCACCCTTGAGGAAAAAAGTTCTTCATTTCCACTTGTTGATGCCGATAATGGAAATAATGGTTGTGATGGCATTAATGATACTAACAAACCAAAGAGGACATGAAGGACACGTTATTCCCGAACCTCATGGTGTTGAATAGAACAGAAGCGTAGAAGATGAAGATGTTCATGCCAATGAGCTACTGGAAGAAGGAAATTAAGAAGGCAAAAGTTAATTGTGGCTTGTACTTCTTTCTAAATAGAATGAACTATGGGTGCTTGACCTCCTTGGAAGTTTCATTAGCAGTGACCAAAGTCATTGAACTCCTCAACGACGTTAGGAATGCCACGAATTTTGATGAGCAGTTCCTTGGCCTCGCATTATGGCCATGTCTATCAATAACTTGGTGTTTTAAAGAGATTGAGGGCGCCGATGATGATGATAAGAGTGGGGATGAAGGCACCTCCCAAGCTCAGTCTATGCAATTTACACTATGAGTACCCAGCAATTACATTACCGTTATAAGATTTGAATTTCAAAAATCAGCATAACAAGATTCGTCCAGCTTAGCAGAGCTCCAAAAACTCTGTTCATTGAGTGATAATTTATAAGCTTAAAAGGAAGCATTATTCCAAAACCTCATGATCTTTAACAGAACGAGAACGTAGAAGATGAAGACGTTCATGTCGCTGAGCTACTAGAAGAAAAGGATGAAGAAGGCGAAAGTAAGCTGTGGCATATATTGCCTCCTAAACAGATTGAACCATGGGTGCTTGGCCTCAGTGGAAGCTTCACTGGCAGTGATCAAGTCATTGAACTCCTCGTTGATGTTGGGAATGCCACAAATTTTGATAAGTAGCTTCTTGGCCTCGTCGTTATGGCCATGTTCGATAAATGAGTTGGTGTTTCAGAGAGATCGAAGGCATCAATGACGATGATAAGACTGGGGACGAAAGTATCTCCCAAACTCAGTCCAAGCAATTTACATTATGAGCATCTAACGGTCACATTACCATCATAAGATTTGAATTTTGAAAATCAATGTAACAAGATTCATCTAGCTTTTTCTAGAAACTTTCTCTCTGTGAAGCAGAGGTCCAAAAACTCTATTCGTTGAGTGATAATTTATGAGCCTAAAAAACAAATAGTGTTCTTGAACACCATGGTCTTGGACAGAATCGATGCTTAGAAGATGAAGACGTTCATGTCGGTGATATGCTAGAAGATGGGGACGAAGAAGGCGAAAGTGAGCTGCGACTTATACTTCCTCCTAAACAGATTGAACCATGGGTGCTTGACCTCCTTGGAAGCTTCACTAGAGACCACTAAGTCATCGAATTCCTCATCGACCTTAGGAATACCATGAATTTTGATGAGTAGCTCCTTGGCCCCATTATATTGGTCACGTTCGATCAATGAGTTAGTGTTTCAGAAGGATCGAGGGCATCGATGATACTAATAAAAGCAACGATGAAGGCATCTCCTCCCAAACTTAGTCTATACAATTTACGGTATGAGCAAACAACAGTCACATTACTGATATAAGATTTGAATTTCGTAGCTGCTGTAAGAAAACGCCTCTACATGCACTTGCACTAACCTCTCTCCACCAGTTGGTTGATTCATAAAAATGGCCTCGCATTCGCTAACTAGTAGTGCCTTTTCGTACTTAAATCACGTGTGAAATAATGAAGAAACCCTAAAGGGATAGAGTGGCATAAGAACTTAAATGCAACAATGAAAAAGAACAGAGAGAGAGAGATCAGAGAGAGAAGCTTAAAGCATCAATGTTACTGCTTCTATCGGTTCGCTTTATGAAGACGCCATTATACCTTCATTAATATTTTATTCCCTTCACTTAGTCCATCAAAATTAATATAATATTATATTAATTTTGGTGGTATCAAATCTTATAATTATTTTATTTTAAAATAAATATAAATTTTAAAAAATTGAATTCATTAAAAATAATATTATATTAATTTTAATGATAGCAAATTCTATGATCAGGTATTTTAATTCATAGCACATTACAAATATATTTTATTTTAAAATTATTTTTGTTAAATTATTTATAATTTAAAAATATCTATAAATATTTAAAAAATCAAGATATCATTCATCTAATGTAGTGAAATGACTTTTTAAGTCACTTTAAATCTAATTCAAAATGTTATATAAAAAATTATTATTTATTATAAAGTGAAACATTTATCATTTAACCCCCTACCGCCGGTAAAGCTAGCAGCCTTGATTTTTTTCGTGCATTTTGAAAAGCCACCACAATAAATTAAGGAATTTTTTTAATGATCGTATGTCCAGCAAGTCTTATTAATTTAGACATCCAATCATCCTATAATCACTCTTCTCTTCATTGTTTTTTTTTTGTCATTTCACATGTGATTTAAGTACGAAAATGTACAACTGGTTAGCAAATGTGAGGTTGTTTTTACGAAGGGAAGAAGCCATGGCTTCAAGGATACTCAATCGAAACCGATGAGGTTACAAGTGCGTATGTAAGTCAGTGCTTGTTAAATTGTGTTAGTAATAAAAATAAAAGAGATCAAATTAAAAGTTTATATATATAATTAATAAAATAATAATAAAATTTAATTAAAAATATAAATAATATAAAATTTACTGTAATATTTATTTATTTTTATTTTGATAAGACATGTATATTTTGTTTTTTTGAGCTTATAAATCATCATTCAACGAGTAGAATTTTTAACCTTTACTTCACAAAAAAAAAAAATTTGGAAAACACTAGAATAATCTTGTTATGTTCATTTTCGAAATTCAAAGCTTATGATGGTAATATGACCGTTGGTGTTTATTCTATAAATTGCATTGATTGGAAAAGAAAGAGAGGTGTATTAAAGAGGGAGAAATTTAGGAAGAGAATGTTTGAGAAGAAAAATCATATGTAGAAACTTTAAAGATATTTTATGATTGTCATCCAAATTAAGTTGTTAATCTTTGAGAATGAGCTGTGCAATTTAGCAAATTGATCATGAAAGCTTCGATTAGTTAGGAGATTTTGTGTATTATATTTTTCTATGTTATATAGAAAGGATTTGAATATTGTTATTTTAGAATTTGGTTTTTTAAGTAAATGAATATGGTTGTGATTAATTAGAAAATTTTGATTACTTGTTGTAGAATGAAGAAAGGGAAGGTTTTAAGGATAATAGTGGAGAGTTGATATTAAGAGTACAGAGGAAATTGAACAAGTTTACTAAAATTGAATTAGATGTATATCTAATTGGAGAAAATCAAGCTCAATCAACATTTGATTTTCAGGGTGAAAAGTTACCATCATAAATCTTGCAGCATCTATCAAGGCAATTCCACATTGGCACGAGTAAAGAAATCAATCATCTTTAGCATTACAACTCACTTTTGGTACATTGAAGACGTTGTTATATTAATGTTGAGTGGAATAAAACATTACTTGGTCCAAATAATGCAATAAACATCCACGAATTATCATTCAAAGTAGTGATAACTTTGTATGATTAAGTTGAATCAGCTTTTGGTACTCAACTTGAATTATATATATATATATATATATATATATATATATATATATATATGTACCAAGGCAATTCTAGAATGACACCGGTAAAGAAATCAATCATCCTTAGCATTACAGCTAACTTTTGATACATTGAAGACATTGTTGTATCTATATTGAGTAGAATAATCCATTATTTGGTCCAAATAATGCAATAAACATCCATAAATATCACGTTTGTATAAGTAAGCCCAATATGCTTTAGGTAATCAATCCAAATTTTATATAAAAAAAACTTTAACACATCAAAATTAACCATCTCGAAGAAAACAATTTTTAAAAAATAAAAAATAACAAATATCTATTTGTCACAATGTAAAGTAAAATAATAAGGAAAAATTCCAAGAAGAATTGAAAAAATAAGAAATAGATCATTTACATTTCATGGTTAAAAAGGATAATATTTTGTTATACATAATCGATTTCTGTTTTATACGATGGACATAAGATCATAACAAATACATTAAGTTGAAAATTAAAAATTAAGAAAAAAACAAAAACTAGTGTATCAATTACACAGCACCAATAGGTAGAAATAACATATTGTAGTACAGCTACTCCCACATGTGCAGTAGTACCATACTGCAGCAACATATTGTAGTGTATGTCGCTGCAGTGTGGTACTACTGCACATGTGAGAGTAGCTATGTTTCTTGCACTGTTCACAAGGCTTCAGGAGAAAGACAAAGAACTCCACCAATCTATTTATATACAATTATTAGAATAATTATTATAGGGTGAAAAAAGGTGTTATTAAAACTATACGTTCAGTAGAATAACACTAAAAATATTAAATATGCACACCAAATAGACATTATTTTTGTTATCAACATGACCTATTATATTGCAATAGATTTAATAATTTGAAATCAATAATAGAATAATAGTAAAATCACATTCATTAACTATTAATATTTTCTATTACAATAATAATGTAATATGCAAGTATATGTATGCACATAAATAATAAAATAAAAAGTACATTCCGATAATGGAATGCATAAGTATTTTATCACGACAAGTGCCTTCTTAGTTTTATGTAAATAATAGAATAACAATAAAAGTAACTAATTAATTTTACAATAACATACATATGTGTACTTAACATGATAAGAACATGCTTGCACAATCATAGACTTTTAGAATTACTCCTAGAGATTTCCTTTTTTGTAACATGTTCAGTAAGCAAGGAAATAGAATTAAAAAAAAGAATAAATAAAATTCATTACACTGAGAAGTTTATGACTATAAATTATTGGACCTAGTAGATTCTTTTTATTCTATTGGCCATTGAAAAACCAAAAACAGCTAAATACACCTAAAGAGGCCATAAGCACAAGAAGATCAACAAGTTCATACCTATTTGGATATGGACCCATAAGAAATAAAAAGTAAAATATTAGTTAGATAGTTGGGTGGGTAATCACTGCTCCTCGTCAGTACTCTTAATTAATATAATTCAATATACACTTTTCAATAAATGTTTCTTAAGTGATTAAGACTTGAAGCTCTTATTAATTTAAACTAAATGGAAGTAGTCAGCATAATTTGATTAGAAAGGAGCAATGATAGTTTAATTCTTGTATGACTAATTCTTTTTAACAATGAACTCTTTACAATGAGGTTGGTTTTTTCAAACAATTTTCTGGAGCTTGATCTCACTATGACAAATTATTTTCATTTGGATAGTTATCTACAACTTTATATATACATGACTTACTAGTAGATTTTTTAATAAAAATAAATAAATAAAATGAAAAAAATATATTTATTTTATTTAATTACTATTTGCTAATATTTTTCAAAATATTAATAAAATTGAGATAGATGATTCCTTTGT
Source organism: Moringa oleifera (assembly GCA_021397835.1). NCBI lineage: Eukaryota > Viridiplantae > Streptophyta > Magnoliopsida > Brassicales > Moringaceae > Moringa > Moringa oleifera. The sequence goes on along the minus strand of JAJFZO010000902.1, from coordinate 532,360 downwards.
AGAAAAAAAAATCATAACTTATCAGGCTTCACATTTTCACTCTGTTACAATTCTCTATAATTTGTTTTTACTAAAATAATTCAACTTTTAATCTAAAAAAAGATGTGTTTTAAGCTTGTATTATTTCTTTAGTGCCTAAAACAAAGTACAAGAATAGAGAATGAAGAAGACCTCGCAACAAAAGAAATAAAAAAAGCAAAAATAATAAATAATAAACGAGTATAAAAATAAAGAATATTAAACTAATACAATCAAAGAACCATCAAAAAATAAAATAGAAAAAAAGTACAAAAGTAAAAAAATTAATGCAAAGAAAACCAAAAACCAAAAAACAAGAAACAAGTGCCAAAAAAAAAAAGAGAGAGAGAATAAGCATAAAAGAATAAAAAACACAACATATGAATAATAAAACATAAAATATAAACAAAATAACATAGAGAACATGTGCAATGACAAATAATAGAGTACAAACAAGAAAACTTAGAATAGAGAGAACGGTCATAAAAATAAAATAAAGAACAAAAATTACGAAAAAGAATTAAAATAAAGATAAAAATAAATAACAAAATACAAAATAAAATAAAAAACAAACAAACATAAGAAGAAGAAGTATAAGAATAAAGTAAAAAAGACCAAAAAAAGTATGAAACTAGAAAATATTAAACAAGCACAACAAGTAAGAACAAAAAACTAAAAAAATAGAAAAAAGATAACACAATAAGCAAGTACATAAATAAAGAAGAAGCACAAAGACAAATAACAAACATAAAGAAAAAAGAACAACCATAGAAAAAAAAACAAAGAACACAAAAAGAATATTAATAAGTACAATAGTAAAAGAATAGTGATCAAATAACAAATAACGAAAAGAAGAATAAAGAACATAGTACAAAACAAACATTAAAAAGTAGAGAAAATACATGTATAACCACAAAAAAAAGGTCGAGGAACAAATATAGAATAAAGAATATAAAATAAACAAGAAAAAGTTAAAAAACTAATAAAAAAAAAGAACAAAAAAAACTCAAAAAAAATCCAAGAAGAAATATAGAAATGAAATGAAGAAAACAAAGAAAAACACATACACAAAAAATATAAAGAATAAACATAATAACAAAGAACAAGAATGAAAACAAAAAATAAAAGCCAAGCACAAAATCAACAACAATGACAGAATAGCACAAATATTGAAAAATAAAGAACAAGCAAAAAATCTTGAGAATAAAAGGAACATGAATAGAAAGAATAACAAAGAATGAACTCAAAAGAAAGGACACACAATAGACACAAAAGCAAAAAGTAAGCACAAAAAAAGCAAGCACAAAAAATGGAATAACAAATAAGGACAATAACAACAAATAAAAAAAAAGAGCACAAAATAGTCAATAAGCATAGGAGAATAAAGCAAAGAATAAGCATACAAGAATAAATTGAAAAACAAGCACAGGAGTGAGAACACAAAAACAAGAGAATGAAGAAGGAACACAAGAATTGATAGAAAGCAAATATAGAAAAACAATAGAAACAAAGAAGTAAAAGCAATAACAAAACTAACAAATTGAACTAGGATTCAAGATCTTGTTGGTGCACTAGGCCAATTTACAAAAACTACACCACTCACGGGAGACACTAATATCCCGAAAAGCACCAAATTAGTTTCTTGATCAGCCATATTTTTTACTTAAGTTTTGCTCATAGATGTAGTGTGGTTAAGCACCTTCACAATAGCATGCCTAGATGCTATCCAAAGAACCATCAGAGTCAGACAAAAGATGGGTGCAACTTGTTCAATATGAAATGTCATAGGAGGAAGAAACTTCTATAGTAGCATTTTTGGCATTTCCCTATAGTGATGAGATTTAAGACTCACTTTACAAATATTACATGCTAATATTTTATAGCATAAAAAAATTAATATACCAAACTAGTAATGAGTGCCTTGTAAATTGAGAAACTTTAAAATGAGAAAACTAGCACACATAAAAGATTTTTAGATGTGAAGCTAAATGTATCCTATCATATATATATATATATATATATATATATATATATATATGTGTGTGTGTGTGTGTGTGTGTGTGTGTGTGTGTGTGTGTGTGTGTGTGTGTGTGTGTGTGTGTAAGATTCACAAAACTAATTCAAAACGCATATAGGCAAAACAAGTGAAAACCAACAAGTAAAGAAAATTATTACATATGGCTTTATGGAGGTTCAAGAAACTCTTAATTGAAACAGGTGAGAATAGTTTAACAACATGAAATTCAAAATACGTGATTCAGTAAATTGAGAAAAAACGGATCAAAATTCTGATCAACATAAGATTTTAAAATCATGTCAATATTATCATTCGTAAAACATAATAAAATATATAGTGAATAAAATAAGCATAAGAAAAGGATGGAAAAACAACTAAAGAAAAAGAACAAAAAAAAGCACAAAAACATACATAAAAAATATAAAGAACAAGCACAAATACAAAACACAATAATGAAAACAAAAACCAAACAACAAGCACGAGAACTAGTAAAAGTGCAAGCATAAAAACAACAACAATAATAAAATAGCACAAATATTAAAAAAATAAAGAACTAGTAGAAAATCTTAAGAATAAAAAAGAAAATGAACAAAAAACATAACAAAGGACGAATACGAAAAAAATAGATAATAGATTTCTAAGCATAAGACAAGCACAACAATAAGGAAAGTAACTAACATAAATTAACACAAATAAATAATAGAGAAAAGATAAGAAACATGAAAAAAAAAAAGGCGAAGGATAAGACAAAACCGGAGAATATCAAATATGCACCACAACAAAGAATAAAGAAGTAAAAAAAAGCAAAGAAGATAACATGAAAAATAAGCATATGAATAAAAAAAAACACAAAAACAAATAACAAATACAAAAAGAACATAAACAAGTACAATAGTAAGAATAGTGATCAAATATAACAATAAAGAACAAAAAGAAGAAGAAAGAACATAGCATAAAATAACACAAAGAGCAGTCATAAAAGTAGAGAAAATACATGCATAATCACAAAAATGGAAATCAAAGAAAAAATATATATAACAAAAGATATAAAATAAGTACAATAAAAAGATGAAAAAACATCTAAAAAATAAAAACAAAAAACAAACATACAAAAAAAAAATACAAGAACAAAGAACAAATATAAAAATAAAATAAAGAAAACAAGCACAAAAACATACATAAAAAATTGTAAAGAACAAACACAAAAAAAAAGAACATGAATGAAAACAAAAAAAAACAAAAAGCAAGCACAAGAACAGACAAAAATACAAGTGCAAAAACAAAAATAATAATATAATAGAAAAAACATTAAAAAACAAAAAACAAATGGAAAATCTTAAGAACAAAAAAGCACATGAACAAAAAACTAAACCAAGAATGAACACAAAAAAAAAAAAAACTGATAATAAATAGAAAAGCACAAGATAAGCATAAAAGAGAGAAAGAAAGTAACATAAAATAAACAATAAAAAAATAACCACAAAAAAAAAGAACAAACACAAGAATCAGAAGAAAAAAACAAAGACAAAAAGTAGAGAACATAAAACATAGGCAACAAACAAAAAGTATAGAATTATAAAAATAAAAAATAATGAACAAATATAACAACAAAAAAAAAACCAAAATAATCAAAGAACCATCATAAAAACAATATACAGAAAATAACCACAAAAGAAAAGAATCAATACAAAAATAAAAAACAAGAAAAAGTACAAAAATAAACAAAACAAAGAATAAGAAAAAAAACAAAAAAATAAAACATAACAATAAAAAAACATAAAACTTGAAAAACAACAACAAATAATAAAGTACAACAAAGAAACTTAAAGACACATAAAGAGATCACAAAAAAAATAATAAAGAACAAAAATAAAAAAATGAAAATACAAACATCATGAAGAAGCAAACAAAACGTAAATAATAAAAAATCGTAACAACAAAACAAACACAAGAATCAGAAAGAAAAAAACAAATACAAAGAATAGAGAATATGAAAAATAGATAATAAACAAAAAGTATAAAATTATAAAAACAAAAAATAATGAACAAATATAACAACGAAGAAGAAAAAAACCAACATAATTACAGAACCATGACAAAAACAATATGTAGAAAATAAGCACAAAAGTAAAGAATCAATACAAAAATAAAAAAAAGGGGGAAGCACAAAAATAAACAAAATAAAGAATAAGAAAAAAATAAAAAATAACAATAAAAAAGCATAAAACATGAAAAACAATAACAAATAATAAAGTACAAACAAGAAACTTAAAGGGACAGAGAGAGATCATAAAAAAAAGAACAAAAATAAAAAAAGAAAGAAAATAAAAAGATCATAAAGAAGCAAACACGAGGTAGACAATAAAGAAACGTAACAATAAAACAAACACAAGAATCAGAAGAAAAAAAAACAAATACAAAGAATAGAGAATAAAAAAATAAGAAACAAACAAAAAGTATAAAATTATGAAAATAAAAAATAATGAACAAATAAAACAATGAAGAACATAAAAACCAACATAATCAAAGAACCATCAGAAAAACATTGTACAGAAAATAAGCGCAGAAGTAAAGAATCAATACAAAAATAAAAAAAAAGAAAAGTACAAAAATAAACAAAATAAAGAATAAGAAAAAAATGAAAAATAAAACATAACAACAAAAAAACATGAAACATGAAAAAAAACTAACAAATAATAAAGTACAAACAAGAAACTTCAAAAGACAGAGAGAGATCAGAAAAAAACGAAGAACAAAAGTACAAAAAGAATGAAAATAAAAACACAATGAAGAAGCAAACATAATGTAGACAACAAATATACGTAACAATAAAACAAACACAAGAGTTAAAAGAAAAAAAAACAAATACAAAGAATAGAGAATATAAAAAATAGAAAACAAACAAAAAGTATATAATCATAAAAATAAAAAATAATGAACAAATATAACAACGAAGAATGTGAAAAACCAACATAATGAAAGAACCATCACAAAAACATTATACAAAAAATAAGCACAAAAGTAAAGAATCAATACAAAAATAAACAAAATAAAGAATAAGAAAAAAATGAAAAATAAAACATAACAACAAAAAAATAAACATGAAAAAACAATAACAAATAATCCAGTACAAACAAGAAACTTAAAGAGACAAACAGAGATAAAAAAAAGAACAAAAATAAAAAAATGAAAATAAAAACATAATGAAGAAGTAAACACAACGTAGACAATAGAGAAACGTAACAATAAAACAAACACAAGAATCAAAAGAAAAAAATACAAAGAATAGGGAATAGAAAAAATTGGCAACAAACAAAAAGCATAAAATTATAAAAATAAAAAATAATGAACAAATATAACAACGAAGAAGATAAAAAACTAACATAATGAAAGAACCATCACAAAAACATTATGAAAGAATGAAAGTAAAAACATAATGAAGATGCAAACACAACGTAAACAATAAAGAATAGTAACAATAAAACAGATACAAGAATTAGAAAAAAAAAAACAAATACGAAGATTAGAGTATATAAAAAATAGGCAACAAACAAAAAGTATAGAATCATAAAAACAAAAAATAATGAACAAATATAACAATGAAGAATGTGAAAAACTAACATAATCAAAGAACCATCACAAAAACATTATACAAAAAATAAGCACAAAAGTAAAGAATCAATACAAAAATAAACAAAATAAAGAATAAGAAAAAAATAAAAAATAAAACATAACAACAAAAAAATAAACATGAAAAAACAATAACAAATAATCCAGTACAAACAAGAAACTTACAGAGACAGAGAGAGATAAAAAAATAAAGAACAAAAATAACAAAAAAGAAAATAAAAACATAATGAAGAAGCAAACACAACGTAGACAATAATGAAACGTAACAATAAAACAAACACAAGAATTAGAAGAAAAAAAAACAAATAAAAAGAATAGAGCAAGAAAAAAATTAGGCAATAAACAAAAAGTATAAAATTATAAAAATAAAAAATAATGAACAAATATAACAACGAAGAAGATAAAAAACAAAATAATCAAAGAACCATCACAAAAACATTATACGAAAAATAAGCACAAAAGTAAAGATTCAATACAAAAATAAACAAAATAAAGAATAAGAAAAAAATGAAAAATAAAACATAACAACAAAAAAATAAACATGAAAAAACAATAACAAATAATCCAGTACAAACAAGAAACTTAAAGAGACAAACAGAGATAAAAAAAGAACAAAAATAAAAAAATGAAAATAAAAACATAATGAAGAAGTAAACACAACGTAGACAATAGAGAAACGTAACAATAAAACAAACACAAGAATCAAAAGAAAAAAATACAAAGAATAGGGAATAGAAAAAATTGGCAACAAACAAAAAGCATAAAATTATAAAAATAAAAAATAATGAACAAATATAACAACGAAGAAGATAAAAAACCAACATAATGAAAGAACCATCACAAAAACATTATGAAAGAATAAAAGTAAAAACATAATGAAGATGCAAACACAACGTAAACAATAAAAAATAGTAACAATAAAACAGACACAAGAATTAGAAAAAAAAACAAATACAAAGATTAGAGTATATAAAAAATAGGCAACAAACAAAAAGTATAGAATCATAAAAACAAAAATAAAGAACAAAAATAAAAAAAAAGAAAATAAAAATATAATGAAGAAGTAAACACAACGTAGACAATAGAGAAACGTAACAATGAAACAAACACAAGAATCAGAAGAAAAAAATACAAAGATAAAAAAAATTGGCAACAAACAAAAAGCATAAAATTATAAAAATAAAAAATAATGAACAAATATAACAACGAAGAAGATAAAAAACTAACATAATGAAAGAACCATCACAAAAACATTATGAAAGAATGAAAGTAAAAACATAATGAAGATGCAAACACAACGTAAACAATAAAGAATAGTAACAATAAAACAGATACAAGAATTAGAAAAAAAAAAACAAATACGAAGATTAGAGTATATAAAAAATAGGCAACAAACAAAAAGTATAGAATCATAAAAACAAAAAATAATGAACAAATATAACAATGAAGAATGTGAAAAACTAACATAATCAAAGAACCATCACAAAAACATTATACAAAAAATAAGCACAAAAGTAAAGAATCAATACAAAAATAAACAAAATAAAGAATAAGAAAAAAATAAAAAATAAAACATAACAACAAAAAAATAAACATGAAAAAACAATAACAAATAATCCAGTACAAACAAGAAACTTACAGAGACAGAGAGAGATAAAAAAATAAAGAACAAAAATAACAAAAAAGAAAATAAAAACATAATGAAGAAGCAAACACAACGTAGACAATAATGAAACGTAACAATAAAACAAACACAAGAATTAGAAGAAAAAAAAACAAATAAAAAGAATAGAGCAAGAAAAAAATTAGGCAATAAACAAAAAGTATAAAATTATAAAAATAAAAAATAATGAACAAATATAACAACGAAGAAGATAAAAAACAAAATAATCAAAGAACCATCACAAAAACATTATACGAAAAATAACCATAAAACTAAAGAATCAAATACAAAAATAAACAAAATAAACAAAATAAAGAATAAGAAAAAATGAAAAATAAAACATAACAACAAAATAAATAAAATATGAAAAATAATAACAAATAATCGAGTACAAATAAGAAACTTAAAGAGACTTAGAGAGAACAAAAAAAAAATAAAGAACAAAAATAAAAAAAAACATAATAAAGAAGTAAACACAACGAGGATAATAAAGAAATAACAATAAAACAAACATAAGAATAAAAAAAACAAATACTAAGAATAAAGAATATAAAAAAATACGCAACAAACAAAAAGTATAAAATTATAAAAATAATAAACAAATATAACAACAAAGAAGATAAAAAACCAACATAATGAAGGAACCATCACAACAACATTATACAGAAAATAGCCACAAAAGTAAATAATGAATACAAATATAAAAAACAAGGAAAAGTACAAAAATAAAGAAAATAAATAATAAAAAATTAAAAAATAAAACATAACAACAAAAAAACATAAACAATGAAAAACAATAACAAATAACCAAGTACAAACAAGAAACTTGAAGAGAAAGAGAGAGAAAAAAAAAGAACAAAAATAAAAAAATAATGAAAGTAAAAACATAATGAAAAAGTAAACACAATGTAGACAACAAAAAATGTAACAATAAAAAAACACAAGAATCAGAAAAAAAAAATACAAAGAATAGAGAATATAAAAAATAGGCAACAAACAAAAAGTATAGATCATAAAAATAAAAAATAACAACTATAACAACAAAGAATGTGAAAAACTAACATAATCAAAGAACCATCACAAAAACATTATACAGAAAATAAGTACAAAAGTAAAGAATCAATACAAAAATAAACAAAATAAAAAATAACAAAAAAAAGAAAAATAAAACATAACAACAAAAAAAAAATAAACACGAAAAACAATAACAAACAATCGAGTACAAACAAGGAAAACTTAAAGAGACAGAGAGAGATAAAAAAAAAAGAACAAAAATAAAAAATAAAAATAAAAACATAATGAAGAAGCAAACACAACGTGAACAATAAAGAAACAAACACAAGAATCAGAAGAAAAAAATTTTACAAAGAATAAAGAATATAAAAAATGGGCAACAAACAAAAAGTATAAAATAATAAAAATAAAAAATAATAAACAATATAACAACGAAGAGATAAAAAACTAACATAATCAAAGAACCATCAGAAAAAACATTATACAAAAAATAAGCACAAAAGTATAGAATCAATACAAAAACAACAAGTAAGGGAAAGTACAAAAATAAACAAAATAAAGAACAAGAAAAAATGAAAAATGAAACATAACAACAAAAAAAACATAAAACATGAAAAAACAATAATAAAAAATAAAGTACAAACAAAAAACTTAAAGAGACAGAGAGAGATCAAAAAAATAAAAAGAAGAAAAGTAAAAAAAAATAAAAATAAAAGCGTAATAAAGAAGTAAACACAACGTGGACAATAAAGAAACATAACAATAAAACAAACATAGAATAAAAAAAAACAAATACTAAGACTAGAGAATATAAAAAAATACGCAACAAACAAAAAGTATAAAATTATAAAAATAAAAAATAATAAACAAACATAACAACGAAGAAGATAAAAAACCAACATAATGAAAGAACCATCACAAAAACATTATACAGAAAATAGCCACAAAAGTAAATAATGAATACAAATATAAAAAACAAGGAAAAGTACAAAAATAAAGAAAATAAATAATAACAAATCAAAAAATAAAACATAACAACAAAAAAACATAAACCATGAAAAACAATAACAAATAACCAAGTACAAACAAGAAACTTGAAGAAAAAGAGAGAAAAAAAAAGAACAAAAATAAAAAAACAATGAAAGTAAAAACATAATGAAAAAGTAAACACAATATAGACAACAAAAAAATGTAACAATAAAAAAAACACAAGTAAAAAAAAATACAAAGAATAAAGAATATAAAAAATAAGCAACAAACAAAAAGTATAAACAATAAAAATAAAAAATAACAAATATAACAACAAAGAATGTGAAAAACTAACATAATCAAAGAGGCATCACAAAACCATTATACAGAACATAAGAACAAAAGTAAAGAATCAATACAAAAATAGACAAAATAAAAAATAAGAAAAAAATGAAAAATGAAAAATAAAACATAACAACAAAAAAAAATAAACACGGAAAACAATAACAAATAATTGAGTACAAACAAGAAACTTAAAGACACAGAGAAAGATAAAAAAAAATAAAGAACAAAAATAAAAAAATAAAAAAAAACATATTGAAGAAGCAAACACAATGTAGACAATAAAGAAACATAACAAGAAAACAAACACAAGAATCAAAAGAAAAAAACAATTACAAAGAATAGAAAATATAAAAAATGGGCAACAAACAAAAAGTATAAAATAATAAAAATAAAAAATAATAAACAAATATAACAACGAAGAAGATAAAAAACCAACATAATCAAAGAACCATAAGAAAAACATTATACAAAAAATAAGCACAAAAGTATAAAATCAATACAAAAATAACAAATAAGGGAAAGTACAAAAATAAACAAAATAAAGAACAAGAAAAAATGAAAAATAAAACATAACAAAAAAAAAACATAAAACATGAAAAACAATAACAAAAAATAAAGTACAAACAAAAAACTTAAAGAGATAGAGAGAGATCAGAAAAAAAATAAAGAATAAAAGTTAAAAAAAAAATGAAAATAAAAACATAATAAAGAAATAAACATAACGTGGACAATAAAGAAACATAACAATAAAACAAACATAAGAATCAGAAAAAAAAAAACAAATACTAAGAATAAAGAATATAAAAAAATATGCAACAAACAAAAACTGTAAAATTATAAAAATAAAAAATAATAAACAAACATAACAACGAAGAAGATAAAAAACCAACATAATGAAAAACCATCACAAAAACATTATACAGAAAATAGCCACAAAAGTAAATAATGAATACAAATATAAAAAACAAGGAAAAGTACAAAAATAAAGAAAATAAATAATAACAAATTAAAAAATAAAACATAACAACAAAAAACATAAACCATGAAAAACAATAACAAATAACCAAGTACAAACAAGAAACTTGAAGAGAAAGAGAGAGAAAAAAAAGAACAAAAATAAAAAAATAATGAAAGTAAAAACATAATGAAAAAGTAAACACAATGCAGACAACAAAGAAATGTAACAATAAAAAAAACACAAGAATAAAAAAAAAATACAAAGAATATAGATTATAAAAAATAGGCAACAAACTAAAAGTATAGGTCATAAAAATAAAAAATAACAAATATAACAACAAAGAATGTGAAAAACTAACATAATCAAAGAACCATCACAAAAACATTATACATAAAATAAGCACAAAAGTAAAGAATCAATACAAAAATAAACAAAATAAAGAATAAGAAAAAAATAAAAAATAAAAAATAAAACATAACAACAAAAAAAAATAAACACGAAAAATAATAACAAATAATCGAGTACAAACAAGAAACTTAAAGACACAGAGAGATAAAAAAATAAAAAACAAAAATAAAAAATTAAAATAAAAACATAATTAAGAAGCAAACACAACGTAAACAATAAAAAAACATAACAATAAAACAAACACAAGAATCAAAAGAAAAAAACAATTACAAAGAATAGAGAATATAAAAAACGAGCAACAAACAAAAAGTATAAAATAATAAAAATAAAAAATAATAAACAAATATAACAACGAAGAAAATAAAAAACCAACATAATCAAAGAACCATAAGAAAAACATTATACAAAAAATAAGCACAAAAGTATAAAATCAATACAAAAATAACAAATAAGGGAAAGTACAAAAATAAACAAAATAAAGAACAAGAAAAAATGAAAAATAAAACATAACAAAAAAAAAACATAAAACATGAAAAACAATAACAAAAAATAAAGTACAAACAAAAAACTTAAAGAGATAGAGAGAGATCAGAAAAAAAATAAAGAATAAAAGTTAAAAAAAAATGAAAATAAAAACATAATAAAGAAATAAACATAACGTGGACAATAAAGAAACATAACAATAAAACAAACATAAGAATCAGAAAAAAAAAAACAAATACTAAGAATAAAGAATATAAAAAAATATGCAACAAACAAAAACTGTAAAATTATAAAAATAAAAAATAATAAACAAACATAACAACGAAGAAGATAAAAAACCAACATAATGAAAAACCATCACAAAAACATTATACAGAAAATAGCCACAAAAGTAAATAATGAATACAAATATAAAAAACAAGGAAAAGTACAAAAATAAAGAAAATAAATAATAACAAATTAAAAAATAAAACATAACAACAAAAAACATAAACCATGAAAAACAATAACAAATAACCAAGTACAAACAAGAAACTTGAAGAGAAAGAGAGAGAAAAAAAAGAACAAAAATAAAAAAATAATGAAAGTAAAAACATAATGAAAAAGTAAACACAATGCAGACAACAAAGAAATGTAACAATAAAAAAAACACAAGAATAAAAAAAAAATACAAAGAATATAGATTATAAAAAATAGGCAACAAACAAAAAGTATAGGTCATAAAAATAAAAAATAACAAATATAACAACAAAGAATGTGAAAAACTAACATAATCAAAGAACCATCACAAAAACATTATACATAAAATAAGCACAAAAGTAAAGAATCAATACAAAAATAAACAAAATAAAGAATAAGAAAAAAATAAAAAATAAAAAATAAAACATAACAACAAAAAAAAATAAACACGAAAAATAATAACAAATAATCGAGTACAAACAAGAAACTTAAAGACACAGAGAGATAAAAAAATAAAAAACAAAAATAAAAAATTAAAATAAAAACATAATTAAGAAGCAAACACAACGTAAACAATAAAAAAACATAACAATAAAACAAACACAAGAATCAAAAGAAAAAAACAATTACAAAGAATAGAGAATATAAAAAACGAGCAACAAACAAAAAGTATAAAATAATAAAAATAAAAAATAATAAACAAATATAACAACGAAGAAAATAAAAAACCAACATAATCAAAGAACCATCAGAAAAATATTATACAGAAATTAAGCACAAAAGTATAGAATCAATACAAAAATAACAAAATAAAGAACAAGAAAAAAATGAAAAATAAAACATAACAACAAAAAAAACATAAAATATGAAAACACAATAAATAAAAATAAAGTACAAACAAAAAACTTAAAGAGATAAAGAGAAAAAAATAAAGAACAAAAGTAAAAAAAATGAAAATAAAAACATAATAAAGAAGTAAACACAACGTGAACAATAAAGAAACGTAACAATAAAACAAACATAAGAATCAAAAAAAAAAAAAACAAATACTAAGAATAGAGAATATAAAAAAATATGCAACATACAAAAAGTATAAAATTATAAAAATAAAAAATAATAAACAAACATAACAACGAAGAAGATAAAAAACCAACATAATGAAAGAACCATTACAAAAACATTATACAGAAAATAGCCGCAAAAGTAAATAATCAATGCAAATATAAAAAGCAAAAAAAAGTACAAAAATAAAGAAAATAAATAATAAAAAATCAAAAAATAAAACATAACAACAAAAAAACATAAATCATGAAAAACAATAACAAATAACCAAGTACAAACAAGAAACTTGAAGAGAAAGAGAGAAAAAAAAGAACAAAAATAAAAAAACAATGAAAGTAAAAACATAATGAAGAAGTAAACACAATGTAGACAACAAAGAAATGTAACAATAAAAAAAACACAAAAATCAGAAAAAAATACAAAAAATAGAGAATATAAAAAAATAGGCAACAAACAAAAAGAATAAATCATAAAAATAAAAAATAACAAATATAACAACAAAGAATGTGAAAAACTAACATAATCAAAGAACCATCACAAAAAACATTATACTAAAAATAAGCACAAAAGTAAAGAATCAATACAAAAATAAATAAAATAAAAAATATGAAAAAAATAAAAAATAAAAAATAAAACATAACAACAAAAAAAAAACATGAAAAACAATAACAAATAATCGAGTACAAACAAGAAACTTAAAAAGACAGAGAGAGATAAAAAAAATAAAAAATAAAAATAAAAAACATAATGAAGAAGCAAACACAACGTAGACAATAAAGAAACATAACAAGAAAACAAATAATTACAAAGAATAAAAAATATAAAAATGGACAACAAACAAAAAGTATAAAATAATAAAAATAAAAAAATAATAAACAAATATAACAACCAAGAAGATAAAAAACCAACGTAATCAAAGAACCATCAGAAAAACATTATAAATGAATGAAAATAAAAACGTAATGATAATGCAAACACAGTGTAAACAACAAAGAAAAGTAACAATCAGACAAATACAACAATTAGGGAAAAAAAAACAAATACAAACAATGGAGAATATAAAAAATAGACAACAAACAACAAGTATAGAATCATAAAAATAAAAAATAATGAACAAATATAACAACGAAGAATGTGAAAAACCAACATAATTATAGAACCATCAGAAAAACATTATACAGAAAATAAGCACAAATGAAAAGAATCAGTACAAAAATAAAAAACAAGGAAAAGTAAAAAAATAAACAAAATAAAAAATAAAAAAATGAAAAATAAAGCATAACAATAAAAAAAACATAAAACATAAAAAACAATAATAAATAGTACAGTACAAACAAGCAACTTAACGAGGCAGAGAGATATCAGAAAAAATTAAAGAAAAAAAATAAAAAAACAATGAAAGTAAAAACATAATAAAAAAGTAAACATAATGTAGACAATAAAGAAACGTAACAAACACAAGAATCAGAAGAAAACAAAACAAATACAAAGAATAAGGAATATAAAAAATAGGCAACAAACAAAAAGCACAAAATTATAAAAACAAAAAATAATGAATAAATATAACAACAAAGAAGATAAAAAATCAACATAAACAAAGAACCATCACAAAAACATTATAAAAGAATGAAAATGAAAACATAATGAAGATGCAAACAAAACGTAGACAATAAAGAAAAGTAACAATAAAACAAATACAAGAATTAAAAAAAAAACTAATACAAACAATAGAGAACATAAAAAATAGACAACAAACAAAAGTATAGAATTATAAAAATAAAAAGTAATGAACAAATATAACAACGAAGAATGTGAAAAACGAACATAATCAAAGAACCATCACAAAAACATTATACAGAAAATAAGCACAAAAGCAAAGAATCAATACAAAAATAAACAAAATAAAAGAATAAAAAAATAAAAAATAAAACGTAACAACAAAAAAACTTAAAACATGAAAAACAATAACAAATAATCGAGTACAAACAAGAAATTTAAAGAGACAGAGAGAGAAAAAAAATTAAGAACAAAAATAAAAAAATAAAAATAAAAACATAATCAAGAAGCAAACACAACGTAGACAATAAATAAACATAACAATAAAATAAACACAAAAATGAAAAGAAAAAAACCAAATAAAAAGAATAGAGAATACAAAAAATAGGCAACAAACAAAAAGTATAAAATTATAAAAATAAAAAATAATGAACAAATATAACAACGAAAAAGATAAAAGTCCAACATAATCAAAAAACCATCAGAAAAACATTATACAGAAAATAAGCACAAAAGTAAAGAATTAATACAAAAATAAAAAGCAAGGAAAAGTACAAAATAAACAAAATAAAGAATAAGAAAAAAACAAAAAATAAAACATAATAACAAAAAAACATAAAACTTGAAAAGCCATAACAAATAATAAAGTACAAACAAGAAACTTAAGGAGACAGAGAGAGATCACAAAAAAATAAAAAAAATAAAAATAAAAACAAAATTAGATAACAAAATAAAAAACAAAAAAACAAATATAAGAAGAAGTATAAGAAAAAAAGACTAAAAAAAGTAAAAAAAACAAAGAATATTAACATGCACACAACAAAGAATAAAGAACTAAAAAAAAAAAAAAACGAAGAAGATTGCATAATAAATAAGCAATTAAATAAAAAAAAAACACAAAAACAAATAGCAAACCAAAAAACTTAAAAAAAAAGAAACAAGAATAAAGACATAATGAATAGGCAAGCACAATGTAAACAAAATTAAAAGCGACTACAAAAACTTAGCACATATAATCATCATAAAAAATAAACAATAAAAAACACAAGCACAAAACATAACAATAAAAAAAGAAACATAGAATGAAGATAATAAACATAAAACTAAAAAATAGAGAACACAAGTACAAACATAACAATAAAAAAGAGACATAGAACAAGAAGCAAAAAACAAAGTACAAGAACATAGAATGAAGAAGACCTAGCAACAAAAGAAATTAAAAAAAAGGCAAAAATAATATATAATAAACAAGTATCAAAATAACGAATATTAAACCGATACAATCAAAGAACCATCAAAAAAATAAAATAGAAAAAAAGTACAAAAGTAAAAAAATTAATGCAAAGAAAATAAAAGCCAAAAAACAAGAAACAAGTGCAAAAAAAAAAAAAGAAAAAGGAATAAGCATAAAAGAATGAAAAACACAACATATGAATAGTAAAACATAAAACATAAAAAAAATAACATAAAAAACATGTGCAAAGACAAATAATAGAGTACAAATAAGAAAACTTAAAAGAGAGAGAACGCTCACAAAAACAAAATTAAGAACAAAAATTAAGAAAAGGAATTAAAATAAAGATAAAAATAGATAACAAAATACAAAATAAAAAAAAAACAAACAAACATAAAAAGAAGTATAAGAATAAAGTAAAAAAGACCAAAAAAGAAATACGAAACTAGAAAATATTAAACAAGCACAACAAGTAAGAACAAAAAACTAAAAAAATGAAAAGAAGATAACACAAGAAGCAAGCACATAAATAAAGAAGCAGCACAAAGACAAATAACAAACACAAAGAAAAAAGAACCATAAAAGAAAAATAAAGAACACAAAAAGAATATTAACAAGTACAATAGTAAAAGAATAGTGATCAAATATAATGACAAATAACAAAAAGAAGAATAAAGAACATAGCACAAAACAAACATAAAAAGTGGAAAAAATACATGCATAACCAAAAAAAAAAAAAAAAAGGTTGAGGAACAAACATAGAATAAAGAATATAAAATAAACAAGAAAAGGTTAAAAAAACTACTAAAAGAACGAACAAAAAAAACTCATAAATAAAAAAAAAATCCAAGAAGAAATATAGAAATGAAACGAAGAAAACAAAGACAAAGAATGAAAACAAAAAAAAATAAAAACCAAGCACAAATAAATCAAAATACAAAATAAAGAACAACTATAAAATCTTAAGAATAAAAAAGAAAATAAACAAAAAACATAACAAAGAACGAATACGAAAAAAATAGATAATAGATTTCTAAGCATAAGACAAGCACAACAATAAGGAAAGAAAGTAACATAAATTAGCACACATAAATAATAGAAAAAAGATAAGAAACATGAAAAAAAAAGGGCAAAAAATAAGATAAAACCGGAGAATATCAAATATGCACCACAACAAAGAACAAAGAACTAAGAAAAGCAAAGAAGATAACATAAGAAATAAGCATATGAATAAGAGTAAGAAACACAACAAATAACAAATACAAAAAGAATATAAACAAGTACAATAGTAAGAATAGTGATCAAATATAGCAATAAAGAACAAAAAAAAGAATAAAGAACATAGCATAAAATAACACAAAGAGCAGTCATAAAAGTAGAGAAAATACATGCATAATCACAAAAATGAAAATCAAAGAACAAATATATATAACAAAAGATATAAAATAAGCACAATAAAAGGATGAAAAAACATCTAAAAAATAAAAATAAAAAACAAACATAAAAAAAAAACAAGAACAAATATAGAAATAAAATAAAGAAAATAAGCACAAAAACATACATAAAAGGTAAAGAACAAACACAAAAATAATGAACAAGAATGAAAACAAAAAAATAAAAAGCAAGCACAAAAGAACATACAAAAATACAAGCACAAAAACAACAATAATAATAGAATAGAAAAAACATTTAAAAAGAAAGAACAAATAGAAAATCTTAAGAATAAAAAAAAACATGAACAAAAAACTAAACCAAGAATAAACACAAAAAAAAAAAAACCGATAATAGATAGAAAAACACAAGATAAGCACAAAAGAAAGAAAGAAAGAAAGAAACAAAAAATAAACAATAAAGAAACAACCACAAAAAAAAAGAACTAAAAAAGTTAAACAGATGCAACAACAAAGATGTGAGATCAAGCAAAAAACAAAACGACAACAAAACAAAGAACAAGTATATAAACAAAACAAAGATAAAAGTAGATAAAGAGAGCAACTAAAAATACACAAAACAAAAAACAAACGTAAGAACAAACAACATAAACAATAACAAACAAAATACAAATGGAACACTAACAGTAAAGAACAAACAAAAAACTAAAAGAATAGTAGTAAATGAGAATAAAAACACAATGAAGAAGCAAACACAATGTAGACAATAAAGAAATATAAAAATAAAACAAACACAAGAATCAAAAGAAAAAACAAATACAAAGAATAAAAAATATATAAAAAAACAACAAACAAAAAGTATAAAAATATAAAAATAAAAAATAATGAACAAATATAACTACGATGAAGATAAAAAACCAACATAATCAAAGAACCATCACAAAAACATTATACAAAAAATAAGCACAAAAATAAAGAATTAATACAAAAAAAACATGAAAAAGTACAAAAATAAACAAAATAAAAAATAAAAAATGAAAAATAAAACATAACAACAAAAAAAACATAAAACATGAAAAACAATAACAAATAATAAAGTACAAACAAGAAACTTAAAGAGACAAAGAGAGATTTGAAAAAAAAATAAAAAAACAAAAATAAAAAAAGAATGAAAATAAAACAAAATTAGATAACAAAATAAAAAATAAAAAAATAAACATAAGAAGAAGTATAAGAAAAAAAGACTAGAAAAAAGAAAAAAAAGTACAAGAACAAAGAATATTAACATGCACATAACAAAGAATAAAAAACTAAAAAAAAAAGCGAAGAAGATAACATAATAAATAAGCAATTAAATAAAGCAAAAACACAAAAACAAATAGCAAACAAAAAAACTTTAAAAAAATAATAAAAAAGCAAGAATAATACAATGTAAACAAAAATTAAACGCAAATACACAAACTTAGCTGACATAAGAAACATAAAAAAAATAAACAATAAAAAACACAAGTACAAAACATAACAATAAAAAAAGGAACATAGAATGAAGATAATAAACATAAAACTAAACAATAAAGAACATAAGCACAAACACAACAATAAAAAAGAGACATAGAAGAAGAAGCAAAAAACAAAGTACAAAAATAGAAAATGAAGAAGACCTAACAAAAAAAGGAATAAAAAAGACAAAAATAATAAATAATAAACAAGTATAAAAATAAAGAATATTAAACTAATATAATCAAAGAACCATCAAAAATAAAATAAAAAAAGTATAAAAGTAAAAAAAAAATTAATGCAAAGAAAAGCAAAAGCCAAAAAAAAAAAAGAAATAAGTGCAAAAAAAAAAAAGAATAAGCATAAAAGAATAAAAAACACAACATATGAATAGTAAAACATAAAACATAAAAAAAAAAAACATAGAGAACATGTGCAAAGACAAATAATAGAGTAAAAACAAAGAAACTTAAAAGAGAGAGAACAGCCACAAAAACAAAATAAAGAACAAGAATTAAGAAAAAGAATTAAAATAAAGATAAAAATATATAACAAAATACAAAATAAAAAAAACAAACATAAGAAGTAGTACAAGAATAAAGTAAAAAAGACCAAAAAAAGTACGAAACTAAAAGATATTAAACAATCACAACAAGTAAGAACAAAAAACTAAAAAAAAAAAATGAAAAGAAGATAACACAATAAGCAAGTATATAAATAAAGAACCGGCATAAAGACAAATAACAAACACAAAGAAAAAAGAACAACAATAAAAGAAAAATAAAAAAACACAAAAAGAATATTAACGAGTACGATAGTAAAAGAATAGTGATCAAACATAATGACAAACAACAAAAAGAAAAATACAAAACATAGCATAAAACAAACATAAAAAAGTAAAAAAAAAATACATGCATAACCACAAAAAAAAAAGTTGAGGAACAAATACAGAATAAAGAATATAAAATAAACAAGAAAATGTTAAAAAACTACTTAAAAACAAGAACCAAAAAAACTCAAAAATCAAAAAAAATCCAAGAAAAATATAGAAATGAAATGAAGAAAACAAAGACAAACACGTACACAAAAAATATAAAGAATAAACACAAAAACAAAGAACAAGAATGAAAACAAAAAAATACAAATCAAGCACAAATAAATGAAATTACAAGCACAAAATCAACAACAATGATAAAATAGCACAAATATTGAAAAATAAAGAACAAGCAAAAAATCTTGAGAATAAAAGGAACATGAACAAAAAGTATAACAAAGAATGAACTCAAAAAAAGGACACATAATAGACACAAAAGCAAAAAATAAGTACAAAAAAAAAAAAACAAGCACAAAAAATGAAACAATGAATAAGCACAATAACAACAAACAAAAAAAAGCATAAAAATAGTGAACAAGCACATGAGTAGAGAACACAAAAAATGAAATAACGAATAAGCACAATAACAACAAACAAAAAAAAGCATAAAAATAGTGAACAAGCACATGAGTAGAGAACACAAAAACAAGAAAATAAAGAAGAAACACAAGAATTGATAGAAAGCAAATATAGAGAAACAATAACAACAAAGAAGTAAGAGCAATAACAAAACTAACTAATTGAACTAGGATTTAAGATCTTATTGATGCACTAAGCCAACTTGCAAAAACTACACCACTCATAGGAGACACTAATATCCTGAAAAGCACCAAATTTGTTTCTTGATCAACCATATTTTTACTTAAGTTTTGCTCATAAATGTAGTGTGGTTAAGCACCTTCACAATAGCATGCCTAGATGCCATCCAAAGAACCATCATAGTGAGACAAAAGATTGGTGCAACTAGACCTAGTAAAAGATAGTTTAATATGTTCAAAATGAATGTCATAAGAGGAAGAAATTTCTATAGTAGCATTTTTGGCATCTCCCTACAGTGATGAGATTTGAGACTCACTTTACAAATATTACATGCTAATATTTTACATCATAAAAAAAATAAATATGCCAAACTAGTAACGAGTGCCTCGTAAATCGAAAAACTTTAAAATGAGAAAACTGGTACACAAAAGATTTTTAGATGTGGAGCTAAATCTATCATATCATGTATATATAAGATTCACAAAATTAATTCAAAACGCATATAGGCAAAACAAGTGAAAACCAACAACTAAAGAAAATTATTACATATGGCTTTATGGAGGTTCAAGGAACTCTTAACTTAAACAGGTGACAATAGTTTAAGAACACGAAATTCAAAATATGTGATTCAGTAAATTGAGAAAAAAAGGATCCAAATTCTGACCAACATAAGATTTTAAAATCATGTCAATATTATCATTCATAAAACAGAATAATATATACTGAATAAAAAAACAACTAAAGAAAAATAACACAAAAAGGCACAAAAGCAAATGTAGAAATAAAACAAAAAAAACAAGCACACAAACATACATAAAAAATATAAAGAACAAGCATAAATACAAAACACAATAATGAAAACAAAAACCAAACAACGAGCATAAGAACTAGTAAGGCTACAAGCACAAAAACAACAACAATAATAGAATAGCTCAAATATTTAAAAAAATAAAAAACAACTAGAAAATCTTAAGAATAAAAAAGAAAATGAACAAAAAACATAACAAAAAACGAATACGAAAAAAAATAGATAATAAATTTCTAAGCATAAGATAGGCACAATAATAAGAAAAGAAAGTAACATAAATTAACACAAACAAATAATAGAAAAAAGATAAGAAACATGAAAAAAAAAGGCAAAGAATAAGATAAAACCAGAGAATATCCAATATGCACCACAACAAAAAATAAAGAACTAAAAAAAGCAAAGAAGATAACATAAGAAATAAGCATATGAATAAAAAAAACACAAAAACAAATAACAAATATAAAAAGAACATAAACAAGTACAATAGTAAGAATAGTGATCAAATATAACAATAAAAAACAAAACGAAGAAGAAAGAACATAGCATAAAATAACACAAAAAGTAGTAATAAAAGTAAAGAAAATACATGCATAATCACAAAAATGAAAATCAAAGAAGAAATACATATAACAAAAGATATAAAATAAGTACAATAAAAGGATGAAAAAACATCTAAAAAATAAAAACAAAAAACAAACATACAAAAAAAATACAATAACAAAGAACAAATATAAAAATAAAATAAAGAAAACAAGCATAAAAATATACATAAAAAAATGTAAAGAACAAACATAGAAAAAAAAAGAACAAGAATGAAAACAAAAAAACAAAAAGCAAGCACAAGAGCAAACAAAAATACAAGCACAAAAACAATAATGATAATAGAATAGAAAAAATATTAAAAAACAAAGAACAAATAGAAAAAAGCATGAATAAAAAATGAAGCCAAGAATGAACACACATAAAAAAAAAACCAATAATAGATAGAAAAGCACAAGATAAGCACAAAAGAAAGAAAGAAAGAAACATAAAATAAATAATAAAAAAAACAACCACTAAAAACAAAAAGAACAAGCACAAAAACAAAAAATTAAAAAAGTTAAACAAGCGCAACACCAAAGATGTAAGATTAAGCAAAAAAAAAATACGACAACAAAACAAAGAATAAGTATATAAACAAAACAAAGAGAACAAAGATACAAGTAGATAAAGAGAACAACTAAAAATACACAAAACAAAAAACAAACGTAAGAACAAACAACATAAACAAGAACAAACAAAACACAAAGATGATAAGAACACTAACGGTAAAGAACAAACAAAAAACTAAAAGAATAGCAGTAAATGAGAATAAAAACATAACAAAGAAGCAAACACAACGTAGACAATAAAGAAACATAACAATAAAACAAACACAAGAATCAGAAGAAAAACAACAAATACAAAAAAGAGAATATAAAAAATAGGCAACAAACAAAAAGTACAAAATTATAAAAATAAAAAATAATGAACAAATATAAAAACGAAAAAGATAAAAAACCAACATAAACAAAGAATCATCACAAAAACATTATACAGAAAATAAGCACAAAAGTAAAGAATTAATACAAAAATAAAAAAGAAGGAAAAGTAACAAAATAAACAAAATAAAGAATAAGTAAAAAAATGAAAAATATAATATAACAGCCCATCTAAAAGTCTTCCCAAAATATGAAGCTATATGTTCACACTCAAAGCAATCCTCCCAAGATAGCATGGAGATACAATCGTAATAACGCACCTTCAAAAAATACCCTACATACCAAACCCATTAATCACGTCCAAATCAACCAAAAACCAATTGTTTTTGGATGGCCAAAGACTTCTACATTGATGGCTTGGTAAAAATACTGCATAAAAACTACACGTAAAATCGTAAGTCCCATGTTTACAGGAGTTCTAGCCAAGCGGCGCAATACGTTTAAAAGAAAGAGTTTAACTAAGTTGCAGCCTCCAAAAAAAACTTCATTGAAGAAAACTACTATCATTAGACATTAATAAATTTTTTTTTCATGTGTGACAGTTAGTGCTACCACAACATAAAGACCTATCATTGACATTACTAACAAGATTTTATTATGAACAATATTAATGTAAGAAATTATAGATATTAATTTTCTAAATGTTTATTACTTTAACGGACGAAAAAAAAATGCAACTCCAATGACCAACAGAGGCACTCAAGTTTGACATCATCAAATACAAGAAATAAAAGCCACATAGATACGAAAATATATTTTAAAGATATATGACAAAGGTAAATAATACCAAACCCTCAATCACACTGCCAAGCCCTTCCAAAAGCCCTAAGAGTAAGTCTTAGGAGGATACAATGAACTCTTTCACAAATGGTATTCCTATAAACACGAGATAAAACTGTGACATAAGCATCCGTTGTTAGTAGTAGGAAGTTAAAAATAATACATACTATTTGGCAATCATATGGTCAAAAATTTTTCAACAAGTAAAAAGATCCAAAATATTTATGGACAAATTAGTTAGGAAAACATGGATAGTAAATCTTATAAATAACAAAGCCCCCAAGCAGTGCAAGAGCACTTTGTTGGGCATAAAAAAGAATCATCAACACGTCACGACAAAAGCGGATCCCTCAATATGCCCTGTGAAGCCTGCATCAAGGGTTTAAATCAAAAAATTAGACAAAAATATCTTTAAATTCCATCAGCCTATCTAGGAGTCCTCCGAAAATGTAAGGCTATATGTCCACACACAAACCAATCCCCCCAAGAAAACAATGAGCTAGGAGCACATTAATGCACCTTAAAAAAATACCCAACCTACCGAACCCATTAACCGCGTCCAAATCAACTAAAAACTAATTGTTTTTGGATGGCCAAAGACTTTTACATTGATGGCTGGCTAAAAATACTGCATAAAAACTACACGTAAAATCGTAAGTCTCATTTTTACTGGAGTTCTAGCGCAGCGGCACAATACGTTTGAAAGAAAGAGTTTAACTGAGTTGCTGCCTCCAAAAAAACAAAAAACATCATCGAAGAAAACTACTATCATTACACATTAATAAAAAAATTTTTCATGCGTGATAGTTAGTGCTACCACAACATAAAGACTTATGATTGACATTCCTAACAAGATTTTATTATGTACAATATTAATGTAAGAAATTACATATACTAATTTTTTGGACGTTTATCACTTTAACAGACCAAAAATAATTCAACTCCAACGACCAACAGAGGCACTCAAGCTTGAGATCATCAAACACAAGATATAAAAGCCATAAGGATATGAAAATATATAACAAAGGTAAATACCAAACCCTCAATAATACTGCCAAGCCCTTCCAAAAGCTTTAAGAGTAAGTCTTAGGAGGATACAATGAACTCCGTCTCAAATGGTAATCTTACAGACACGGAATCAACCTGTGACATAAGCATCCGTTGTTAGTAGCAGGAAGTTGAAAATAGTACATGCTATTTGCGAATCATATCGTCAGAAATTTTTTGAACAAGTAAAAAGATCCAAAATATTTATGGACAAATTAGTTAGGAAAACACGGATAGTAAATCTTAGAAATAATAAGACGCCCAAGCAGTGCAAGAGCACTTTGTCGGCATCAAAAAGAATCACCAATACGTCACGACAGAAGTGGATCCCTCAATATGCCCTATGAAGCCTGCATCAAGGGTTTAAATCAAAAAATTAGACAAAAATATCTTTAAATTCCATCAACTATTTAGCAGTCTTTAAAAAATGTGAGGCTATATGTTCACACTCAGAGCAATCCCCCCAAGATAGTAGGGAGCTAGGAGCACAATAATGCACCTTAAAAAAATACCCTACCTACCGAACCCATTAACCGCGTCCAAATCAAATAAAAACCAATTGTTTTTGGATGGCCAAAGACTTTTACATTGATGGCTGGCTAAAAATACTGCATAAAAACTACACGTAAAATCGTAAGTCTCATTTTTACTGGAGTTCTAGCGCAGCGGCACAATACGTTTGAAAGAAAGAGTTTAACTGAGTTGCTGCCTCCAAAAAAACAAAAAACATCATCGAAGAAAACTACTATCATTACACATTAATAAAAAAAATTTTATGCATGATAGTTAGTGCTACCACAACATAAAGACTTATGATTGACATTCCTAACAAGATTTTATTATGTACAATATTAATGTAAGAAATTACATATACTAATTTTTTGGACGTTTATCACTTTAACAGACCAAAAATAATTCAACTCCAACGACCAACAAAGGCACTCAAGCTTGAGATCATCAAACACAAGATATAAAAGCCATAAGGATATGAAAATATATAACAAAGGTAAATACCAAACCCTCAATAATACTGCCAAGCCCTTCCCAAAGCTTTAAGAGTAAGTCTCGGAGGATACAATGAACTCCGTCTCAAATGGTATTCCTACAGACACGGGATCAACCTGTGACATAACCATCCGTTGTTAGTAGTAGGAAGTTGAAAATAATACATGCTATTCGCCAATCATATCGTCAAAAATTTTTCAACAAATAAAAAGATCCAAAATATTTATAGACAAATTAGTTAGGAAAATACGGATAATAAATCTTAAAAATAATAAGGCCCCCAAGCAGTGCAAGAGCACTTTGTCGAGCATCAAAAAGAATCATCAATACGTCACGATAGAAGTGGATCCCTCAATATGCCCTGTGAAGCCTGCATCAAGGGTTTAAATCAAAAAATTAGACAAAAATATCTTTAAATTCCATCAACCTATTTAGGAGTCTTTCGAAAATGTAAGGTTATATGTTCACACTCAGAGCAATCACCCCAAGATAGTAGGGAGCTAGGAGCACAATAATGCACCTTCAAAAAATACCCTACCTACCGAACCCATTAACCGCGTCCAAATCAACTAAAAACCAATTGTTTTTGGATGGCCAAAGACTTCTACATTGACGGCTTGCTAAAAATACTGCATAAAAACTACACAAAGTCGTCTCATTTTTACTGGAGTTCTAGCGCAGCGGCACAATACGTTTAAAAGAAAGAGTTTAACTGAGTTGCTGCCTCCAAAAAAAAAATATCATCGAAGAAAACTACTATCATTACACATTAATAAAAAAAAATTTTCATGTGTGACAGTTAGTGCTACCATAACATGAAAACTTATGATTGGCATTACCAACAAGATTTTATTATGCATAATATTAACGTAAGAAATTGTAGATATTAATTTTCTGGACGTTTATTATTTTAACGGACAAAAAAAAACGCAGCTCCAATGGCCAATAGAAACACTCAAGTTTGACATCATCAAATACAAGAAATAAAAGCCACATAAATACGAAAATATATTTTCAAGATATATGACAAAGATAAATAATACCAAACCCTCAATCACACTGCCAAGCCCTTCCAAAAGCTTTAAGAGTAAGTCTTAGGAGGATACAATGAACTCCTTCTCAAATGGTGTTCCTACAGACACGAGATCAATCTGTGACATAAACATCCATTGTTAGTAGTAGGAAGGTTATAATAATACATGCTATTTGGCAATCCTATGATCAGAAATTTTTCAACAAGTAAAAAGATCTAAAATATTTATGGACAAATTAGTTTTGGAAAACACGGACAATAAACCTTAGAAATAACAAGGCCCCCAAGCAGTGCAAAAGCACTTTGTCGGGCATCAAAAAGAGTCATCAATACATCACGACAGAAGTGGATCCCTCAACAGCATCAAAAGTGTAAATCAAAAAATTAGACAAAAATATCTTCAAACTCCATCAGCCTATCTAGGAGACTTCCGAAAATGTGAGGCTATATGTTCACACTCAGAGCAATCCCCCCAAGATAGCAGGGAGCTACGAGCACAATGATGGACCTTCAAAAAAAAAGCCTACATTCCGAACCCATTAACCACGTCCAAATCAACCAAAAACAAATTGTTTTTGGAAGGCCCAAGACTTCTACATTGATGGCTTCCTAAAAATACTGCATAAAAACTACATGCAAAATCGTAAGTCTCATGTTTATTGGAGTTCTAGCCCAACGGCACAACACGTTTAAAAGAAAGAGTTTAACTGAGTTGCTACCTCAAAAAAAAAAACTTCATCGAAGAAAACTACTGTCATTAGACATTAATAAAAAAATTTTTTATGTGTGATAGTTAGTGCTACAATAACATGAAGACCTATGATTGGCATTACCAACAAGATTTTTATTATGCACAATATTAATGTAAGAAATTGTAGATATTAATTTTTTGGACGTTTATTACTTTAACAGACCAAAAAAAATGCAACTCCAATGACCAATAGAGACACTGAAGCTTGACATCATCAAATACAAAAAATAAAAGCCACATAAATACGAAAATATATTTTCAAGATACATGACAAAGATAAATAATACCAAACCCTCAATCACACTGCCAAGCCCTTCCAAAAGCTTTAAAAGTAAGTCTTAGGAGGATACAATGAACTCCTTCTCAAATGGTATTCCT
Source organism: Moringa oleifera (assembly GCA_021397835.1). NCBI lineage: Eukaryota > Viridiplantae > Streptophyta > Magnoliopsida > Brassicales > Moringaceae > Moringa > Moringa oleifera. The sequence continues at coordinate 504,481 of JAJFZO010000902.1, read as the reverse complement.
ACAGACACGGGATCAACCTGTGACATAAACATCCCTTGTTAGTAGTAGGAAGGTTAAAATAATACATGCTATTTGGCAATCATATGATCAGAAATTTTTCAACAAGTAAAAAGATCTAAAATATTTATGGACAAATTAGTTAGGAAAACACGGACAGTAAATCTTAGAAATAACAAGGCCCCCAAGCAGTGCAAGAGGGCATCAAAAAGAGTCATCAATACATCACGGCAGAAGTGGATCCCACAATATGCCCTGTGAAGCCTGCATCAAAGGTTTAAATCAAAAAATTAGACAAAAATATCTTTAAATTCCATCAGCCTATCTAGGAGTCTTCCGAAAATGTGAAGCTATATGATCACACTCAGAGCAATCCCCCCAAGATAGCAGGGAGCTACGAGCACAATAATGGACCTTCAAAAAAAAGCCCACATACCAAACCCATTAACCGCATCCAAATCAACCAAAAATCAATTGTTTTCGGATGGCTGTTTTTGGATGGCGAAAGACTTCTACATTGATGGCTTGCTAAAAATACTGCATAAAAACTACACGTAAAATCATAAGTCTCATGTTTACTGCAGTTCTAGCCCAGCGGCACAACACGTTTAAATGAGTTGTTGCCTCCAAAAAAACCTTCATCGAAGAAAACTACGTGCTACCACAACATAAAGACCTATGATTGGCATTACCAACAAGATTTTATTATGTACAATGTTAATGTAAAAAATTGTAGATATTAATTTTTTGGACGTTTTTTACTTTAACGAACCGAAAAAAATGCAGCTCCAATGACCAACAGAGGCACTCAAAAAAAAAGCCTACATTCCGAACCCACTAACCACGTCCAAATCAACCAAAAACAAATTGTTTTTGGATGGCCAAAGACTTCTGCATTGATGGCTTGCTAAAAACACTACATAAAAACTACGGACAAAATCGTAAGTCTCATGTTATTGGAGTTCTAACCCAACGGCACAAACACGTTTAAAAGAAAGAGCTTAACTGAGTTGCTGCCACCAAATAACACCTCATCGAAGAAAGATACTGTCATTAAACATTAATAAAAAAAAATTTTCATGTGTGGCTGTTACTGCTACCACAATATAAAGACCTATGATTGACATTATCAATAAGATTTTATTGTGTACAATATTAATGTAACAAGTAGATATTAATTTTTTGGACATTTATTACTTTAAAGGACCGAAAAAAATGCAGCTCCAATGACCAACAGAGACACTCAAGCTAGACATCATCAAATACAAGAAATAAAAGCCACATAAATACGAAAATATATTTTAAAAATATATAACAAAGGTAAATACCAAACCCTCAATCACACTGCCAAGCCCTTCTAGAAGTTTTAAGAGCAAGTCCAAGGAGGATGCAATGAACTCCTTCTCAAATTGTACTCCTGTAGACACGTGATCAACTTGTAACAGAAGCATCCATTGTTAGTAGTAGAAAGTTGAAAATAACACATTCTATTTGGCAATCATATGGTCAGAAATTTTCAACAAGTAAAAACACCCAAAATATTAGATGGTTATGAACAAATTAGTGATGATTTAGATTTAACAGAACGGTTTGGTTCTCTTTTGCAAGACATTGATTTGTGTCATAGCAACCTCAGTTCAATACTGCTTGAAACATGTTGTTCAACAAACTCAAAATGGTAATTTTGAGATTGCACCACTTGTAGAATTTACTGCCAAACTCTTGCACTGCAAGGGTGCCTTATCAACAATGCACGTTTTGCAAATATCAATCTACTATAAAAAAAAACCATCTAGATGGGCTTTTTTTTCCTTAAAAAAAGCTTCCAAATATTCAAAATTGAACTTCCATGGAGTTTTATTTTTGGCACTAGAAAATAGAAGTTCCATCCTTGGAGAAGTTAGGATGAGAGAACACTCTCCCAAAGATTTGCTCTCACTGAGATCCCCTTGGTGTACCCATTCTTAATGGAAATATTTAATTTGATCCAAAGAAAACAATAATAGAGACTCTTTGCTGTACAAAATATAGGAGGTTAGAGTCCCCTGGAGACATATATCAGGGCATGTGCCCGTTTAAAGTACCATCTTACTCAAAAAGATGTCTAGCAGGTAAAGGATAGAGAACCTCTTGTTGTGCAGGTGAAATTGGAGCCTTCAGAGCTTTTGCGATCAGGTTTCTCACTGCTGCTCCTCTGCTAGTATCAGCACACATGCCATGGTCCCGTACAAGCTCATGGTTGTTATCTGAGTTGAGCCAGACTAGCTGAAAAATGATTGATAACAATAAGTACAACAAACAAACTCCACTGTCCAATTAAACAGTAATACTTAAAATCTCTTACCTCACTATCATGTACAGGGTATCTTGGTGGAAAAGGCCAGATCCACTAAGGACCTAATCCCTCCACTGAAAAATTTCCCAACATTTGAGTTAAAGCCTCATCTCTATCCCCGCATCAAAGTTTAGGTTTGGCTCTAGGTTCCAAATCAAACCTAAAGCACAACCATAATGATTTATGTATCACAAAATATAAAATAGATGCATGAGAACTATTCATAAACTCTCAACTGAAATAGTCATTAAAATAGATAAAGAGTCAATTGCTACAGCTTCACTCTTTAGCAACTCACTCTGCTGAATTTGAGTCACAAGCAAGGGGTACATCAGGGTCCGGCAACACATTTTTCAGAGAAGCATATTCAAATAAGCAATTATATGGTTCCAAATTGACTTTATCACAGTAACGCTGCTGTGACTGTTCTCTTTGGGGAAAAGCCTAAGAACAAGGAAGTATAATTATACCAGGAAGCCAGACAAGAAAATAAATAGGAAGGTAAAGGAAAAAGGGAAAAGGAAAAAATGATTGTTACTCAGCCAATAGTATCAGTGAATTTATCAGGCTATATATGATTGCAGCATCAGGAAAAATGTACATTAATATTTCATGGATTTATTCATCAATTATAGAATTAAAACACAATCAAGCATACTATATGAAAATGTCACTTACATGAGATGAAGGGTCAAAACCTTTGATATACTCCAAGGCCTACTGTTTAGAAAACTAGAACCAGAAACTGCTGGTTACGGAATATAACCATGAAAGAAAGCATGTGAGGAATAAAAGGTTTCCATAAAGAATAGAGGTGGAAAAAAAGAGAAAGGAATATCTTACCTTTGGTCCAGGTAATAACTCTTCTACATTAAAGCGTTACCTGAGAATTGCCGGGTAGGACTTTTGTATAAATAAATACATTGAAAATCAACAAGCCATGTTAAAAACAATACCACCAAGATAAATGCACAGTTGTGCTATACAATGATGGACACACAACCCAAACTAAGGATCCAAGGAAGAGAGTTGCATTCCTTGGCCAGAAAAGCTCAAACTAATAAATATCCTATCCCTCCATAATTGTGCAATGTGAGTCAATGAGTGAAGACACAATATTCAACAACAACCGCCAGTATGGATGACGTTATACTTCAATAACTCAGCCAATGCCGCACATTATGACTTTTGGGGATTTACATATATGTGACACATGAATGCAAATCCAAGTCCATGAATTGGCTCAAGGTGTTCCCAGGTAATTTAACACAACAAACTATAAATTGGATAAAACCCATTGTACTGGTGAGGTTAGAAAGTTAGATAGCATAAGCAAGTTGAGAAGTGAACAATTAGCTCAGTGAGGTAGTCACATGTCACAAAACGGATTGCTACCTCTTTGCAGGTGTTGGCACCAGCAGAGCCTAATAACTGGAGAATGAATGCCCTCTCATACTTCTGAGCTTGATCATCACATGCAGCCTGTAACATGCAGAGGAAACAATAGAGAGAAAATATTGAGAAAACACAAAGAAGAGAAAAAACATACTAACAGATCTCTTACTATTATCGCTCAAATGTCAGCATCAAATTAAAAATTGAAAAAGTATACACTGAATGTTGAATAACAATGACGATGTTTTATCAGATCAGAAATTTTCTGGTTGGAGAACATCAAATGAAAATTTGACATGTCACACACTTGAGGATGCAATACTCAAATAGCTTATAAGAATCAATTCATTCACAAGATATAAAACTATTAGAAGATATATACAGTTCTTACATTTACTATAAAAGATGTAAATGGATTTGCAGAAGGTTTTTGGGAAGAATAACACTGATCCATAATAGCTGATGCAACCAATCGTTCAACAGGATGGAGTGCATTCTTGTCCTTCAAATATACAACATCCGAGCAGTTAGCATTAAATTCCAGAGAAAATATTTACACTGCAATCTTAGCAAGGCAGATCATAAGGAAAATTATAGAAAATATGTCAAGCAAGAAGAAGTTGAAGGACCATAACTGAAAAAGAATCCAAAAAGAACAAGACCCTGAACATAATTTTGACTATGAAATCTCAAATAGAAATATCCCCGGAAACCCAAAACCCTAACCAGGTCATGATAGCATAGTTATTGGCACACGCATAATAGCATACATCTAGAGATAGAAAGAAGGAAAACAAGGAGTTCAGAGTTGCCCGTAAGATTTGGCAGAGAGAGAAGCAGATGCTGAAATGGCAGTTGCCAGGGAATTTGGAGTTGAATTCGACAAAGATCTCTCTGATGGGATGTTGCTCCAATTTCAGCAGTGACAGAACCCTCTCAGTTTCCTCCTTACCATCTTCACCTTTCACTGCTCTCAGTTTGCTAACTTTAATTCTACAAAATAGATACGAAAATACAAGAAATGAAAGCCACATACATACGGAAATATATTTTCAAGATATGTGACAAAGGTAAATACCAAATTCCCAATCACACTGCCAAGCCTTTCTAGAAGCTTGAAGAGCAAGTCTAAGGAGGATACAATTAACTCCTTCCTTCTCGAATTGTACTCCTGCAGACACAGATCAACCTGTAACATAAGCATTCATTGTTAGTAGTAGGAAGTTGAAAATAAAACATGCTATTCGGCAATCATATAGTCAAAAAAATTTCAACAAGTAAAAACATCCAAAATATAAGATCATCAAGAACAAATTAGTGAGGAAAACACAGATATCAAATCTTAAAAATAACATCATTCCCAAGACGTAAAGAGCGCTTTGTCGGAAATCAAAAGCATCATCAATACATCACTGCAGAAGTAGCTCCCTCAATATGCCCTGTGAAGCCTGCATCAAAGGTTTAAATCAATAAATTAGGCAGAATGTCTTTAAATTCCATCACCATGTCTAGCAATCTTCCCAAAATGTGAGGCTATATGTTAACACTGAGAACAATCCGCCCAGGATGGCAGGGAGCTACAAGCACAATGATGCAACTTCAACAAACAGCTTACATACCAAACCGATTAACAGTGTTCAGATGGACCAAAAATCAACTCTTTTTGGATGGCCAAAAGACTTCTAAATTGATGGCTTGCTAAAAATACTGCATAAAATCCACTAGCAGAATCGTAAGTCTCATGTTTACAGGAGTTCTAGCCCAGTAGCGCAAACACATTTAAAAGAAATAGCTTCAATTAGTTGCTGCCTCCTCATCAAAGAAAACTAGTGTCACTAGACATTAAGCAAAATTTTTTTCATGTTTGGCATTTAGTGCTACCACAATATGAAAACCTATGATTGGCATTACCAACAAGATTTTATTCTATACAATATTAATGTAAGAAGAAGTAAATATTAATTTCTAGAGGACAGGAAAAGAAAAATGCACCTCCAATGACAAAGAGAAGGACTCAAGCTTGACATCATCAAATACAAGAAATAAAAGTCACATAGATACAAAAAGATATTTCCAAGATACGTGACAAAGGTAAATACCAAACCCTCAATCACACTGCCAAGCCCTTCTAGAAGTTTTAAGAGCAAGTCCAAGGAGGATACAATGAACTTCTTCTCAAATTGTACTCCTGCAGACACGTGTTCAACCTGTAAAAGAAGCATCCATTGTTAGTAGTAGAAAGTTGAAAATAACACATGTTATTTGGCAATCATATGGTCAGAAATTTTCAACAAGTAAAAACATCCAAATTATTAGATGGTTATGAACAAATTAGTGATGATTTAGATTTAACAGAATGGCTTGGTTCTCTTTTGCAGGACATTGATTTGTGTCATAGCAACCTCAGTTCAATACTACTTGAAATATGTTGTTCAACAAACTCAAAATGGCAATTTTGAGATTGCACCAGTTGTAGAATTTACTGCCAAACTCCTGCACTGCAAGGGCACCTTATTCACAATGCACGTTTTGCAAAAATCAATCTACTATAAAAAACCATCTAGATGGGCTTTTTTTTTCTTAAAAAAAGCTTCCAAATATTCAAAATTGAACTTACTTGGAGTTTTATTTTTGGCACTAGAAAATAGAAGTTCCATCCTTGGAAAAGTTAGGATGAGAGAATTCTCTTCCAAAGATTTGCTCTCACTGAGATCCCCTTGGTGTACCCATTCTTAATGGAAAATTATTTTTAATTTGATCCAAAGAAAACAATAATAGAGACTCTTTGCTATACAAAATATAGGAGGTTAGAGTCCCCTGGAGACATATATCAGGGCATGTGCCCGTTTAAAGTACCATCTTACTCAAAAAGATGTCCAGCAGGTAAAGGATAGAGAACCTCTTGTTGTGCAGGTGAAATGGGAGCCTTCAGAGCTTTTGCGATCAGGTCTCTCACTGCTGCTCCTCTGCTAGTATCAGCACACATGCCATGGTCCCGTACAAGCTCATGGTTGTTATCTGAGTTGAGCCAGACTAGCTGAAAAATGATTGATAACAATAAGTACAACAAACAAACTCCACTGTCCAATTAAACATTAATACTTAAAATCTCTTACCTCCCTATCATGTACAGGGTATCTTGGTGGAAAAGGCCAGATCCACTAAGGACCTAATCCCTCCACTGAAAAATTTCCCAACATTTGAGTTAAAGCCTCATCTCTATCCCCGCATCAAAGTTTAGGTTTGGCTCTAGGTTCCAAATCAAACCTAAAGCACAGCCATAATGATTTATGTATCACAAAATATAAAATAGATGCATGAGAACTATTCATAAACTCTCAACTAAAATAGTCATCAAAATAGATAAAGAGTCAATTGCTACAGCTTCACTCTTTGGCAACTCACTCTGCTGAATTTGAGTCACAAGCAAGGGGTACATCAGGGTCCGGCAACACATTTTTCAGAGAAGCATCTTCAAATAAGCAATTATATCGTTCCAAATTGACTTTATCACAGTAACGCTGCTGTGACTGTTCTCTTTGGAGAAAAGCCTAAGAACAAGGAAGTATAATTATACCAGGAAGCCAGACAAGAAAATAAATAGGAAGGTAAAGGAAAAAGGGAAAAGGAAAAAATGATTGTTACTCAGCCAATAGTATCAGTGAATTTATCAGGCTATATATGATTGCAGCATCAGGAAAAATGTACATTAATATTTCATGGATTTATTCATCAATTATAGAATTAAAACACAATCAAGCATACTATATGAAAATGTCACTTACATGAGATGAAGGGTCAAAACCTTTGATATACTCCAAGGCCTACTGTTTAGAAAACTAGAACCAGAAACTGCTGGTTACGGAATATAACCATGAAAGAAAGCATGTGAGGAATAAAAGGTTTCCATAAAGAATAGAGGTGGAAAAAAAGAGAAAGGAATATCTTACCTTTGGTCCAGGTAATAACTCTTCTACATTAAAGCGTTACCTGAGAATTGCCGGGTAGGACTTTTGTATAAATAAATACATTGAAAATCAACAAGCCATGTTAAAAACAATACCACCAAGATAAATGCACAGTTGTGCTATACAATGATGGACACACAACCCAAACTAAGGATCCAAGGAAGAGAGTTGCATTCCTTGGCCAGAAAAGCTCAAACTAATAAATATCCTATCCCTCCATAATTGTGCAATGTGAGTCAATGAGTGAAGACACAATATTCAACAACAACCACCAGTATGGATGACGTTATACTTCAATAACTCAGCCAATGCCGCACATTATGACTTTTGGGGATTTACATATATGTGACACATGAATGCAAATCCAAGTCCATGAATTGGCTCAAGGTGTTCCCAGGTAATTTAACACAACAAACTATAAATTGGATAAAACCCATTGTACTGGTGAGGTTAGAAAGTTAGATAGCATAAGCAAGTTGAGAAGTGAACAATTAGCTCAGTGAGGTAGTCACATGTCACAAAACAGATTGCTACCTCTTTGCAGGTGTTGGCACCACCAGAGCCTAATAACTGGAGAATAAATGCCCTCTCATACTTCTGAGCTTGATCATCACATGCAGCCTGTAACATGCAGTGGAAACAATAGAGAGAAAATATTGAGAAAACACTAAGAAAAGAAAAAAACATACTAACAGATCTCTTACTATTATCACTCAAATGTCAGCATCAAATTAATAATTGAAAAAATGCACACTGAATGTTGAATAACAATTTGATGTTTTATCAGAAGAGACAGTTTCTTTCTGTCACACTCAATAAAAAAGTACTTGCTCTATTCTGGTTGGAGAACATCAAATGAAAATTGACATGTCACATACTTGAGGATGCAATGTTCAAATAGCTTATAAGAAGTAAGTCATTCACAAGATACAAAACTATTAGAAGATATATACAGTTCTTACATTTACTATAAAAGATGTAAATGGATTTGCAGAAGGTTTTTGGGAAGAATAACACTGATCCATGATAGCAAATGTAACTAACCGTTCAGCAAGATGGAGGACCTTCTTGTCCCGCAAATATATAACATCCGAGCGGTTAGCATTAAATTCCAAAGAAAATATATACACTGCAACCTTACCAAGGCAGATCATAATGAAAATTATAGAAAATATATCAAGCAAGAAGAAGTTGAAGGACCATAACTGAAAAAGAATCCAAGAAAGAACAAGACCCTCAATGTAATTTTGACTATGAAATCTCAAATAGAAATATCCCTGGAAACCCAAAACCCTAACCAGGTCATGATAGCATAGTTATTGGCACACTCATAACAGCATATACCTAGAGATAGAAAGAAGCAAAACAAAGAGTTCAGAGTTGCCTGTGAGATTTGGCAGAGAGAGAAGCAGATACCGAAATGGCGGTTGCCAGGGAATATGGAGTTGAATTCGGCAAAGATCTCTCCAATGGGACGTTGCTCCGATTTCAGCAACGACAGAACCTTCTTAGTTTCCTCCTTACTCATCATTTTCATCTGGCACTGCTCTCACTTTGCTAAATTTTTCATTCGATTTCAGCAACGACAGAACCCTCTTAGTTTCCTCCTAACAATGACTTCCACCATATCCTCGCTTTCTTGCCGGGATTCTACAATAGATTAACGGAAGAGAAAAATTCCGACCGGTTTAGTCCCTGTTTCTCTGTTTCTTCTTTTTCATTCGATTTACTTTCTCAAGGAAGAGGAGGTTTTGAGAGGGGGGAAAACAAAAAAGCAGAGGAGAAAGAAGAATCCAGAAAGCATGAACCTCATCGTTTAAATACTTGTTCAACGGTCATATTTTGAAAAAAAACAGGCATAAAACATGTATGATTTTTTCATTCAAATAAAAATAATAATTAATTAATTAAAATGAAAACCCAAAGCACACTCTTGTATCCGATTTGGCAGAGCAAGATTATACCAATAGCGAAGCCAGTGATCGAGGAAGTGGCACTGGAAATGCTGTGCAGCGACGACATTCGGAGGCTATTCGTCAGGTCCGAACACCTTGCTAGTGGGCTCCGAGATCATAAGCATCATCGACGCGAATCCGGGAATCTAAACCGGCCGTCGTCGAAGCTCAAAGTATAGTTGAAATCTCCCTAACAATGATTTCAACCATGTCCTCACTTTCTTGCCCGGATTCTACAATAGATTAACGGAAGAGAAAAGTTTCGGCCGGTTTACTCCCTGCTTCATATCTGGAGTTTCGGGTTCCTTCTACAGCAAATGGTTCCCCAAGAAGAGTCTGCACTTCGTTCACTCTTCTTTCAGTCTACATGCTGGGCTTTAACTTTTCCAATCTCGAAAACTAATTTATAATAATAAATATAAAATAACCTAACAATATAAGATATTTACATAAATTAAATGTCTCCTAAGAATATATTATATATTTTTTTAATTTCATAAAAATGCAGATGGTGTAAGAATAATACTCATGTAAATGATCTTACCACTAAAAATGTTTTAAGCAAAAAATTTGTGCCTTTTGATAATTCCAGTTTAAGCTGTCTTGGAACTTTTCAATTCCCAAAACAAATTAACAAATAATTCTCACATTTATAAATTAATTATTTGATAAAAAATTAAAAATTAAATTGTAATATTAACTATTAAGGTCAAAATTATTTTTTAAATTTTGTTCAATTTTTTAATATGATAATTTAATAAAATAAATAATTATAATTTTTTTTATTTTATATTAATATTATAAATATAAAAAATAATTTTATTTTTTATTAAAAAATTCTAAAGAGAGAGAGTTCTATCAATTTTTTTAAATATCCGTCATTAAAATCACTCACCTGTCTTTACTTTTTTTTCCATACAACAACGATAAAAACGTAAAAAAATATATGTAATTTCAAAAAGACAAAATCAAATATGATAAAATCAACAATGAATTTCTATCAATGAAAATTCTTTCATAAATAAATTTTTATTTGAGCTTTCAAAAATTTTTTGGCAAGTGTGCTGTCAAACACTTTTAACCATTTTAATTAATTTAATTTTTTTATTAAAACAAAGATTAATGATGTATCAGGATCCCTTGAAATCTTATGAAATTTTCATTTTCTTGAATCTCATTATGGTACGAAAAAATTTACATCAAGTTAATTATTATATTTTTGAAATTAATTAAAATAACATATAATATTTATTATTTTGATATGATATATTAAAGATCAAAATTATTAATAAAAATTTTATTTTTATAAATATTATATTATTTTAATTATAATCATGCTATTTTATTTTTAAAAAATATTTTAAAAAATAATTTATGCCAACAAATATAAGTTTCGCCCAAATTAGAGAGCAAAGCGATCAAGCCATAAAGGAAAGAAAGATCTGCATTTCCAAGACCAGCCCTCTGAATGTCATGGACATATACTCGCTTTAGTTCTACAAAAATTTCTCACTGTTTCTCTGACAATGATGGAGTGGTGTTATCTTTCACGGACAAGAGATCATCGGATCTGACCACAAAAGAAAGTTACTATGATGGTACCTTGGTTCTAATGAGCATGGCTAGAGAAATATATATCACATATTACATGCGTTAGTAAAGTCTAAAATTGAATATAAAAAAATTAGAATTATATTTATTTTAATTTCATTTTATATTTGATTTTTTAATTTAGTTTAATTTTTAAAATTAAAAATATTTAAATTAAATATTTTATATAACTAATTTTGATTTATGTTTAATACAAACATGAGCACGTAACAGAAACCATTTTTTTTCACTAGGGTTGGGGTAAAGGGTCTGGTGGTTTGAGAATTCTTCTGCTAAAGTGTTGACCTGGCCTCTACCCAAAAGTCACACAGATCAACTATAGAAGTTACAGGAAACTCCCATAAATTGTCACCCGTAAGCAATTTCAGGTACTATTAAATGTAGTTCGGAATATCAACTTTGCAACTGAATCAAGATTCGATATTACATCGGGAAGTTAAGTCTCTTTCCTAAGATATCACCACTGAAATCTAACTAGCCTACCATTGCTTATTGCTATTCACATGATTAAGTTGCGAATAGTATGTTGCTCTAAAATCCACATGTATTCAATTCCCCACATCACAGTCATCAATGCAGACCATAATATTAAGAGGCTATCTAAACAATAATCAGCTTACTCAATTACAACAGTCCTGGCTGCAGAAAAATATATGCATCGTCAATGATTCTATTTCGGATTAGACATTGCAGGAAAACACATACAAGTCGGACAAGTCTGTTCTGCATGTACTTATCCTGCAAGAGAAGAAAATCATTTCCAGTTAACATAGTCTAAAATTCTTTGAGGCTAGATATTCTTATAACATCGCCACACTGTTTTGCCAATTACACAATTTTATGAACGAAGTAAATGTGAAGCTGGAGGCATTCAACCTTGACACCAACCCCCACCAATGTACCACTATGAGCACATAGGCTCATGCAGAGAATATGCATTACTTGAATTCATAAAAGTTAGTGGATTTATGAATTCATAAATTCTATAACAATTTGATTTCCAATCCTTCAACCAAAAGGATTTAAATTCATAAAAGTTAGTGGATTAGACGGCAAGAAAAAAAACAGAACATATCCAAATTGTTATGGATCACATTTACAAAGATGGTCCACTGAAAAACCTTTCTAGAAGAGTGAAATTGTACAAAAGCCAAAATATAATTGTTAATATGGCCTGATAAAAAAAATTGTTAATATGGCTAAATTTAGCTCACAGAGAGCAAGCTGTAGGTCGAAGTGTTTTTCTATCTGTCTTTTTTTATTTGTTTCATTTTACTTTCAGTCACATTCTACTTTCTTCCATCTAAAAAGTTAATTCTCCAATCTGGTTTTCTTTAGCTTGGATGTTTCAAATTCATGATATAAATTTTTTCTTATCAGAAAAAATATTGACACATCAGATGAAGACCATTACCCAACCAAGCACAATGAAGCAGATCACCAAAAGTTTTTGAACCTTCTATCATATACAGAATATCTAATGACTTAAAACCAGCAGAAAGAATCACCATAAAGCATAAAAGAAGAATGTACCTTGATGTTCCAGCAAGATGATATACAATTAGTGATGTACACATGTATAAAATCCCTAGGAAGTTCTACTGCTGTAGTAAGTCTATTCACAACTTCCATCGAGTGTATGCTCATCTCCATATTGACAAGAACTATAAAATAGCTGCATCAATATACGTATATCATACAACCACATCATACAAGTCTACTAAAAAGCAGAAGTTAAAATGGCAATGGAATTGTATTGTTTAATCAGAATAACAAAAAAGGACTATCCACTAGAAACATACTAAGCAATTTCAGAAGAATTTATCAACTTAGTAAGAACTTCAACCGCAATTAGGGGACTGTTCTCCACCAATTCCTGATAACAAGATACAGGACTTTTGAAATATCACAGCATAATAAACGTGACATTTAGAATTATCAAATCACATACCAGTAGCTTCTTTGGTGTCAGTCCACAGTGATACACAAGCTTTGGGTCATTCACCAACTCCACCAGGACGTGCTGGTCAACAAATGGACAAAGTAAGTCTCCCTCTTCATCAATAATTATTGATGTAACAAGTATAAATAGAACATGCAGTCTATGAAATTTCAAGTTTGAAGACAAATTTATTGTCTAATACGCCATAGATATAACCAATTTACCCTAGAACCAAATCAGAATTCAGTCATTACTTAACATATGTTATGCTGCCAGACTTTTCCACAGAGCATAGATTGCACTTTTTTTGGGGAGCACAAATCCTTCTTTATTCAGAAATCAATTTTCAGAACAAGGAACCTGAATCTTAATATTAATGCCAACACAACCTACAGCCCTTTCTTTCCTTTCTCATATCAACAACTTTTGCACTTACATGGATGCATTCTGAAGATTTCTTACAACAAACAACATTAGAAAAAGAGGATGATTTTAGTAAATCAGTGTTATCTGTGAGAGGCAGAAGAACAGACTGTTGATTATCTCTTCAGTGTTTGTGGAAAAGACAAACACAAAAGAGGGCTCTTTCCATCATTGACATTTCTTGGGTGGTGTGCAGACTAGTAGTCAAGAGGTATGGCCTTGGACAGGTGTTAATGATCCAAATGAGACTAAGAAAGCAATGTCCTTAATCTCCATGGCAATCTTTAGATGGAATAAACGAATTGGAGGTCCTTGAAGGGACAGAAACTCTCTTTTGGCACTAAAAGATAGATGGTAGCATACACAGCATTTATGGTGCAGGGGACATTTTTTTGTAAATGAACAGGAACTTACATGCCTCACTGTTCTGGCATGTACTTAGATATACTTGTACATAGGTAACACCTCCTTGGTGCTCTTCGTAGATAAAATAATTTTTCCATTAAGAAATAAAACTGTAAATAGACAGTAAAAAACATAAGCACCAAATATTATCTACTCGTCATTGACAGTTATCATGATTCAAAATTAGGGCCCTAACACAAGGTGAAACATTTCAACACAATTTTCCAAAATCTAAAACAAAGAGAAGTATTTTAATCTCAAAGAGCAAATTCAAAAACAATCAAATTTGATGCCCCAAAGCTGCCAGATCAGAAGTATAATGTCTATGAAATTCTTATCCATCAAAAGTAATGCTAGAACCTGCCGCTTAAATCTCATAGTTTGCCCCGCATGTGGGAGCTGGCTTAAGTTGTCGTAGGCTCAAATCATTGTATGGTCTTAGATGCTTCCCCAACAACTTCCCACCCCAACCCACAATTAATGTGTACAAAATAACAAAGAATTAATAGAAAGGCAGCACGAACAATGTCCCTTTGCACTGGTTCCTCCAAAGATAGAAGAAGATGCATGAAGTCCGGGACCAAAATAAAGAATTTGAGTCACTACACATTTTCTTTAAGTACAATTACTTCCTACAAGTGATGCATCTTAATATATATATATATACATACATGTATGCATATACATTCGCATAAACACATACATATACTCATACACACATATCGGGCATGCTAAACCACAACACTTATTGTTCATGTTTTTCAAGTGATGATTTAGACTTAATAGAATGGTTTTGTTCTTGGTTGTAGGACACTGATCTGTGTCATAGCAACCTTAGTTCAATACAACTTGAAATATGTTGTTCAACAAACTCAAAATGGCAATTTTGAGATTGCACCACTTGTAGAATTTACTACCAAATTCTTGTATTGCAAGAGCACCTTATTGACAATGCACGTTTTGCAAAAATCAATGTGCTATAAAAAACCCATCTAGATGGGCTTTTTTTCCTTAAAAAAAGCTTCCAAATATTCAAAATTGAACTTATTGGAGTTTTAATTTTGGCACTAGAAAATAGAAGTTCCATCCTTGGAAAAGTTAGGATGAGAGAACTCCCTCCCAAAGATTTGCTCTCATTGAGATCCCCTTGGTGTACCCATTCTTAATGGAAATATTGAATTTGATCCAAGGAAAACCATAATAGAGACTCTTTGCTATACAAAATATAGGAGGTTAGAGTCCCCTGCAGACATATATCAGGGCATTTGCCTGTTTAAAGTACCATCTTACTCAAAAAGATTTCTAACAGATAAAGGATATAGAATCTCTTGTTGTGCAGGTGAAATTGGAGCCTTCAGTGCTTTTGCGATCAGGTCTCTCACTGCTGCTCCTCTGCTAGTATCAGCACAGATGCCATGATCCCATACAAGCTCGTGGTTGTAATCTGGGTTGAGCCAGACCAGCTGAAAAATGATTGAATAACAATAAGTACAACAAACAAACTCCACTGTCCAATTAAACATTAATAGTTAAAATCTCTTAACTCGCTATCATGTATACCTTGGTCGAAAAGGCCGGATCCGCTGAGGACCTAATCCCTCCACCGAAAAATTTCCCAACATTTGAGTTAAAGCCTCATCTCTATCCCTGCATCCAAGTTTAGGTTTGGCTCTAGGTTGCAAATCAAACCTAAAGCACAGCCATAATGATTTATGTATCACAAAATATAAAATAGATGCATGAGAACTATTCATAGACTCTCAACTGAAATAGTCATCAAAAACAGATAAAGAGTCAATTGCTATAGCTTCACTCTTTAGCAACTTACTCTGCTGAATTTGAGTCACAGGCAAGGGGTACATCAGGGTCCGGCAACACGTTTTTCAGAGAAACATCTTCAAATAAGCAATTATATTGCTCAAAATTGACTTTATCACAATAACGCTGCTGTGACTGTTGTCTTTGGGGAAAAGCGTAAGAACAAGGAAGTATAATTATACCAGGAAGCCAGACAAGAAAATAAATAGGAAGGTAAAGGAAAAAGGAAAAAAGGATTGTTACTCAGCCAATGCTATCAGTGAATTTATCAGGCTACATCTGATTGCAGCATCAGGAAAAATGTACATTAATATTTCGTGGATTTATTCATCAATTATAGAATTAAAACATAATCAAGCATACTATATGAAAATGCCACTTACATGAGATGAAGGGTCAAAACCTTTGATATACTCCAAGGCCGACTGTTTAGAAAGCTGGAACTAGAAACTCCTAGTCACGAAATATAACCATGAAAGAAAACATTTGAGGAATAAAAGATTTCCATAAAGAATAGAGGTGGAAAAAAAGAGAAAGGAATATCCTACCTTAGATACAGGTAATAACTCTTATATATTAAAGCATTACATGAGATTTGCCGGGTAGGACTTTTATATAAATAAATACATTGAAAATCAACAAGCCATGTTAAAAACAATAACACCAAGATAAATGCACAGTTGTGTTATACAATGTTGGACACACAACCCAAACTAAAGTTCCAAGGAAGAGAGTTGCATTCCTTAGCCAGAAAAGCCCAAACTAATAAATATCCTATCCCTGCATAAGTGTGCAATGTGAGTCAATGAGTGAAGACACAATATTCAACAACAACTGCCAGTATAGATGACGTTATACTTCAATAACTCAGCCAATGCTGCACATTATGACTTTTGGGGATTTACATATATATGACACATGAATGCAAATCCAAGTCCATGAATTGGCTCAAGGGGTTCCCAGGTAATTTAACACAACAAGCTCTAAATTGGGTAAAACCCATTATACTGGTGAGGTTAGAAAGTTAGATAGCATAAGCAAGTTGAGAAGTGAACAATTAGCTCAGTAAGGTAGTCACATGTCACAAAACGGATTGCTACCTCTTTGCAGGTGTTGGCACCAGCAGAGCCTAATAACTGGAGAATAAATGCCCTCTCATACTTCTGAGCTTGATCATCAGATGCAGCCTGTAACATGCAGAGGAAACAATAGAGAGAAAATATTGAGAAAACACAAAGAAGAGAAATAACATACTAACAGGTCTCTTACTATTATCACTCAAATGTCAGCATCAAATTAAGAATTGAAAAAGTATAGACTGAATGTTGAATAACAATGACGATGTTTTATCAGATGAGAAAGTTTCTGGTTGGAGAACATCAAATGAAAATTTGACATGTCACATACTTGAGGATACAATACTCAAATAGCTTATAAGAAGCAATTCATTCACAAGATATAAAACTATTAGAAGATATATACAGTTCTTACATTTACTATAAAAGATGTAAATGGATTTGCAGAAGGCTTTTGGGAAGAATAACACTGATGCATAATAGCAAATGCAACCAACCGTTCAGAAAGATAGAGTGCCTTCTTGTCCCGCAAATATACAACATCCGAGCGGTTAGCAATAAATTCCAGAGAAAATATTTACACTGCAACCTTACCAAGGCAGATCATAAGGAAAATTATAGAAAATATGTCAAGCAAGAAGAAGTTGAAGGACCATAACTGAAAAAGAATCCAAGAAATAACAAGACCCTAAACGTAATTTTGACTTTGAAATCTCAAATAGAAATATCCCCGGAAACCCAAAATCCTAACCAGGTCATGATAGCATAGTCATTGGCACACGCATAACAGCATATACCTAGAGATAGAAAGAACGAAAACAAAAGAGTTCAGAGTTGCCTGTAAGATTTGGTAGAGAGAGAAGCAGATACTGAAATGGCGGTTGCCAGGGAATTTGGAGTTCAATTCGGCAAAGATCTCTCCAATGGGACGTTGCTCCGATTTCAGCAGCGACAGAACCCTCTCAGTTTCCTCCTTACTCATCATCTTCACCTTGCACTGCTCTCACTTTGCTAACTTTAATTTTACAAAATAGAGAGAGAAAGAGAGAGAGAGAACGTGTTCGTGTGAAAGGAATTTTTCTGGATGCATAGCCAGTCGGGCGTGATGAGATGGCTGCCATTGGATCCTGTCCATGTAACTTCACTGCAGCTTTTTAACTCTTGGCCAGCCTATAAAGTCACGTCAGCATAAACTAAAGCTATGTCAGCATAAACTAGAGCCATGTAAGTTAAACTATAAACACGTCAACATAAATTATAATTTACTTAATTTTATTTTTAATATTAAAAAATATTGTTTAGATTTAAAATGTAAAAATTCAATTCAATTTTAATAAAAGATGCAATATTTATTTATATTAAAAATAAAATTATAAAAAATTAATTTGATTTTTTTAAATTAAAGGTTTCGTTATTATTACATATTAAATAATAATAAATTTTAATCATTAATTACAAAAAAAAGACTTTTTTAAATTTTAAAAATTTTAAATTTAGACTTAGTTTTATTTATGAACATAAATTCTATCATTAAACTTTTGAAATTAAAAAAAATATTTAAGTATCAATTTTACTGTTTAATTATTTTTTACTATCTAAAGGTTTCATGATTATTTCATTTTTATTTAGTAACAAAATTTGTCATTAAAATTTAAAATTTCATTATTAAAATTAAGGAAAAAATCTGTATAGTAAAATTTAATAATTTAATAATTTAATTTAATTTTAACAATAAATATGAATTTTGTTAAAATAGAAAAATAAATTTAATTTTTAATTATTACTAAAGTTTGACATTTTGTTATCGATACATATATAAGCTCATTTTTTTAATTTTTAAAATTTATAATTTTAGTTAGTTGCATGAATTTTATTGCTAAATTTTTAAATTAAAAAAATAAACAAATTATAAACAAATTAATTTGAATTTAATTATTTTTTTAAATTGAGTGTTCTATTATTATTTCCTTGCTAAACATTGACATATTTGGATTTTGTTGTAAATATTTTTAAAAATTTTATTTATTTAATTTTAAAATTAAACAATTTTAATTTAATTTCAACATGGACACAATTTAAATTGTTAAATATTTAAATTTTAAAAAATTAAAAATTATAAAAATCAACTAAAATTCTAAATTATTTTAAATTTTTGAATTGAGAGTTTCATTATTATTTTGTCGCTATTGAATTTTATTGTTAACATTCAAAAAAAAGTTTATCTTTCAAATTTCTAAATTTAAAAAATTAGATTGAATTTTATTCAGTCTATAAATAAATAATTGAAATTTTAAATTTATTTTTTATAATTTTTTTAATTTAAGAAGTTTAATGATGAAATGTATGTCTGTTACTAAAAATAAATTTAATTTATAAATATTCAAAACATTAAAAATTAATTTTTAATATTAATTATAAAAATCTATCACTATTTAATGATAAAAAATAAAATTTTCTTTCTTAAAAGAATAAAAAAATTAATTTTTTATATTTTTATATTTTTTAAAATTTCTTTTAGTACTTCCGATTTCATTATCAGGAGTTTTTATTTTACCAAAAAACAGTTTAGTTTTAAAGATGGTTTGTACTCCAATGTATTTCGATCTAGTTTTGACATATCTCTATATGACTATACGAACTCATTCAAGAATTCTTTTAATACTTTTATCGATTCTTGCCTTATTTTGGGCCTCAACATGGTTTCAATCTTCATTTTACTTTTTTTTTTTTTTACTTCGGTTTGTCACAACAGGGCTTTATAGACCAGTTCACGCTCGAGGTGAGAAAAAATTCTCCTTTTGATTTGGTTTGACGAAAAAAACATCGATGAATCTTGAAATTATTTTTATCAGTCTTTTGATAAAATCAAGAAAACAAAAGTCACCACCAACCTTGTTTATGTTAATTGGTCATTAAAGTACTTTTTCTTTTCACCAAATCTTTTTTTTTTTTCCATAAAAAGAACCTAAAGAAAGGTAAAATTTAAGGTAATAGTCAAATTTCATCAAAAAATCTGAGTTCGTGAGTTGGTTATGTGCAAAAAAGAATTAACACTTTCACAAATGCTCTAAAATTGTACTAGTTAAATCTTAAAGAAATGCAATGAAAGAATCTTATTTTCTTAGGGACTAATGAGCAATCAAAATGATGTATTTGAGGTAAGGAAGTAAGAGATGAATATCTCTGTACTCTGTTTCCTTAAAACAAAATAATTTTATTTAAAATTTCATGAAAGGACTATCATTCAACTCCACTTCATTCCAAAATTCATTTTATGCAAAAATCATGAGTACACAGTATTAGAGTAATGGCAATAAAAATAACTCACTAACATAACTTAAAAAAAAAATCAAGAAAGCAAGAAAGAACAAAACTTGCATTTATTCAACAAAAATCATTGCAACTTTGGAAATTCAGAAAGGCAGCATATACCTACTTGGTATGCTTAGTCGTGTCTCCTCCATCACCTCTGTCGAAAACTAGGATGCAAACTCACAATTCTCATAAAGAAACTCTCAAGCTCACACTTATATGCCTAAGTTCTTTAAAAGTCTCTAAAGAAGCAAAGATTCTTTTCCCTTTGGTTGAAAGTTTATTTATAAGTGAATCCTCCCATAAAAGCCCATCAAAAATCCTAAAAGTACGGTGTGCTCAACCAAAACCATGTGCACCTGTCATTGGCCTATAATGCTACGACTGGATGACACTTTCGTTATGCATACCTTCTTCTTGGATCTACAGTCTTCTAGTTGCTTATAATTAGTTTTTGTAAGATTGTAGACTTTCATCCAAGGGTTAACATCTTCTTAAAGGATTTAGATATTTCAATAAGATCGAGATTTTTTAAAATTGAGATCTTTCATAATCGATTTTTCCAGATTGAGATTTGCTTAGACTTGAATGACTTTATGATGATTGCTAGGATCCTCAAAGCATTACCAATCAACCGCACCATGTTTCATTGGGGCTTACATTGATCAAGATTTATGTCGATCGAGACATAGATAAATTAAAAAAATCTTCAACCACTTCTATAGTAAGTCAAGATCAGGTTTTTATTGCCAACTTAACTTTTCACTTAATCATTTCAAAAAGATGCTTTTCTCATTAATATATATCAATTGACATGGAATTGTTTATGGTAATAATTTAGTTTACTCATTAATATATATCAATTGAAACTAAAAATCAAGCTCATATGTATCAATGGCCATTGCACATTAATTAATTGTAACACTCACATGTATCAATTACAATTAAAACAACCAATTTACATTAAGAATCACCAATTTAGGCAAATAATTTCAATTTAAATTAATGATTTGCTAATTTATGTCAATATAAGTCTTAATTTTTACATATATTTATAAATTATGTGTTATATATATATATATATATATATATATATATATATATATATATATATACATAATACACATTCATGAGTTAAAAGTTATACATATAAAATATAGAACTTATGGTTATGCAATTGAATGTGTATGATTAATACATACACTTAAATTTTATTATATATACGCATATTATAAACATATTTATATATTATATGTTAAACTGTATTGAAATTTTATTTTCAAGCACAAAATAATATATAATGTATAAATTTTGCTATACCTTATTATATATATATATATATATATATATATATATTGTTATCAATTACAATTATGATCCTCATAATATGATACCAAGTAGTCAAATATTACATAGTAATTAAATAATTAAAACTTTTAATAAATTTTCAAGTTTACATAGAGAAAATATAAATTGTAAACGTGCTCTTCAAATCACTAATAAATTTTATTAAAATAATTAACAAAAAAATAAACAACATTTAATTAAATTTATTGGATTCATTTCAAAATTGAATAAACCAAATTATATTATACAATGGAAATTTAACTTCTTATTCTCATCAAATTTCAATAAATTTTTACAAAAAAAAATAATTAAGATTATAAATAATTACAATTACCATTAAAATGATTGTGATTATACATCTTAATTTAGGTATAATAATTAAATAATTAAAATCATTTTCTAAATACTTACAATTCTACAATGATAATCATCTATATTTTTTAAAAATATATATATTTCATTTTTTTTCAAAATTTCTATGAAAATTTCCACTTATGCCCGTGGCAATCATAATATAATCTAAAAAATTTTAATTCAAACTATTAAATATATAAATACCATAAAAGATTGCTGATGAAATGATCCATGGCAATTGCTTTAAAGTTTGTCACAAAACTTTTCATGGCAATTTTATACTTATCATAATTTTTTTAAAAAATTAATTAATATTTGATGCTCTTGAAAATATTAAGTAAACAAAAGTTACGGCATGTAAGCAAGATTCCATATGGATGAGAAATCTCATAAGGAACCTACAAAACGAAAACACTTATCAAAAAGCATCACTAGGATCAGTATGCCCTCCAATGTTTAAGTTTTTGCTAATAAATAGATAAATTATTTAGAATATACGTGTGATTATGCTAACATTGCTATTTAGAAGATACACTTGCCATTTCACAATGAGTATGACTTATTCTTATTTTGATAAGTGAGACATCGATTCAACCTTCTGATTGATCTTTCGTTTTTTTTGTACTTTTGAGTTGTCGACTTCTAGTCATGAGTTTCAGCCCAAATTAGCCAAAATCTCATGATTTTCAATCAAAAAAAAAATTAAAAACTACAAAATACTCTAAATTTGATTGAACGTTTCACACAATTTTAATCTTTTTTTCTCTCATTTTTTTTCAAAAATATAAAACAAAATTGATAAAAAAATTAAAGTAATAATCACTTTGCATGATGATAACTGAGATTTAAATTGATCAAATTATAAAAAAAATTTAACAATTGAATAATATGCAGTATCACGCAATTAATGACTTTAGCAAATAAAATAAAAGAACACTAAGTAATAAACAACTTAGTCTTCTTTTGATGGCTATGGTTTTCTTGGGTGCAAGTCAAGTGGCAAGTATTTCTTGTTTTGGCCTGCCTCCCTCAATGCAGCCTTCTACTTATGTGAAATTATAATTTGTGTAATTAATAGCTTTACCACCTTGTTGCAACCTTAGAAATACCCATTTTAAATTTTTGACATATGCATAAGTCTTATGAAATATATACTAAACATAAAACACTCATCATTATTCATAAACAACCTTGAAATTACAAACTCATATTACAAATTTAAATATATATATATATATATATTTAAAAGATTGATACCTACTAAAGAAGAAATTTAGAAGATGAGTAACCGACTTAGACTTAAAAAGATTAAAATATTTTAATTAGTCATCCCAAAGCCAAACAATCACTATTCTATTTTTTTTATATATAAAAAAAAGCCTAAACAACCATAATTGCTTGAATAAAAATGAAAACAATGCATAATTCCTATTTTTTATGAAAAATAATTTTATCACATCAAAATCAACTATTTCTAAGCAAACAAATTTCAAAACAAATAAAAATTATCCAATTATCACAATGTAAAGTAACAATAACAAGAATAAAAAAGAATAAGAAATAGATAATTTACATTTAATGGTTAAGAAGCATAATGTTTTGTTTTACATAATTGGTTTCTGTTTTAGATGGTGGACATAAGATCATAATAAATCCATCAAGTTGAAAATTAAAATTAAAAAAAAATAAAACCACTATATCAATTACATAGCACCAGTAATTTTGTAATGTATGCTGCTATAGTATGCTGCATACTATAATATGGCACTACCGCACACATGGGACTAGCTATGTCTCTTGCACTGTTCACAAGACTTCAGGAGAAAGACAAAGAACTCCACCAATCTATTTATATAAAATTATTAGAATACTTATTTTATGGTGAAAAAGATGTCATTAAAACTATATGTTCAATAAAATAACACTAAAAATATTAAATATGCATACCAAATAGACATTGTTTTTGTTATCAACATGACCTATTGTATTGCAGCGGATTTGGTAATTTGAAATAAATAATAGAATAATAGTAAAATCATATTTATTAACTATTAATATTTTCTATTACAATAATAGTCTAATATGCAAGTATATGTATGCACACATAAATAATAAAATAAAAAGTACATTCTGATAATGGAATGCATGAGTATTTTATCACGACAAGTGTCTTCTTAGTTTTATGTAAGCAATAGAATAACAATATAAGTAACTAATTAATTTTACAATTATATATATATATATAGTGTGCATTTAACATGATAAGAACTTGCTTGCACAATCATAGACTTTTGGAATTACTCCTAAAAATTTCCTTTTTCGTAACATGTTCGGTAACTAGGCAAATAGAATAAAAAAAGGAATAAATAAAATTCATTACATTGAGAAGTTTATGACTATAAATTATTGGACCTAGTAAATCTTTATTATTCCATTGGCAACTGAAAAACTAAAAAAGACTAAATACATCGAAATAGGCCATAAGCACAGAAAGACTAACAAGTTGATACTCATTTGGATATGGACCATAAAAAGTAAAATATTAGGTAGATCGTTGGGTGGGTAATCACTACTTCTTCTCTTTGTCCAACATTCTTCTATCACAGTTGATGTACTTGTTTCATAATTTTGCCAACTCATTAGTACTTTTAATTAATATAATTCAATATATACTTTTCAATAAATGTTTATTAAGTGATTAAAACCTGAAGCTCCTACTAATTTAAACTAAATGGAAGTTGTGTAGTTTGATCAGAGAGGAAAAGTGATTGTTTAATTCTTGTATGACTAATTCTAAACTATGAACTCCTTACAATGATGTTGGTTTTTTCAAACAATTTTCTGGAGCTTGATCTCACTATGACAAATTATTTTCATTTAGATAGTTATTTACAATTTTATATATACTTGACTTACTAGTAGATTTTTTTAATAAATAATAAATAAATAAAATGAATAAAATATATTTATTTTATTTACTTACTGTTTGCTAATATTTTTCAAAATATTAATAAAATTAAGATAGATGATTCCTTTATAAAAAGAAAAATTTATAACTTATCAAGCTTCACATTTTCACTTTGTTACAATTCTTTATAATTTGTTTTGGCTAAAAATAATTCAATTTTATCTAAAAAGAGATCTACTATAAGCTTGTTTTATTTATTTAGTGTCTACAACCACATATATGCCCCGTTAAAAGAACGATAAATAGCACAATAAAAAAAAAAACATGTCTAAACTATTGTTGATGCATTTCGTCTAATTAGTTCATATAGTGATTCTGCGAAGTCCTTGTAAAAGGTTGCAACAGCTAAAATGATAAATGCACAATGGACAATGCTAATACTTATTTGTATTTATACAGATAACATTTGACTTATGTTTAACAACATCTCAACGTGCTTCTTGACCACTGAGCAATTGTCTTAAAGCCTCGAGTTCCACCCCTATTTACAGAAGATCCGGTTGTCAAGAGTCTCCCTCTTAATCAAATGCTCATCATCACTATCATAATGGATAATCTTGGGGAGATTTCATTCATCTAACTTAAAAATTATTAATGTGATCATGGGCAACCAGGATGCTCAGATTCATAATTAAAGTATCGTAAATGAACAAAATAGAATAATTTAGACATTTATCTATGAACCAACTTCTAAAGACCACATCATTACAAGGTGAGAAATGGTTAAGTCCAACATTGACAGCTATCCCATGATAATTCTTTGAGAATTCCCTTCTTACTTATAAACAAATGAAACTATCAAATTTGAGCCAAAAGGAAGAAAATCTCAACTCCAAGCACAGCACACTTGGATTTCTAGGAACGAGTAAGACATGTGATAGAGGATTACTTAAATGATTCTCTAGTAATCCTATAGTGTAAAAAAATAAAAATTAATTAACATAATAATCATTATATGTTAATAGCAAACTATATCAACAAAACTAAAATTAACAAAAATTTATTTACTTTTAATTATATAAAATAATTCTTTTTGGTATTTGTTTATGTTATTTTCAAACTTTGGGTTTTAAGTTTTACACTTTTGGGTTTTGATTTTAAGGTTTATGGTTTAGAGTTTAGAATTTAGGTATTACGAGTTAATGTTTCCAGTTTAAAGTCCAATATTTACGGTTTAGGGCTAAAGGTGATTGTTTAGAGTTCAGGATTTAACGTTTAGGGTGAAGAGTTTAGGCATTAGGGTTAAGGGTTAGGGTAAGGTTTAGTGGTAGGAATAAGGCAGGGTTTAGGGTTTTAGTGTGAGGGTTTCAGGTTTTGGGTTGAAGGTATAAAGGTTAGGTTTAGAGTTTGAGATAAGGGTTTTGGGGTTAAGGTTACAATTTAGGGTTTAGGGCGTTGGAGTTTTGGTTAAGGATTAAATGTTTATAGGTTGGTTAGCTTTAGGGTTAGAGTTCAGAATTTAGTGTTTGGGATTATGATTTAGGCATTAGAGTTAGGGTTTAAAGTTTAGGTCTTTGAGGTTTTGGTTAATGATTACTTGTTTAGGGTTAGGTTTAAATTCTAGTGTTCAGAGTTTAGGAGTTAGGGTTTCGAGTTTATGATTTTAAGTATAGGAGTTAGTGTTTAAGAGCTTAGTTTTAGGGCTTAAGGGTTAGGATTTAAGGATTATCATTTAGCATTGATGGTTTAGGGTTTAGTGGTTAAAGATTAGAATTTATGGTTTTGCATTTAAGATTTAAAAGTTAGGATTTAGGGTTGGAAGTTAGAGTTTACAATGTAGGGTTTAGTGATTAGGGTATAGGTTTAAGGTTTAGGGCTTACAGCTTATATGTTAGAGTTTAGGATTTACGACTTAAACTTAATCAATTGCTCATCCTAATTAAGTTTTTTACTATAACAAATTATTAGGCCCATTGAACTGTTTGGTCTAATTAATTTTTAGACTCAATTATTTATTTTACCTTTTCTAAAGCTTAATTAGATATTATAATTGTTTTTTTATTAAAACTCAATTAAATATTAGACCTAATTGATTATTTGGCACGATGAATTGTTATGCTCAATTGCATATTAAGCTCAAATATTTTTATGGCCCAATAAATTTTTAAGTATAATTAATATACATTAAGCTAATTTTTTTCTTCGTTATTTCTTAGTTTCATAAGCCACGTATCCAATTCTATCTTTGATCTTATTATTTATTATTAAATCTAATTATCCATTAGATCCAATTATTTATAAGACGCAATTATATTTAACTTTGATTATAGTTTAAGTCTAATTATTTTGAGATCTAATTTGTTCCTAAGTCATTTATTAGGCTTATGCACGTTAAGACGAATACAATTACTAGGCCCAATTATATCTTAAATTTATAAATTATTTGGTCATATTTTGTATTAGTCCTAATATATTAAGTTAGATTATTTATTAGCAGTAATTATATATTGAGTTCTATTTTTTCTTCGACCGACGTAAATCTTATACCTAATTAGTTAACAAACTAATTGAATTGTTAGGCCTAATGAATTGTTAAATCCAATTGATTTCTAGGCTTACACACTAACTTTAATTAATAAATAATTTGATCAAATTCATCATCAGGCCTAATTTTTTTTTTTTTTTGCACTCATGGACACCATGCCCTATTAAAATCTTAAACCTTCTATTTTATGAAGCTTATTTCATTCCTAGCCCAAATTACATATTAAGCTGAAATTTTTATTAGGTTTGATCAAATTTTAGACTCAACTAATTATTAGGTGAACTAAATCTTAGCTAATTAATTATTAAACTCAATTATTTAATCTCAGCCTAATTATTTCCTAGGTTCATGCATAATAAGATTAACAATTATTTGATCTAATAAAGTTTAGCCCTAATCAATTATTAGGCTTAATTGTATCTTGGGCTAATGCACATTAGGTCTCATTATGTATCAGTCCAAACTATTTATTAAGTTTAATTATATTTGGCTCATTATATCATAGCCCAATTATGTATAAGGTCTAATTATATCATATGCCATATTTTTTAGATTCAATTAGATATCAGGTCAAATTAATTTCAAGTTAAACTACATCTTAGGTTATATTTTTACTAAGTTTAATTATGCATCGAATTATTTCTTGTACTCATACACGTTAGCCTCTTTAACTCAGTCTCATTAATCAATAAGCCCAACCGTTAAACTTGATCCACTACACTCCAAACATGAAACACTAACTCCTAAACATAAATCTTAAACCTAAAACATAACTATTAAATCCTAAACTTAAAACATAATAGTCAAATCCTAAACCATAACCTTTAAACCTTACAACATAAACATTAAGTCTTAAATCCTAAACTATAACCCCTCAAACCCTAAACTCAAACTCATAAACACTAAATCCTAAACCTTAATCTTTAAATCATAAACCTTAAAGTATAAACTAGAATCACGAAACCTTAATCTAGATCTTAAATCTTAAACCTTAAACCTTAAACCCTAAATTTTAATCCTTAAACCCTAAACCCAGACTTTTGAAAACTGCATCTTAAACTATAACCCCAAAACCATACTCTTTAACCTTAAACCTTAAACTTTAAATTCTAAAACATAAACTGTAACCCTTAGACCTATTTTATAGCCTAAATTCTAAAACCTAAACCTTAAACCCTAAACCTGAAGTCTTGAATCCCAAATCCTAAAACCTAACCCCTAAACCTTAAGCACTAAACTCTGAACCCTAATACCTCAACACCTTAACCTCCAAACCCTAAACACTACAACCTAAACCCTAACTCTTAAACCTTTAATACTAAACCTTAATCCCAAAACCCAAAACCTTAACCCTTGACCTTAACCCTTAACCTTTGGATACCGTATTTTGAAGGAATGGTACCAGGAATAAAAATAATGTAACTTTTCTGATAAAATTGTTTGGAGAGTACAAGCACACATTTGAATAGATTTGAATGAAAATAGAGGATAAAAGGCTTACCTCCTAGTTTAATACTAAAGGGATACAAAAAATCACCACCCTAGGGACAATTAATAGGGATACAGAAACCTGATAACTCACCACTAAAAAGGATATATAACATCACCCTAAGAGATACAAAGATGTTTTTTACCACTCAATGACTCCTAACCAGAGAGATACAAAAATGGAAGCGAGAACTCAAAAAGGTTATGCACATACAACTAAAGTCTAAGCACTCTTTTAAGTCTAAAGCATGAAAATAAATACTAGTGTATGGAATAACCCTCCATGAATTGGGATTTCAAAAAATCATTAAGTCAAAAATCATTAAGTTTTTGCTAATAACTAAATTATTTAATGCATTTCTTTGATAAAAAAAAGAAGTTAGTGGACTAAAATAAATATCTTTTCAAAATTGCTAAGGTGCATACCAATTGTCCTTCACATAGCATCATGGGCTAAATGTGGTACTATAACCACTTCTGTGTTACCCTTAACCACTAAACCTTAAATTTTAAAGTGAACTCCGAAACCTTAACCCTTAACATGTAACCACTAATCTTAAAACTCTAACCCTTAAACCCTAAAACTTAAACCCCAAACCCTAAACCTTAACCCCGAAACCTTAAACCTAAAAACTTAAACCCTAAAACCTAACCCCCAAGCCATTAACCCTAAACCCTAATCCCATAGACCCTAAATCGATAACCTTAGCCTTAACTAGAAAACTATTAACTCTAAATCCTAATCCTTAAACATTAAGCTTTAACCCTTAAATCCTAACCCCAAAACCCTAAATACTAATCCCCAAATACTACACCTTAAACTTTAAATCCTAAAAACTAACCGATAGCCCCTAAACCTTAAACTCCCAAACCCAATACCCTACCACCTTAAACCTTAAATCTAAATTTTAAGGCCTGAACCTTAAACCCTAAACGTTAAACCTCTAACCCTATGCCTTAACCCTAAACGTTAAACCTCTAACCCTAAAACTTAACCTTAAATCTTAGAAATCCTAACCCCTAACTAATAAGCCTGATCCCCTAAATCGTAAATCGTAATCCCCTAATCTTAATCCCTAACTTCTAAACTTTAACTCCTAAATCTAACCATTAAATCTTGAAACATAACCTTTAAACCCTGATTTCTAATTGTTTTCCTATATTGCTAAATCCTAAACCCAAAATCCTTTAATCCTAAGCCCTAAACTTTAACCCCTGACCCTATTCCCTAAACACTAACCTAAACCCTTCAACCTTAACACCTAAATCCTAAACCTTAGACCCTATAACCTTACTCTTAAGCTTAACATCTAGGCCTTAAACCTCGAACCTTAAATCTGAAACTCTGACCCTTAAACTCTAAACCTTTTATAACAAACACAAAATCCAAAACCCTAAAAGGTAAATAATAAACCATATTCCCTAAATCCTAACACCTAAACCCTAAACCCTAATCTGTAACCCTTAAACCCTAAGCCTTAGAGTCTAAGCCTTAATTCCTAAACTGTAAACCCTTAACCATAAGACTTAGACCCTAGAACCCAAATATGAACATATAAGCCTTAAACCCTAGTACTAAGCCTTAAATTAGAAACCCTAACCTTAAACTCTAAACTCTAACCCCTAAAACCTAAACTCTAAATCCTAAACCTTAAAGTTTAACCGCTAATTTTTACACTCCAAACCTTAAATTATAAACACAAGCCTAAACCCCTAAATCATGAACTAAAAACCATAACCCTTGAACCATGAACCCTAAATCCTAAAACATTAACCCTAAACCTTAAACCTTAAACTCTATACCTTAAACCATAAACTCAAAGCCCTAAACACTAAATTATAAACCCTAAACCTCATTCTTTAAACCAGACTTTAACCTCTAATGGCTAAACCTTAAACATTAATCTTTAACCCTTGAACACTCAACCTAAAACCTTAACCTCTAAACCATAAACCCTAAACCCTAAATCTTAAAACCTAAACTCTGAATCCTAAACTGTAATCCTTAAACTTCAACCTAATTCTAAACCTTTACCTTAAACACATACCCATAACTCATAAACCCAAACCTTTAAACTCTAAATCGTAATCTTGAGACCTTAAACACTAAACTCAAAACCTTAAACCAAAACTTACGACCATAAACACTAAGTTATAAAACCAAAACTCTAAACATTAAACCTAATACCTAATCCTTAGTCGTAATCTAACACCCTTAAACCTTAACTCCTGAGCCTTAAACCTTAACTGGTAACACCTAAACCCCAAACCCTATCCCTTAAATCATAACTCTAAACCACCCTAAACCCTAAATATTAGTTGTTAAACCCCTACCACTTAACTCTAAACCTTAACCTTAACTACTCAACCTTAAACCCTAAACAATCAACCCCTAAATCATAAATTGGACCCCTAAACCCTAAACCTTGGATGGCCCTTAAACCCTAAAATCTAAACCTTAATCTTAAATCCTATAAATCTTCAACCCTAAATCCAAACCCTTAGCTCGTAAACCCGAACCCTTAAGCCCTAAACACTAAACACTGCCCCTAGCCCCTAAACCCTAAACCTTAAACCTAAAACCATGACCACTAGACCTTAAACCCTAAACAATCCCTAACTTCTAGAACCGAACCTATGAAACCTAACCCGTAAACCTTAGTCCCTAAATGCAACATGCTAAACTTCTAAAACTTAAAACTTAAACCTAAACTCCAAATAGTAAACCTTAAACCCTTGCCTAAAAAACTCAACGATGACCCCTAAACCCTTAACTATAAACCAAACTCCTAAACCTTAAGCCTTAACGTTTAAACCCTACACCCTAAACCTTAAACCTTAAACCCTCACTGTTAAACCTTAAATCCTAAAGCCTAAACTCTAAACTTTACACCTAAAACCCTAAAACTCAAATCTAAACGCCTAATCCCTAAACCCACCCTAACTACTAGCCCCTTAACCATAAATACTAACCTCTAACCTTAAAACCCTAACCACTCACATTATAACCCTAAATGCTAACCTCTCAACTTTAAACCTTAAAACCTAAACCTAAACCTAAACCTTAACCCATAAACCCTAAACCCAAACCCCCAACCCTAAATTCCCATACCTTAACTACTAAACCATATACCCTAAATACGAAACCCTTAAACCTTAACTCCCTAAACCGTTTTTTAAATCCTAAACTTTAAACACTTAACTGTAAACCAATAACCATAACCTTAAACCTTGAACCCTGAGCCCTTGCCTAATCGGTAATGCCCAACCTTGAAATACTAGCCCCACAACCATAACTTATAAACTTTAAATCCTAAACCCTAAGACATAAATAGTGAACCTTAAAACTTAAACTATAAATCCTAAACTCTAAACCCTAAACCCTAATCTGTAAACCCTTTGCCCCTAAATAAAAGGTCGAGTGTTCAAGGATTAAAGAGTAGTGTTTAGGGTTTAACAATTAGGGGTTAAAGTTCGATTCAAGGAATGAGGTTTAAGGTTTATAATTTTGTGTTTAGGGCTTTGAGTTTATGGTTTAGGGTTTAGGGATAATGTTTTAGGATTTAGGGTTTATGGTTCAAGGATTATAGTTTTGGGTTTATGGTTTAGGCGTTTAGCTTATGTTTATATTTTAGGATTTAGGGTGTAGAAATTAATGGTTAGGCTTTAAGGTTCTGGGTTTGGGGTTTTGAGTTTAGGGTTTTAAGTTTATGGTTTAAGGGCAAGAGTAAGGGTTTAGCATTTAGGGTTTAGGGTTTTGGTGTTAAGGTTTACTTGTTAGGGTTTAGGAGTTTAGGTATAAGGGTTCAGGGCTTTGGTTTAGAATTTAAGATTTTGTGTTTAGGGTTCAAGGTCTTGCATTTAAGAGTGAGGGTAATAATTAAGGTTTCACTATTAAAGGTTTAAGGTTCCGGTGTCTAGGTTTTAGGGTTAGAGTTCAAGGTTTAGGTGTTTCGATTTAAGGATTAGGGATTAAAGGTTAGAGTTTAGGGTTTAAGGTGGAAGGTTCAAGGGTTAAGGTTTAAAATTTTAGGGATTAGGTTCGAGGTTAGGGTTTAATGGTTAGGTTTAAGGGATAAGATTTAAGGTTTAATGGTTAATGTTAGGAGTTAGGGTTTTGGGTCTATGGGTTAAAGGTTAAGGTTTAAGGGTTACAATTTAGGATTTAATGTTTAAGAGTTTTTAATGTTTAGAGTTTAGGGATTAGGATTACGATTTAAAGGTCAAGGTTGGGCTAGGGTTTAATGGTTAGGGTTTATGCATTTGGGCTTAGTGTTTAAGAGTTAAGGGTTCTGGTTTATAGTATACGATTTTAAGGTTAAGAGTTCAAGATTAAGGGTTAGGGTTTAAGGTTTAGAATTCAGAGTTTAAGGTTCAAAGTTTTAAGTTTTGGGTTAAGAATTTAGAGTTTAAGATATATGGTGTAGTGGTTAGGGTTTAGTGTTACAATTTCGGGTTGAAAGGTTTAGGTTTTAGGGCTTAGGGGTTCTAGTTTTGAAATTAGGGTTAAAAGTTTATGATTTATAATTTACAATTTAGGATTTCAGGTTTAACGACCAAGGTGGGTTATAGTTTAATGGTTAGGATTTAAGGTTCCAAGATAGAATTTTGGTTTAGGATATAGGGTTAGGGTTTAAAGTTTAGGATTTTGGGTTAAGCGATTAGTGGTTTGGGACTAGGAAAGATTTTGAGTTTATTAGTTTTAGGGGTTAAGGTTTAAGGTTTAGAGTTTAAGGTTCATGGTTTGGGAGTTAAAGGTTAGGGTTTAGATTTAGGTGTTATGGTTCAATGTTTAAGGGTTGGTTATGGTTTAGGGTTAAGGTTTAGGGCTTAAGGTTTTGGAGTTATATTGTAAGGTTTAGGGTTTATAGTTAAGGTTTAAGGTATAAGGATTAGGATTTAAAGGTTTCTCTTTTTGGTTTTGTGCTTAAGGTTTAGGGCTGCAAAGTTTGGGTCTAAGGATTAGGGCCAGAATTAGTATTTAAAATAAACTAACAAATATATGTTGAACAAAGAACAAGGGAAAAATTTAATGGAAATCAAGCACCAAAGATTGGAAAAAAAAAAAAAGCAATAGCAAAAAAAGCATTAAAAAATAATGAACAAAAACAAAAACAAAATAAACGCCAACAAAAAATTGAAAACTCAAAGGGAGAGGATTAACATAAAAATAGAAAAAAGAGAATAAAAATAGAAAAATATTAAAATAGATAAGATAAATTAAATGTAAGACAAAATAAAGATAATAAGCACATAGCCAAATAACAAAAACAAGAAAAGAAAGCAAAAAAAATACAAAAATAAAAAAAAGTGAAACAATTATGAGAGTATAAAACAAAACACAAACATAAAAATAAAAAATATGCATGTGTAAGAACCAGAAAACATAAAATAAGAATAAAAAACAAATGCATGACTTTTATAATAACTATAATAATAAAAAACACATACATTTATAAACAATAAAGAATGAAGAAAACAAAAAATAAAATAGAGAACAATATTAGAAAGAAAGAATAATGAAAAACAAAAACGCAAAAACAGAAAAAACACAAATAAATAATACAAAGCAAATACTTAAAAAAGGGAACAAAGAAAAACATGAAAACAAAATAAAAAAAGAAGCAAAAAGCATAAAAAAAACATGTAAAAAAATTGAAAAGAATTAACAAATTTAGTAGCGAAAAACTAAGAAAAAAAAAACAAAGAACAAAGGACATACATATAAAAAAAATTAAACAAAGTGAAAAAAAAACACAACATAAAACAGATAGAAGAAATAGATAGCATAAAACAAGGACAAAAAAACCACGCAGATAATAAGAACAATAGCAATAAAGAACAAACAAAAAATATAAGAATAATAACTAACAAGAAAAGATATAATGAAAAACAAAAAAACTCACATAAAAATCGAGAACAAACACAAAAACAATGAATAGGTAATAAACATATAAATAATACAAAACAAGCAACAAATTTTCTTTAAAAAACGTGAACAAATATAACAACAAAGAATATACAACTAAAAAAAAAGAACCATAAAAAAACAAAATTAAAAAACAAGCATGAAGGTAAAGAATTAATACAAAAAAAAAAGGAACAAGAATAAAAACAAAAAATAGGAATGAGCACAAAAAATAAAAAAATAAAACATGAAAAAGATAATAATAAAAAATAAAGAATAATCACAACAACATAACAACGAAATAAAATAAAAAAATAAAAAATAATCGCAATAACATAACAACGAACTAAAATAAAAAAAAGAAACTAAAAAGATAACAAAATATAAACTTAAAAAATAGAAAGAAAAAACATAAAAAGGAATATAATAAAAAAGAAAAAAGACTCAATAATAAAAAAATTAAAAATAAAAGATCATGAACATGCACAACAAAAAAATAACAAATAATAAAGAAAAAAGTAGAGAAGCATATAAATAAGGAATTAGCACAAAAACTAACAACAAATGAAAGAAAAATGTATAATAAAAAAAAAAGAAAAAGCACAAAAGAACATACGCAGCATATTAGTAGAGAA
The DNA here is from genome assembly GCA_021397835.1 of Moringa oleifera. Taxonomy (NCBI): domain Eukaryota; kingdom Viridiplantae; phylum Streptophyta; class Magnoliopsida; order Brassicales; family Moringaceae; genus Moringa; species Moringa oleifera. The sequence goes on along the minus strand of JAJFZO010000902.1, from coordinate 469,059 downwards.
TAATGAAAAAAACAACAATAAAGAATATAGCACAAACACAAAAGGCAAGCATGAAAGTAAAGGAAATAAATGCACGACCCCAAAATAGAAATCAGAAACAAATACAAAAACAAAGGATATAAACAAGCATAAAGAAAGGAATAAAAATTAAAAAATATAAAAATTAAAAAAACACCACAAATAACAACGAACAAGTATACAAATAAAATAGATAAAACAAACACAAAAACATACGCAAGAAAAGAACACAAAGAACAAAAACGAAAGTAAAAACAAAAACGAGTACAAAACCAATAAAAAATATAAATAAAAAAACAACAACAATAATAAAATAGCAAAAACATTAAAAGGTAAAAAACAAGTACAACATAGGAAGAATAAAAAAGAACATGAACCATAAAATATAACAAGTAACAAGTTTCCCTTTTGAGCAAATACTTTGAAAATGGGCTTCTCTTCAAGCATGCAAATATATATCTAAAACCAATAAAAAAAACAAACCAAAAAGAAAATATAATACAAGGAACAAGGAAAAAAATTAATGGAGATGAAGCGCAAAAAAAATGAAAAATAAATATGAGAACATAAAACAAGCACAAAAAAAAAGAGAGAACAATAAAAACATACAAGAATAAAGAAAAAATGGAATAAAAGAATAAAAAATTCAAAGAGAGAAAATAAGTATAAAAATAAAGAATAAAGAATAGAAAAACATAGAAGTATAAAAGCAGATAAAATAAATAAAAGATAAAACAGAGATAATACATAAATAATCAAAGAACATAAACAAGAATATAAAAAAGGTGAAAAATGTAAACACAAGAATGAAGATAACAAAACAAACACAAGAACACAAATAAATCATAGAAAAAAGATAACATGAAAAAAAAGGGCGAAGAACAAGAACAAAACTGGTGAATATCAAACATGCACCACAACAAAGAATAAAGAACTAAGAAAAGCAAAAAAGATAACATAAGAAATAAGCACATAAATAAAAAGAAACACAAAAACAAATAACAAATACATAAAGAACATATACATGTACAATAGTAAGAATAAAGATCAAATATAACAATGAAGAACAAACAGAAGAATAAAGAACATAGCATAAAATAACATAAAAAGCAGTCATAAAACTAGAGAAAATACATGCATAATCACAAAAATAGAAATCAATTAATATATATATAACAAAAGATATAAGATAAGCATAATAAAAGGATGAAAAAACATTTGAAAAAAACAAACATACAAAAAAAAAAATACAAGAACAAATATAGAAATAAAATAAAGAAAACAAGCACAAAAACATACATAAAAAAATGTAAAGAACAAACAAAACAACAAAGAACAAGAATGAAAACAAAAAAAAAAAAAAAGAAAGCAAGCACAAGAACGGACAAAAATACAAGCACAAAAACAACAATAATAATAAAATAGAAAAAATATCAAAAAAACAAAGAACAAATAGAAAATCTTAAGAATAAAAAAGAACATGAACAAAAAACTTAACAAAGAATGAACATGGAAAAAAACCGATAATAGATAGAAAAGTACAAAATAAGCACAAAAGAAAGAAAGAAAGACAGAAAGTAGCATAAAATAAACAATAAAAAAATCACAAAAAGAAAACACACGCGAAAAAAAAATCAAGCACAAAAACAAAAAATAAACAAATAAACAAATACAATAACGAGATCAAGCAAAAAAAAAAACAAAGAAAACAAAAATAAATGTAGATAAAAAGAACAACTAAAAATACACAAAACACAAAACAAAAAATAAACGTAGGAACAAACCACATGAGCAAGAACAAACAAAACATAAAGATGATAGGAACATTAACAGTCAATAACAAACAAAAAACTAAAGGAATAACAGTAAATGAGAATAAAAATATAATGAAGAAGCAAACACAATGTTGACAATAAAGAAATATAACAATAAAACAAACACAAAATCAAAAGAAAAAACAAATTCAAAGAATAAAGAATATAAAAAATAGGTAACAAACAAAAAGTATAAAAGTATAAAAATAAAAAAATAATGAATAAATATAACAATGAAGAAGATAAAACACCAAAATAATCAAAGAACTATCACAAAAACATTATATAGAAAATAAGCACAAAAGTAAAGAATTAATACAAAAATAAAAAACAAGGAATAAGTACAAAAATAAACAAAATAAAGAATAAGAAGAAAAATGAAACATAACAAAAAAAATAAAACATGAAAAACAATAACAAATAATAGAGTACAAACAAGAAACTTAAAGAGAGAGATCACAAAAAAAATAAAAATAAAAGAACAAAAATTGAAAAAAATTATTAAAATAAAAACACAATTAGATAACAAATAAAAATAAAAAAAACAAACATAAGAAGAAGTATAAAAAAAAAGACTAAAAAAGAAAAAAGAAAGAAGTTTTAAAAAAAGAATATTAACATGCACAAAACAAAGAATAAAAAACTGAAAAAAAAGGAAGAAGATAACATAATAAACAAGCAAGTAAATAAAGAAAAAACACATAAACAAATAGCAAACAAAAAAAGCTTTACAAAAATAATAGTAAACAAGAATAAAGACATAATGAATAAACAAGCACAATGTAAACAAAAATTAAGAGCAAATACAAAAACTGGACACACATAATAAATATAAAAATAAACAATAAAAGACACAAGCACAAAACATAACAATAAAAAGAGGAACATAGAATAAGGATAATAAACATATAGAGAACACAAGCATAAAGATAACAATAAAAAAGAAACATGGAATAAAAAGCAAAAAACAAAGTACAAGAATAGAGAATGAAGAAGACCGAGTAACAAAAGAAATAAAAATGATAAAAATGATAAATAATAAATAAATATAAAAATAAAGAATATTAAACTAATACGATCAAAGAACCATCAAAAAAATAAAATAAAATATACAAAAGTGAAAAATTAATACAAAGAAAACCAAAAACCAAACAACAAGGAACAAGTGCAAAAAAGACAGAGAGAGAGAGAGAGAGAGAATAAGCATAAAAAAATAAAATAACATAACATAAAAATAAAATAACATGAAACATAAAGAACAAGCGCAAAGAGAAATAATAAAGTACAAATAAGGAAACTTAAAAGAGAAAGAACAGTCGCAAAAACAAAATAAAGAAAAAGAATTAAAATAAAGATAAAAGTAGATATGAAAATACAAAATCAAAAAAAAAAAAAAAACATAAGAAGAAGAGGTATAAGAATAAAGTAAAAAAGATCAAAAAAGGTACAAAAATAGAAAATATTAAACAAACACAACAGGTAAGAACTGAAAACTAAAAATGGAAAGAAGATAACACAATAAGCAAGTACATAAATAAAAAAGAAGCACAAAAACAAATAACAAACACAAAGAAAAAAAAACAAAGAACAACCATAGAAGAAAAATAAAGAACATAAAAAGAATATTAGCAAGTACAATAGTAAAAGACTAGCGATGAAATATAACAAAAAGAAGAACAAAGAACATTGCATAAAACAAACATAAAAAAAGTAGAGAAAATACATGCATAACCACAAAAAAAAAAATGTCGAAGAACAAATATAGAATAAAGAATATACAATCAATAAGAAAAGGGTTAAAAAAAACTACTAAAAACAAGAACAAAAAAAACTCAAAAAATAAAAAAAAAACCCCAAGAAGAAATATAGAAATGAAGCGAAGAAAACAATGACAAACACATGCATAAAAAAATATAAAGAATAAAGACAAAAACAAAGAACAAGAATGAAAACCAAAAAAATAAAAAGCAAGCACAAGAATAAATGAAAATACAAGCACAAAATCAACAACAATGATAGAATAGCAACATATAGAAAAATAAAGAACAAATAAAAAATCTTAAGAATAAAAGGAACATGAACAAAAAATATAACAAAGAATGAACCCAAAAAAAGAACATACAATAGACACAAAAGCAAAAAAATAAGCACAAAAAAAAAATGCAATCACAAAAAATGAAATAATGAATAAGCACAATAACAATAAACAAAAAAGAGCACAAAATAGTGAATAAGCATGGAAGAATACAACAAAGAAGCACAATAACAACCAAAAAAAAAAAAAAAGCACAAAACAGTGAATAAGCATGGAAGAATACAACAAAGAATAAGCATATAAGCAAAAATTGAAAAACAAGCACATGAACAGAGAACACAAAAGTAAGAAAATGAAGAAGAAACACAAGAATTTATAGAAAGCAAATATAGAAAAAAAATAGCAACAAATAAGTAAGAGCAATAGCAAAACTAACAAATTGAACTAGGATTCAAGATCTTATCGGTACACTAGGCCAACTCGCAAAAACTACACCACTCGTGGGAGACATTAATATCCCGAAAAACATCAAATTTGTTTCCTGATCAACCATATTTTTTGCTTATGTTTTGCTCATAGATGTAGTGTGGTTAAGCACCTTTATAATAGTATGCCTAGATACTATCCAAAGAACCATCATAGGGAGACAAAAGATGGGTGCAACTAAACCTAGTAAAGATAGTTTAATATATTCAAAATGAATGTCATAGAAGGAAACAATAGACTACTATGCAATAAAACGATTATAGTTATAGAATTCTAAGAACTAATTCTATATTTGTGACTACTACAAAAAATAGAGTTTAAACATTTATTTTTGGAAGAAACTTATACAGTAGCATTTTTGGCATCTCCCTACAGTGATGAGATTTAAGACTTTACAAATATTACATGCTAATATTTTATAGCATAAAGAATTAATATGCCAAACTATGCAAATTGAGAAACTTTAAAATGAGAAAACTGGCACACATAAAAGATTTTAGATGTGGAGCTAAATCTATCCTATCATATCTATAAGATTCGCAAAACTAATTCAAAGTGCATACAGGCAAAACAAGTGAAAACCAATAAGTAAAGAAAATTATTGCATATGGCTTTATGGAGGTTCAAGGAACTCTAACTTAAACAGGTGACAATAGTTAAGAACATGAAATTCAAAATATATGATTCAGTAAATTAAGAAAAAAAGGATCCAAATTCTGACTAACATAAGATTTTAAAATCATGTCAATATTATCATTCACAAAACAGAATAACATATAGTGAACAAGATGTGAAAGAAGATCTCTTCTCTACCTTCCTTACTATTTCATCCCATCAAATTATTCTCTTTATCAAAAATCATTGTTCATGCAGAAGATTATCAAAATTTCATCATTTAATTATTCTAATATGAGCAAAATCAAATTCTGAATCTTTATGAAATCTTAGGCATTCAAATGTTATATCATGTAAGAGGAAAAGAAAAAGAAAAGATAAAAAAAAAGAAAGAAATGAATAAATAAAGATAACAAAGAACACAGATAAGCAAAAAAAATATATAATAGAAGATCAAAATTCAATGTTTAGAAAGTGACAAGACTAGCCATGATATCATGAATTGCTCATTAAACCTTTTTATTTTCTTGTACACAAAAGAGATGAAAAGTAAAATTTAAAAGAACAACAAATTAAGAAATGCATCATGCCATATTGGATCTATTCCATAAGCAAACATCATTTACATCTCAATGCATGTCTGATCCATTAACATCTTCACTAGTTGTGGATAAAAAAATCTAACCTTAGCAAAACTACTATGATTTTAAACACTAGAAATTGAAGGTAAAATCCCTTTCCAGAAAGCTTTTACTAAGGTGATAAAATTAAACCAACTCTTATGTATAACTGACCACATGTACATGCATGTATAATGGAGAGACAAATTATGTTTTCTAGAGTCTCCAAATTATATATTGTCAAGAGCATTGAGATAAGAAACATAACCATTATGGAGCGATAGGTACTTTCCAAATTTTAGCTTGAGCAAGACATACAAAGGTGCAAGACTTTCAAGCTATTTGACAATAAAAAGCAAGGAGTACTTACTATATCATTTACAAATAAATATAAATGTGCGACGTGATAAGAAGCGGTAGAAGTAGCTATTTATAAGGTGCTGACTCATGATAGAGGAACCATTCCACATAAAGATTTTCTATTTTTATGCAAACTGTGTCTAGTCAGACATTAACTTTTAATAAATTTAACAATTAATATATTCACACTGATAAAATAACCTACTTATTGTTAGCCTAATACTGAATGTATTTCATAGGAGTTGAGGACCAACACAATGATAGAAAACGTTGATACTATATAGCTAACTTTCGATTTATAAAACAATAAACATTCCTAAGATAATACAAATCAACCTTGTTGAGATATAAATTCTTAATTCCTTTTTTCAGAGATATAAATTAATTAGAAAAGCTAAGAATAACAAGAAAAAAAAGTTTCGAATGTACCTCTTATTTATTGCTAGTGAAAAACCTGCTTCTAAGATTGTAGTCTATGAAATTTTTGTTTACAAGAGAGAGCAAGCAATATTACAAGAGAGAAAACCAAAAGGAATAAAAGATGAAGCTCCTATGCAGTAGAATATAGAAAACTAAGTGAAAGATTCAACTAAACCATACTTTGATCCCTTAAGTAATCTTTAAAGAAAACATTATTAAATGCACAAACAAATGCTAATTGATCTTCATTGCAAGAATTGGATGATTCCATTCCAACCCATGGGTTATTGAAAAAATAAGAAAAATTTTTCCTTACTATTGCTTTTGGAGGCACAAGACACAATAAAACCAATGCAAGATAAAAAAAAAAAAAAACTAGTTGTGATCCAAAGGACCTATTCCTTAAAGAAATGCTAGAACAGTTGTAATACAATTTTTTGAATGGCTAAAGAAGTCCAAATTGACTATGAATCTCTTGGAAAATAGCAACATGGGCTCTAACACTGAAGAATGACAAGCAAAATTCCTTTCCTAGAAAGCATCGAGTATAGCTGTGGCAAAAGCCTTAATATTTCCTTCACTGAAATCTTGTAAAAGATTTGTTATGTAACTCTTTAACATAAGTCACTAATCAAATAGCAAGACTTTGGGAATTCAAGAAGCGAATAAAATATTTGTGACCATTGAATTACTTTTGAGAAAAAGCAAATGCATTTGCCCTAGTCTTAGAATCACGTCTTGGTTCAACAGTAAAGCAAGTTCTCTTTTTCCATAGGAAAAGAAAAAGATTAAGAAAGAAAAAAATATGTTAAAAGACATAACTATACCTGGTGGTGCATCTCTTCTAATTCATCCAAAGCTTTATTAGACAGGGTGTTTGGTGTAAGCTTTAGATTTTTTTTTCTAGATAAGCGAAGATTCGGTTAGTGCTCTTTTCTTACGCAGAAAAGGCCACATATGCCCATGATAAACAATCAAAACTAAATTAAATCAAAATACCACCACATAATAATAATTTGCATAGTAGAATGTTGCATAGATTGCATAAAATTATTTAAAGAAGGAAATAGATAACAAAACGATTCAACCTAAAAAGTAAAGCAACAATTATAATTGGCGAGAATAAAACTTTCTACAATAGATCAAATATCTAAACTTTAACTATTTTGCAAATCCTAGCCATGGTGGCAACACCAATTTGTGCGAAAGATTTAATTTGTCAAGCTCAACCTTTGATTTGCTTGTTTGCATTGAAAGTGCATAGATTAAATGCTTTAGGCTAAATTGAACTAGGATCTAAGATTTTGTATGGTACACTAGGCAACTTTGCAAAAACTACAACTTTAGCCATTCATTTTAGACACTAATGTCCCAAAAGGCACAAAATTTATTCCTGATCAACCATATTATTTTACCTAAATTTTGCTCTCTGGCCTAGTGGGTTAAGCGCCTTCACATCAGCATGCCTAGATGTTATCTAAAGAACCATCTCAGGGAGACACAAGACAGGTCCAACTAGACATAGTAAAGATAGTTTAATATGTTCAAAATGAATGTCTTAGGAGTAAACAACAAAAAAACTACTATAGTTATGAAATTCCAAGAACTAATTCTGTCTTTATGACTCCTACAAAAACATAGTTTAAATGCCTAATTGTTGCAAGAAATTTCAGTAGCAATTTTGTTTCTTTTCCCTAGCGTGGTGAGATTTAAGACTCACTGCACAAATATTACGTGTTAATATTTTATAACATAAGAAAATATTATGCCAAACCTATAATGAGAAACTTTAAATTGAGAAAGCTGGAACACATAAAAGATTTTAGATATGGAGCTAAATTTGTCCTATAATATATAAGATTCACAAAACTAATTCAAAGCGCAAATAAGGAAAGCTACTGGAAGCTAATAAGTAAAGAAAATTATTACATATGGCTTTACTAAGGTTCAATGAACTCTAACTTAAACATGTGACAACAGCTCAAGAATATGAAATTCAAAATATATGACTCAATATATTGAGAAAAGGGATCAAAATTCAGAACAACATAAGATTTTAAAATTACTCAAAATTGACAATTATACAATAAAGTAATATACGGTGAGCAAGATGTAAAAAAAGATCTCTTCTCTACCTACCTTACTATTTCATCCTGTTAAATCATTCTCTTTCTCATGAATCATTGTTCATGCAAAAGATTATCCAAATCCTATCATTCGATTATTCTAATAATAAAATCAAATTATGAATCTTTATTAAAATCTTTGGCATTCAAATGTTATATCATGCTAGAGAAAAAGAAAAAGTGAAGATAAAAGAAAGGAAGAAAGAAAGAAAGATAACAAAAGAACACATATAACCAAAATATAAGAAAAGATCAAAATTCAATCTTCAAGCAATGACAAGACTAGCCATGATATCATGAATTACTCATGAAACCTCTTTATTTTCTTGTATTCAAAAGCCTAGACAATAGAACAAAACAGTCAAATTTAGAAAAAAAAAATTAAAAAACTATCATAGCATATTATATCCATTCCTAAGCAAACATCATTTACATCCCAAAGCATAACTGATCTGTTAGCATATCCACTAGCTGAGACTAAAAAATCTACCATCAGCAACACTAGAAATTAAAGGTAAAATCCCCTACCAGTGAGCTTTAATAACATGATAAAATTAAACTAACACTTACATGTAACTGTCCACGTATACCATGCATCTACCATGAAAAGAAAAGACAACTTGTGTTTACTAGAGCCCTCAAATTTTATAATGTCAAGAGCACTTAGATAAGAAACATACCCATTCTGGAGTCATAGGTACTTTCTAGATTTTAGCTTAAGCAAGACAAATAAAAATGCAAGACTTTTAAGCTGTTGAAAAATAGAAAGCAAGGACTACTTATTATATCATTTACAAAGGGATAAGAAGTGCTAAACATAACTAGTTATAAGGCGCTGATCGATGATAAAGGAATAGATAAAGATTTTTCATTTTTATGCAGACTGTTTCTAGCTAAACATCAACTTTCAACTGATTTAACAAGTAATATATGCATACTGCTTAAAATCTACTATACCATTAGTTTAAGCCTGGAAGTATTTCATAGGAGCTGAGATAAAGCTAGTGTATGAGAACAGAAAGCACATTAACATAGTGATAACAAAACTTGATACTGTGATAAAGGAGAATTACCTAATGAGTCAACTTATAATAAAGAATGAAGAGGACGGCAAGGACTTAGACTGTGATAATAGAGCCAACTATTGATTTGTTCTTCTCCGTCTTCCTTGACATGTCAGAATTTTCTTACTTTTGCTGCTGCATAGTAAAATAATAATATCTAAATATTGAAACTTGACCTTTAATTATAATAACTACATTGTATTACCTGCGAGTGATAAGAATTAAGTAACCACATAAAAGGCCTCAATTATATCCAAGTGAAAAGAAAATTTTGATTAAAGTTACAACACAAACAATAATTGATGTTTGTATATAAGAATGAGCACATAATCTCATGGGCACCTTTCAGTGCTTGTCATCATTGATGCAAATCTAGAAGAATGGAGTCACCTAGCTCCTCTATTTTCAGCATTGTTGTTCCATACCCCCATGATTTTGTCAAGTTGACGGATTAAATCCCTCACATGGCATCATCATCAGCTTTCCCCCTTGATTAGTGAAAACTTGTTTTTCCACAAATATTCTAAGATGTCAAAAGATAAAGAGTGAAGTTATGCAAAAGCTTATTGGATGTTAAAAATTAACTTGACCTTATATGCTCTTAGTTAGAACTCAAAAGTACGAGTTCTAGAGAAAAAGCCTAAATTTCTCATTATCACTGGAATGATTTTGTATCACTCAGCATGAAGCCTACAAAAGTCTAGTAGCATTACAAAGAGTTGGCCGTCATTGTTCTCTTGTAAAGAACAACTAATCTCTCCATTAGTCTCTTGCAACATTTTCAACCGCTCTATAATGTAACTAATTTTACTATTGGACATTAATTGCCAATCAGCATCCCAAATGTGAAGATATATGCCCATGAAGAAGTCAATCTAGACCATCATTTAATTGGACAACTAAGGATGAAAACATATCCCAAAACAGTATCACGAGAGACAACTATTTACAAGATGATGACTAGTGTAATCTCTTCCTACCTTCGATAGCCATCTTGGTATTAATGAAAAATTATATTTACCAAAGTCTCTAAATTTTATAATATCAAGAGCATTAAGATAACAAACATGCCCATTATAGAGTGATTGGTACTTCTAGATTTTAGCTTAAGCAAGACAAATAAAGATGCAAGACTTTTAAGCTGTTCTAAGGAGTACTTACTATACCATTTACAAACAAATGTAAATATTAAGTGATAAGAAGTGCTAGAAGTAGCTAGTTATAAGGCGCTGATTAATGATTTTTTTCGTAAATGCATTTAACTAAACGTTAACATCTAATAGGTTTAAAAAGTGATATGTGCACACTGCTCAAAACTCTCCATACCATTAGTCTAAGCCTAGAATTATTTCATAGAAGCCGAGATAAAGGTACTGTATGATAAGAAAAAGCACACCAATGAAGCGATAACAAAAGTTGATATAGTGATAATGGAGAGTAACCTGATGAGTCAATTTCTAATGAAGAATGTAGAGGATGGCAAGGACTCAGACTGTGATAATGGAGCCAAATATCCATTGTTTTTGCTCATCCTCTTTGACATGGCTATAAGGATTTTCTTGCTTTTGTTGATATTGTCACCTGTCCCATGGAGCTGCATATTAAAGTAATAATATCTAAATATTGGAACAAGACTTCTAATTCCAATAACTACATTGTGCTACCTCTGAGTAATGAGGATATTATATAGACCATGTCTAAGTAAACATCAACTTCCAATAAGTTTAACAAGTAATATATGCACACTGATCAAAACGCACTATACCACTAGTCTAAGCCCGAAAGTACTTCATAGGAGCTGAGATAGAGTTACTATATAAGAAGAGAAAACACACCAATGCACTGATAAAAAAAGTTGATACCATTATATTAGAAAATTACCGGATGAGTCAACTTACAATAAACAATGAAGAGGATGGCAAGACTTGCATCGTAATAATGGAGCCAATTATCAAATTGTTCTTGTTCATCCTCCTTAGCATGGTTGTCAGTTTTTTTTTTTTTTTTTGCTTTAGCTGATATTGCCACTAATCCATGAAGCTACACTATAAAGTAATAATATCAAAATATTATAACTTGATCTCTAATTACAATAACTACATTGTATTACTTGTAAGTGATAAGGATAAGGCAAAAACATAAAAAGCCTCCATTAAATCCAAGCGAAAAGAAAATTTTGATTAAACTTATAACATAAACATCAATTAGTGTTTTGAGCACAGCTTCATGGGCATTTACCAGCACTTGTCATCGTTGGTGCAATTCTCAGAGGATGGAGGCACCTATCTCCTCTATTTCCAGAATTGTTCTTTATGTGCTCTTAGATTCTATCAAGTTGACGGATTAAATCTCTCAATTGGCTTCAGCATCAGCTTTTGATCAATGGAAACCTATTTCATCTTCCATAAATATTCTAAGACACTGGAAGATAAAAAGTGAAGCTATACAAAAGCTTATAGGATGTTAAAAATCAACTTCACCCTCATGTGCTCTTGATTAGAAGTCGAAAGTATGAGATAAAAGGCATATTTCGTTGGAGAAAAAGATTGAATTTCTCACTTTCTCTGGAAAGATTTTGCACCACTCAACAAGAAGCCTACAAGAGTCCAATGGCATTTCAAAGAGCTGGCCGTCATTAGAGGATGGAGGTAGCTGGCTCCTCTGTTTCCATAATTGTTCTTCTATGCCCCTTTATTCTGTCAAGTTGACAAATTTAATCGCTCAGTTGGCATCATCATTAGCATTTCCCTTTGATCAATGAAAACGTGTTTAATCTTCCACAAATATTCTAAGACACTAGAAGATAGAGAATAGAGCTATACAAAAGCTTATAGGATATTAAAAATCAACTTAACCCTTATATGCTCTTAGTTAGAAGTTGAAAGTATGAGATAAAAGACACCGACCACTAGAGAAAAAGACTGAATTTCTCACTGTCTCTAAATGATTTTATACCACTCAGCAAGAAGCCTACAAGAGTGCAGTGGCATTTTAAAGAGCTAGCTTTCATTATTCTCATGCAATGAACAACCAATCTTTCAATTAGTCACGTGCAATACTTTCAATTGCTCTACAAGTTAACCAACTTTATTACTGACTATTTATTGCCAATGAGGATCCCAACGTGAAGTTATATGCCCATGAAGAAGTCAATCTAAACCATCACCTAATTGGACAAGTAGGGACAAAAACATATCTCAAATCATGTCACAAAAGACAACAATTAACAAGATGATGACCGATGTAATCTCCTCTTGCCTTTGACAGCCATCTTGGCATCAATGACAAAGTATGTTTACCAAAGTCTAAAAATTTTATAATGTAAAGAGCATTGATGATGGAGGAACAACATCAAACAAAGATTTTTCATTTTTATGCAAATTGTGTCTAGCTAAACCTCAACTTTCAACATGTTTAACAAGTAATATACACACACTGCTCAAAATGCACTATACCATTAGTTTAGGCCTAGAAGTATTTCAAAAGAGATGAGATAGAGCTACTGTATGAGAAAAGAAAGCACACCAATGCAGTGATAACAAAAGTTGATAATGTGACATTAGAGAATTATCGGATGAGTCAACTTATAATAAAGAATGAAGAGAATGGCAAGGACTCGGACAGTGATAATGGAGCCAACTATCGATTTGTTCTTGTTCATCCTCCTTGGCATGGCTGTCAGGATTTTTTTTGCTTTTCCTGATATTGCCACCAATCCTGTGGAGCTGCACTGTAAAGTAATAATGTCAAAATATTAGAACTTGACCTCTAATTACAATAACTACATTGTGTTACTTGTAAGTGATAAGGAAGAGGCAAAAACATAAAAATCCTCCATTAAATCCAAGCGAAAAGAAATTTTTGAATAAACTTAAAACATGAACATCAATTAATGTTTTGCTTATAGGAATCAACATAGCTTCATGGGCATTTACTAGCACTTATCACCATTCATGCAAATCTTGAAGGATGGAGGCACCTATCTCCTCTGTGTCAAGAATTTTTCTTCATGTGCTCCTTGAGTCTATCAAGTTGATATATTGAATCTTTTAGTTGGCTTCACCATCATCTGTTGATCAATGGAAACCTATTTCATCTTCCATAAATATTCTAAGAAACCAAAAGATAAAAAGTAAAGCTATAGAAAAACATATAGGATGTTAAAAATCAACTTTACCCTCATATGCTCTTGGTTAAAAGTCGAAAGTATGAGACAAAAGGCACCCACTGCTCGAGAATAAGACTGAATTTCTCACTTTCTCTGGAATGATTTTGCACCACTCAGCAAGAAGCCTACAAGAGTCTAGTGGCATTTCAAAGAGCTGGCTATCATTGAATGATGAAGGTAGCTAGCTCCTCTATTTTCAGAATTATTCTTTTATGCTCTTTTATTCTGTAAAGTTGATAGATTTAATTGCTCAGTCGGCATCATCATCAACATTTCCCTTTGATCAGTGGAAACGTGTTTTATCTTCCACAAATATTCTAAGACACCAAAAGACAGAGATTAAAGCTATACAAAAGCTTATAGGATATTAAAAATGGACTTGACCCTTATATGCTCTTGGTTAGAAGTCGAAAGTATGAGATAAAAGACACTGACCGCTAGAAAAAAAGACTGGATCTTTAAAATAATTTTATACCATTCAGTAAGAAGCTTGCAAGAGTGTAGTGGCATTTCAAAGAGTTGGCCTTCGTTGTTCTCATGCAACAAACAACAAATCTTTCAATTAGTCTCCTACAACACTTTCAACTGCTCTACAAGTTAACCAACTTTACTACTGACTATTTATTGCCAATGAAGATCTCGACGTGAAGTTATATGCCCATGAAGAAGTCGATCTAGACAGTCACCCAATTGGACAATTAGGAAGGAAAAGATATCTCAAATCATGCCACAAAAGACAACAATTTATAAGATGATGACCAATGTAATCTCCTCTTGCCTTCAATAGCCATCTTGGCATCAATGACAAAGTATGCTTACGAAAGTGTCCAAATTTTATAATGTAAAGAGCATTGATGATGAAGAAATAACAATAAACAAATATTTTCCATTTTTATGCAGACTGTATCTAGCTAAACCTCAACGTCCAACACGTTTAACAAGTAATATATGCACACTACTCAAAATGCACTACACTATTAGTCTGGCCCAAAAGTGTTTCATAAGGGATGAGATAGAGCTACTGTATGAGAAGAGAAAGCACACCAATGCAGTGATAACAAAAATTGATACAGTGATATTAGAGAATTACTAGATGAGTCAACTTACAATAAAGAATGAAGAGATTGGCAAGGACTCAGACCATAATAATGGAGCCAACTATTGATTTGTTCTTGCTCATCCTCTTTCCATGGCTGTCAGGATTTTTTTGCTTTTTCTGATATTGCCACTAATCTTGTGGAGCTACACTGTAAAGTAATAGTATCAAAATATTAGAACTTGACCTTTAATTGCAATAACTACATTATATTACTTGTGAGTGATAAGGAAGAGGCAAAAACATAAAAAGCCTCCATTATATCCAAGTGAAAAGAAAATTTTTATTAAACTGATAACACAAACATCAATTGATGTTTTGCTTATAGGAATGAGCGCAGCTTCATGCGTATTTACCAGCGCTTGTCATCATTCATGCAAATGTTGGAGGATGGAGGCACTTATCCCCCCTCTTTCAAGAATTGTTCTTTGTATGCTCCTTAATTCTATCAAGTTGACGGATTGAATCTCTTAGTTGGCCTCAGCATCAGCTTTTGATCAGCGAAAACTTGTTTCATCTTTCACAAATATTCTAAGACACTAAAAGATAGAGAGTGAAGCTACACAAAAGCTTATAGGATGTTAAAAATCAACTTCACCTTATATGCTCTTGGTTAGAAGTCGAAAGTATGAGATAAAAGGCACTGACCGATGGAGAACAAGACTGAATTTCTCACTATCTCTGGAATGATTTTACACCACTTAGCAAGAAGCCTACAAGAGTCCAATGGCATTTCAAAGAGCTGCCATCATTGTTCTTATGCAACGAACAACCAATTAGTCTCCTACAACACTTTCAACCACTCTACAAGTTAACTAACTGTACTATTGACTATTTATTCCTAATGAGGATCTAGAAATGAAGATATATGCCCATGAAGAAGTCAATCTAGACCATCACCTAATTGGATAATTAGGGAGAAAAACATATCTTAAAATCATGTCATAAGAGACAATAATTTACATGATGATGACCACTGTAATCTCTTCTTACCTTCAATAGCCATCTTGGCATTAATGACAAAGTATACTTTCCAAAGTCTCCAAATTTTATAATGTAAAGAGCATTGATAATGCAGGAATGATAATAAACAAAGATTTTCCATTTTTATGCAGACTGTGTCTAGTTAAACCTCAACTTCCAACACGTTTAACAAGTAATACATGCACATCGCTCAAAACGTGCTATACCATTGGTCTAAGCCCAGAAGTATTTCATAGGAGCTTAGATAGAGCTACTGTTGGAAGAGAAAGCACACCAATGCAGTGATAACAAAAAATGATATTACAATAATATAGAATTACCTAGCTCCTCTATTTCCAAAATTGTACTTCCATGCTCCTTAACTCTGTTAAGTTAACGGATTTAATCTCTAAGTTGGCATCATCATTAGCTTTCCTTTTTGATTAGTGAAACTTGTTTCATCTTTCACAAATATTCTAAGACACAAAAGATAAAGAGTGAAGCTATGCAAAAGCTCATGAGAGGTTAAAAATCAATTTATAATAAAAAAATCAAGTCGATGGTAAGGATTTGGACTGTGATAACGGAACTAACTATCCATTTGTTCTTGTTCGTCCTCCTTGACATGGCTGTTTTGAATTTCTTACTTTTGCTGATATTATCACTTATCCCATGGAGCTGCATAGTAAGGTAATATCATTAGCTGCATAGTAAGGTAATATCATTATAATATTAGAACTTGACCTTTAATTATAATAACTACATTATATTACTTGTGAGTGATAAGGATCAAGCAAAAACATAAAAAGCCTCCATTATATCTAGGTGAAAACAAAATTTTGATGAAACTTATGATACAAGCATCGATTAATGTTTTGTGCATGCGAATAAGCACACAGTTTCATGGGCATGTACCAGCTGTTGTCATCATTGATGCAAATCTTAGAGGATGAAGGCAGCTAGCTCCTCTGTTTCCTACATTGTTCTTCTATGCTCCTTGATTCTGTCAAGTTGACAGATTTAATCCCTTAATTGATGTCAGCTTTCCCCTTTTATCAGTGAAAACCTATTTCATCTCCCATAAATATTATAAGACCCTAGAAGATAAAGAGTGAAGCTATACAAAAGCTTATAAGATGTTAAAAAACAACTAGACTCTCATATGCTCTTAGTTAGAAGTCAAGATATGAGATAAAAGGCATTAACCACTAGAGAAAATTTTAACTCAAATAACTTACACACAGTAGTGGACCTAAAAAGAATGGAACAATCCAACTAGTTATGAGCAGACTAGCACTGGCCATCCCATGGTAAAAACTCCAGAAAACTATTTATTGATTGAGCAACAAGCTTCACCACAGCTAAGAGTTCTTTCTCATTAATTGCAACCATTAAAACCAGTTAATGAACAAGAATTAAAATAAATCTTTCTCCAAAAATTCATAAAATGTTAATGAAGAAAAGAAAAGAAAATTTAAAAAAGAAAATCTGGAAATACCTAAAAACTAAAAGAAAGTCCACAAAAACCAAAGAAACAAAAAGAAAATTCAACAAAATCAATAAAAAAAAATCATTAAAAAGCATAATAACAGAAAAGGTAAAAAGTAAAATAAAATAACATAAGATCAAATATCATCAAAAGGAAAAGAAAAAAAAATAAAACTAAAGTAATAAAATCTAAAAATATATTTTTATTAAAATGAGGGGAACATCAAAAGGATTTGCAATTGCCCTAGCCCTAGAAAAACGTTTTTTGTTCAATAGTAGAGCAAGTCCTCCTTTTCAACAAGAAAAGAAAAAGGATAAGGCAAAAAAAAAAAAAAATCAGTAAAAAAGACACAACCATGCCACCACTAATTGCTTTATCAGATAAAATCTGTGTGTGAGCTTTAGATTTTTTTCTAGATATGGAAGAATTGATTAGTGCATAAAATTAAAACATCTAATCTCTTTTCCTATATAAGAAAGACTGGCTATGCTCACAATAAATACCCTAAATTAAATTAAATCAAAATACCACCAAGCAACAAGAATTTGCAAAGTAGAATGTTGAATAGAGTGTATAAAATTATTTGAAGAAAAAAATAGATAACAACCTAGTTCAACTTTAAAATCAAAACAACAATTATTCATGGCAAGGATAAAACTTTTTACAAACAAATCAAACATCTAAATTTTAACTATTTTTCAAAGCCCAGCCATGGTGGTAAGTTAATAAATTAGTGTGAAAGGTTCAATATGTCTAACTCAACCTTCTATTTGCTTGTTTGCTTTGAAAGTACACAAATTAAATGCTTTAGGCTAAATTGAAATAGGATCTAAAATATTATATGGTATACCATGCCAACTTGCAAATTCTACAGCTCCAACCCCTTATCTTTGGCATCAGTGTCCTAAAAGCTTCAAATTTATTTCCTAGTCAACCATACTCTTTGCTTAAGTTTGCTCTCAGACGTGGTGTGGTTAACCGCCTTCACAATAGCATGCCCCAGATGCTATCCAAAGAACCATCTTAGGAGACACAAGATGGGTGCAACTAAACATAGTAAAGATAGTTCTATATGTTCAAAATGAATGTCATGGGAGGAAACGACGGATTCCTATGTAATAAAACTATTATACGTATTGAATTTTAAGAAAATAAGGGCTTAAAATCCTGGTTGTTGCATAAAAAATTTTTGCAATAGCATTTTTTGTTTGTCTCCCTTTAGAAATGAAATGTGAGACTCACATTACAAATATTAAGAGCTAATATTTTATATCCTAAGAAAATAATATGCCAAACCTATAATGAGAAACCAACAAAAAAGAAAACTGCCATTTTGAAATCAGACCTAGCAGATGAACATTTGGATCCCACCACTAAGGAAAAGAGTTCTTCTTCCCTACTCATGGTTGTTATGTCATTAACGATACTAAGAATCAAAGAGAATATGAGGGAAGCATTGTTCCCCAACTCATGGTCTCGAATAATACCAAAGCGTTAAAGATGAAGATGTTCATGCCGATGAGCTGCGGCCTACACTTCCTCCTAAACAGAATGAACCATGGGTGCTTGACCTCCTTAGAGGCTTCACTGGTAGCGACCAAATCGTTGAACTCCTCATCGGCGTTGGGAATGCCACAGATTTTGATGAGCAGCTCCTTGGTCTCATCATTGTGGCCACATCGATCAATGAGTTGGTGTTTCAGAAAGATCGAGGGCGTCGATAATGATGATAAGAGCAGGGACGAAGGCACCTCCCAAACTCAATCTATGCGATTTGAATTTTGAAAATCAATGTAACGAGATTCATCCAGCTTTTTCCAAAAACTTTCTTTCTGTGAAGCAGAGCTCTAGAAACTCTGTTCATTGAGTGATAATTTATAAGCCTAAAAAGGAAGTATTGTCCCCCAACCCCATGGTCTTGAACAGAAAAGGAATGTAAAAGATGAAAACGTTCATGCTGGTGAGCTGCTGGAAGAAGGCGATGAATAAGGTAAAACTGAGCTACAGCCTGTACTTCCTCTTAAACAGATTGAACCTTGGGTGCTTGGCCTCCTTGAAGCTTCACTGGCGGTGACTAAGTCATTGAACTCCTCATGGACGTTGGGAATGCCACGAATTTTGATGAGCAGCTCCTTGGCCTTGTCGTTGTGGCCACGTTCGATCAATGAGTTATTGTTCCAAAGAGATCGAGGGTGCCGATGATGACGATAAGAGCAGGGATGAAGGCACCTCCCAAACTCAGTCTAAGCAATTTACATTATAAGCATCCAACGGTCACATTATCATTATAAGATTTGAATTTCAAAATCAACATAACGAGATTCGTCCAGCTTTTTCTAGAAACTTTCTCATGAATTTCGAAAATCAACATAATGAGATTCATCCAGTTTTTTCAGAAACTTTCTCTCTGTGAAGCAGAGGTCCAAAAACTCTACTCATTGAGTGATAATTTATAAGCCTAAAAAAGAAGCGTTGTTCCCGAAACCCATGATCTTGAATAAAACTAGAGCTTAGAAAATGAAGACGTTCATGCCGGTGACATGCTGAAAGAAGGGGACAAAGAAGGTGAAAGTGAGCTACGGCCTGTGCTCCCTCCTAAACAGATTGAACCATGAGCGCTTGACCTAACTTGGAAGCTTCATTGGCGGCGACTAAGTCATTGAGACCTCTTATTGACGTTGGGAATGCCACGAATTTTGATGAGCAACTTCTTGGCCCCATCGTTGTGGTCACAATCGATCAATGAGTTAGTGTTTCAGAGAAATCAAGGGCACCGATGATGCTGATAAAAGCGGCGACGAAGGCACCTACTCTCAAATTGAGTTTATGCAATTTACGGTATGAGCAAACAACGGCCACATTACTTATATGAGATATGAATTTCGTAGTTGTTGTAAGAAAATGCCTCTATATACGCTTGCACGTGACCTCTCTCCACCGGCTCAGTTGATTCATAAAAATGGTGTCGCTTTTGCTAACCAGTAGTGCCTTCTCTTTCTTAAATCGCATGTGAAATAACGAAGAAACTTGAGGGGAAAGAGTGGCATAAGAACTTTAATGCAACAACGAGATGAGATCTGAGAGAAAGAGCTTAAAGCATCAATGTTGCTGCTTCTATGGGTCTCGCCTTATATAGACACCATTACACCTTCGTTAATATTTTACTCCCTTCACTCAGTCCATCAAAATTAATTTAATAATATTATATTAATTTTGATGACATTAAATTTTATAATTTTTTTATTTAAATTTATGACATATTATAAATAATTTATTTTAAAATAAATATAAATTTCAAAAAAATAAATTCAATATAAATAATATTATATTACTTTTAATGACAGCGGCAAATTCTATTGTTAAGTTATTTTAATTCATAACACATTACAAATATATTTTATTTTAAAATTATTTATATTAAATTATTTATAATTTAAAAAATATCCATAAATATATAAAAAATAAAGATATCATTCATTTAGCATAGTGAAATGACTTTCTAAATCATTTTAAATCTAATCCAAAATGTTATATAAAAAATTATTATTTTTTATTATAAAGTGAGGCACATTTATCATTTGATTTTTTTTCCAGTGCATTTTCAAAAGCCACCATAATAAATTAAGGAATTTTTTGAATGACTGTATGTCCAGCGAGTTTTATTAATTTGGACATCCAACGTCATCACTCTTTCCCTGATTTTTTTTTTTTTTTTTTGGTCATCTCACATGTGATTTAAGTAAGAAAAGGTACAACTGGTTAGCAAATGCGAGGCTATTTCTATGAAGGGAAGAAGGCGTGTCTTCAAGGATCCTCAATTCGAACGGGTGAGGTCACATACTAATAGCAAATGCAAGGGCATTTTCTTATAGCAATTAGAGAAAGACTTACTAATAGCAAATGCCTCATGTAATATCCTCTACCTCTGCATTATTTGCCTCAAAATAAAAGGGATCAAAATAAAAGTTTATATGTAAAATTAATAAAATAATAATATAAATTTAATTGAAAATATAAATAATATAAAATTTATTGTAATATTTATTTATTTTTATTTTGATAAAACACGTATCTTCCGTTTTTTTAAGCTTATAAATTATCACTCAACAAGTAGAATTTCTGAACCTTTGCTTCATAAAAGGAAAGTTTTTGAAAAACACTAGACTAATCCTATTATGTTCATTTTCGAAATTCAAAACGTATAATGGTAATATGACCATTGGTGCTCATTCTATAAATTGCATTGAATGAAAAAAGAAATGTATTAGAGAGAGAGAAATTTAGGTGCTTATTCTATAAATTGCATTGAATGGAAAAGAAAGAGAGATGTGTTAGAGAGGGAGAAATTTTGGGAGAGAATGTTTAAGAAGAAAAATCATATGTAGAAACTTTAAAGAAATTTTACGATTATCATCCAAATTAAGTTGGTAGTCTTTGATAATGGGCTATGCGATTTAGCTACTTGATCTTGAAGGCTTCGATTAGTTGAGAGATTTTGTGTATTATTATTATTATTTTTTTATGTTACATAGAAAGGATTTGAATATTGTCATTTCAGAATTTGGTTTCTTCAGTGAATAAATATCATTGTGATTAATTAGACACTTCATATTACTTGTTGCAGAATGAAAATGAGAAGGTTTTAAGGATAACGGTGGCTTTTAAAAAAGAGTTAATTTTAAGGGTACAGAGGACACTAAACAAATTTACTATAACCAAATTAGATATATATGTAATTAAAGAAAATCAAGTTCAATCAACACTTGATTTCATGGTGAAAAGTTGCTATGTCAGAAATTACAGCATCCATTAAGGCAATTCCACAATGGCACAAGTAAAGAAATCAATTGTCTTTAGCATTACAACTCACTTTCGATACATTAAAGACATTGTTGTGTCTATGTCAAGTGGAATAATCCATTACTTGGTCCAAATAATGCAATAAACATCCACGAATATCATTCAAAGTGATGGTAATTTTGTATAAATAAGCCCAATATGCTTTAGGTATGCAACTTGAATTTTATATAAAAAAAAAAAGAAAAATTTTACCACATCAAAATTAACCATCCTAAAAGAAATAAATTTCAAAAAATAAAAAATAAAAAATATCCAATTATCACAATGTAAAGTAATAATAACAAGAATAATTTTCAAGAAGAATGAAAAAAAATAAAAAATAGATAATTGATAACTTACATTTAATGGTTAAAAAGCATAATATTTTGTTCTACATAATCGGTTTTGGTTTTAGATGATGGATATAAGATCATAACAAATGCATTACGTTGAAAATTAAAATTAAAAAAAAATTAATGTATCAATTACACAGCACCAGTAGGTTAAAGCAATATATTGTAGTGTATGCTGCTGCATACTGCAGTATGGTACTACTGCACAGGTGGGAGTAGCTGTGTTGCTTGCACCGTTCACAAGACTTAAGGACAAAGACAAAGAACTCCACCAATCTATTTATATACAATTATTAGAATAATTATTTTATGGTAAAAAAGGTGTTATTAAAACTCTATGTTTAGTAGAATAACAATACAAATATTAAATATGTATATAAATAGACATTATTTTTGTTATGAGCATGAGCTGTTCTATTGCAACAGATTTAGTAATTTGGAATAAACAATAGGACAATAGTAAAAATCACATTTATTAATTATTAATATTTTCTATTATAATAATAATCTAATATGCAAGTATATGTATGCACACATAAATAATAAAAATTACATTCTGATAATGGAATGCATGAGTATTTTATCACAACAAGTGCCTTCTTAGTTTTATGTAAGTAATAGAATAGCAACATAAGTAATTAATTTTACAATAATATATGTATATATATTGTGTATTTAACATGATAAGAACATGCTTGCACAATCATAGACTTTTAGAATTACTCCTAAAGATTTCTTTTTTCGTAACATGTCCAGTAAGCAAATAAAATAAAAGATTCTTTATATAAAAAAAAGAATAAATAAAATTCATTATATTGAGAAGTTTATGACTATAAATTATTGAACTAGTAGATCCTTTTTATTCTATTGGCAACTGAAAAACCCAAAAAAAAAAAAAAACTAAATACACCCAAACAAGCCATAAACACAAGAAGACCAACAAGTTCATGCCCATGTACATATGGACCCGTAAGAAATAAAAAGTAAAATATTAGGTACATCGTTGGATGGGTAATCGCTCCTCCTCGTTATCCAACACTTTTCTGCATGTTTGATGCACTTGTTTCATAATTTTGCCAACTCATTAATACGCTTAATTAATATAATTCAATATACTCTTTTCACTAAATGTTTCTTAAATGATTAAGACCTGAAGCTGCTACTAATTTAAACTAAATTGAAGTTGTGTAATCAAACATAATTTGATCAGAGAGAAAAAATGATAATTTACTTCTTGTATGTCTAATTTCAAACAATGAACTCCTTACAATATGGTTGATTTTTTCAAATAATTTTTTGGACCTTGATCTCACTATAATAAATTATTTTCATTTGTATAGTTATCTACAACTTTATAGATACATACTTTACTGAAAGATATTTTTAATTAAAAACTAAATAAATTTATTTTATTTAATTACTATTTGCTAATATTTTTCAAAATATTAATAGAATTCAGATGGATAATTCCTTTGTAAAAAGAAAATTTTATAACTTCCCGGGCTTCACATTTTTACTCTGTTACAATTCTCTATAATTTGTTTTAGCTAAAAATAATTCAACTTTTTATCTAAAAACGAGATGTGTTCTAAAGCTTATTTTATTTATTTAGTGTCTGCAACCACATATATGCCTCATTGAAGAAAAGATAAATAGCACAATTTCCCCCTGGTAGTTCATATAGTAAATAAATAGTGATAAATGCACAAAGGACAACGCCAATACTTAGTTATATTTATACAGATAACAACTGACCTATGTTTAACAAAATCGCAACCTGCTTCTTGACCACTGAGCAAACGTCTTAAAAGGCGAGAGTTCCACCCCCCATTTCCAGAAGCCTCCATCTTAATCAAATGCTCATCATCACCATCATAGTGGATAATCTTGGGGAGACTTCATTCATCTAACTAAAAAATTATCAATGTGATCATGGCGCAACCAGGGCGCTCAGATTCATAATCAAAGTACCCTAAATGAACAAAATAGAATAATTTAAACATCTATCTGCGAACCAACTTCCAGAGACCACATCATTACAAGGTAAGAAGTGGTTAGGTCTAACAGTGACAGCTCTCCCATGACAAATGAAACTATCAAATTTGAGAATTCCCTCTCCCACCTGTAGACAAATGAAACTATCAAATTTGAGCCAAAGGGAAGAAAATCTCAACTCCAAGCAAAGCACACCGGGATTTCTAGGAACCAACAAGACATGCAATAGAGGATTTATCAGAATGATTCTCCAGTAATCCCGTAATGTAACTAAGACAAAAATAAAAAACAAAAAACATAACATAACAATTATTATAAGTTAACATCAAACTGTATCAATAAAAACAATATCATTGACATAGATGTATACCCCGACGCCTTGGGCAATCAAAAATTCCCAAGTTTTGTAACTTTATTAAGCAAATCATTCTCATGTTCTAACTACAAAACTGACCTATATCTTCTCTTCATAGCATAAAGAATTAAAAGCGGCAGGCGGTACAAAGAGGGAGATAATTCAGTTGAAAGGAAATTAAGGATCGGGTTTTCCATGAAACAAAGTAAACAAACAACTGAAATGTAAAAATTAAGCAGATGCAGACAAGAGATGCATTTATGTTAGGCTCAAGCTTATAAGTAAAATGACATGGAAATAGTTATTGTTACTTTCACTCCTGATGCATACATAATCATCCTTTCGCTGGGTGGCCGTGGTTCAATGGATTGGCACCAAGGGGAGTCCATGGAATAGTTGGGGCCAAGCCTACCGTCGATCTTCCAAACCAGTATTTCTATGAAGAGCTGCATATTCTCTCTTAATCTCCTCGTAAGCCATCGTCAGGGCCTCTAGCTGTAGAGCTTGGTGATTATCGTCGCCGCAGTGGTCCGCGACGAACATCAATCACGCTGTGAGGCCAAGACTGCATAACGCGAGGATGAATGCTCATATCTGAGCTGTGTCTTTGCAAGCTCAGATCTGAGCCATGGCTCGAATTAAGAAAGGAAAAGGAGGCGGAGAGATGAGATGAAGGCTTGCTGGGAGAGACGGCGAGGGTTCCTGTTTTCAGATAAGGGGTTAAATTTACCTCTCTTTGGGTTTCACCTATAACTAAAACGATGTCGTCTAACTTAGTAATATTTTTTTAATAAAAACATATTAGTAGATGTAACCTACGTTAATTTATTAAATTTATAATAAAAATCATAGAAAAGGATTCATAATTCTTAGAATTATAAATAAATCATAAAAACGTGATTGTATCTCGATTTAATTAAAATAAAATATTTTATTGAACTTTAAACTTGTTTATAGTAATCATATTAGAGAATACATCAACTTTAAAATCTATGAACACATTTTAAAATGAAGTTGTTTATGGTAATAATTTAGTTTACTCATTAATATATATCAATTGAAACTAAAAATTAAGCTCATATACATCAATTGCCATTGCATACAATTAAAACAACCAATTTACATCAAGAATCACCAATTTAGGCAAATAATTACAATTTAAATTAACAATTTACTAATTTATGTCAAGATAAGTCTTAATTTTTACATATATTTATAAATTATGAGTTATAAATATATATATATATATATATATATATATATACATACATAATACACATTCATGAGTTACAAGTTACATATATGCAATATAAAACTTATGGTTATGCAATTGAATGTGTATAATTAATGCAGATACTTAAATTTTATTTTATATATGCGCATATTATGAACATATTTATATATTATATGTTACACCATATTGAAATTTTATTTTCAAGCACAAAATAATACATAATGTATAAATTTTGCTATACCTTATTATATATATATATATATTGTTATAAATTACAATTATGATCTTGTAACATGATACCAAGTAGTCAAATTTTACACAGTAATTAAATTTTCAATTTTTCATAGAGAAATATAAATTTTAAACGTGCTATTCTAATCAACAAATAAATTTTATTAAAATAATTAACAAAAGACATAAACAATATTAAATTAACTTTACTGGATTCATTTTAAAATTGAATATATCAAATTATATTAAGCAATCAAAATTTAATTCTTATTCTCATCAAATTTCCATAAATTTTTACTAAAAAATTAATTAAGATTATAAATTATTACAATTATCGTTAAAATGATTGTGATTATATATCTCAATTTAAGAATAATAATTAAATAATTAAAATTATTTTCTAAATATTCACAATTCTAAGATCATAATCATTTATATTTTTTAAAAAATATGTCTTTCATAATTTTTTTCCAAAATTTCTATGAAAATTTCCACTAATGCCCATGGCAATCATAATAAAATCTAAAAAATTTTAATTGAAACTATTAAATAGATAAATACCATAAAAGATTGCCGATGAAATGATCCATGGCAATTGCATTTAAAGTTTGCCACAAAACCTTTCATGGTAATTTTATACTTATCATAATTTTTTTAAAAAATTAATTAATAATTGATGCCCTTGAAAATATTGAGTAAATAAAAGTTACCACGTGTAAGCAAGATTTCATATGGATGAGAAATCTCATAAGGAATCTACAAAACGAAAACACTTATCAAAAAGCGTTACTGGGATTAGCATACCCTCTAACCTTTTAAGTTTTTTGCTAATAAATAGATAACTTATTTAAAACATAGTTATAGTTGTGCTTACATAGCTATTCAAAAGATACATTTGTAATTTCACAATGAATATAATTTGTTCTTACTTTGATAAGTGAGACTTCGATTTGACTTTTAGATCCTTCATTTTCTCTATACTTTTGAGTTGTCAACTTCTAGCCATGAGTTTCAGCTCAAATTAGCTAAAACCTTATGATTTTCAAAAAAAAAAAAAACTATAAGATACTCTAAATTTTACCAAATGTTTCACAGAACTTCAATCTTTTTTTCTCTCAATTTTTTTCAAAAATTAAAACAAAATTGATAAAAAAAATTAAAATAATAATGACAACTTTGTATGACGATAACTAAGGCTTAAATTGATCAAATTATAAAGAACTTTTTAACAATTCAATAATATGCAGTATCATGTAATTAATGACTTTAGCAAATAAAGTAAAAGAATATTAAGTCATAAGCAAGTTAGTCTTCTATTGATGGCTTTGGTTTTCTTAGATGCAGGTCAAGTGGCATTTATTTCTTGTTCTTATCTGTCTCCCTCAATGCAGCCTTTGGCTTATGTGAAATTGTAACATGTGCAATTAATAGCTTTACCACCTTGTTGCAACCTCACAAATACCCATTTTAAATCATATGCACAAATCTTAAGAAATAGATATTAAACATAAAACACTCATCATTATTCACAAACTTTGAAAATACAAACTCATATTATATATATATATATAAATTTAAAAGATTGGTACTTACTAAAAAAAAGTTAGAAAATGAGTAACCAACTTAGACTTAAAAAAGATTAAAATATTTTAATTAGTCATCTGAAAGCCAAACAATCACTATTCTATTTTTTTTTTAAAAAGCCCAAACAAATACAATTATCTAACGAAAAATGACAACAACACATAATTACCATTTTTTATGAAAAAAATAATTTTATCACATCAAAATTGACCATTCCCAAGGAAATTTTTTTTTTAAAAATAAAAATTATCTAATTATCACAATGTAAAGTAATAATAATAAGAATAAATTTCAAGAAGAATTGAAAAGAATAAGAAATATATAATTTACATTTAATGGTTAAAAAGCATAATATTTTATTTTACATAGTCAGTTTCTATTTTAGATGATGATCATAAGATCACAACAAATCCATTAAGTTGAAAATTAAAAAAAAAAAAAATCTCAAAACTAGTGTATCAATTACATAGCACCAATAGGTTGAAGTAGTATATTATAGTGTATGCTGTTACAGTATGCTGCATATTGTAGTATGGTACTACTGCACACATGGGAGGAGCTGTGTTTCTTGGTTTTATCAAGATCAGGAAAACCTACAAGTTACTAGATTCAATTAGTCTTACCCTGCCCAACCTAGATAATAGACCTTGGACTCTTCATCCAAGCTTCATCATGGTTTTCAAGGACTACTTAAAGGCAGGGCAACTTCTCCTATGGCGCCCCTTCTTCTTATCCATCTTTTCCTATCTTATCCTTTCTTTCTCAGATGTAGTTTTAATGTCTAGAGTGCATTGTGGCCTTTGCTGCAAGATGTCTAAAATTTAGATGTGAACTCTTGGTGCTAGTTATTTTTGTTAAATTCTATGATCTCAAAACTAGAACTGCAAGCTAGACACCAATAAAAAGATTTGCTATCTTAGCATTAGGCATCCTAGCCTTTTGAGGATAGTAGGAATGCAATGTTAAATTTTTTATTTTTGAAATAAGATAAATGATAGTCTAGTTGATCTCTACTAATGGCATTTTAGAATTGAGAAATTGCAATAGTAAAGTTGTAATTTTTATGCCCACTAGCTACTAGTATTTACGTTAGAAACATCCATTCATACCATCTCGCCCCGAGGTCTTAGATGGATCAATTTGAGACAATTCTCTAGGTATACTTCTGCAGCAATATAAGTTTTGCTGATGGATTCCTTCATACCACCTAATACCTTGCTTGAAATAATTTGGCACACTCTATCAATGCCGAAGGGAGAAGACAAAGAGAATATATATGAGAAATCGGCCAAAAACGTGCCTATTATATATACTGCTCAGATGATACCCACTTTTCTTGGCTGTTTAGGATCCATAAGATCCGATTGTTTTTCCTTTTAGAGGAGGCAATAAAGTGAAAGTAACTAGTGTTGCTATCACCCTCTTTAAGCCAAGAACACCGAGATCTCTGCCTCTAATATGTTTCTTCTTAATGATAAAGATCATGTGGTCTTTACTGGTAGCCTGCAACATCAACTGATAATATGACATTCTCTATCTGATATCATCGAAGCTAGAAGATTTTATTGGTTTGCTATATTAATATGTAAACTGCTATTGTTAATCTTATTCGTTTATGGATTTTTGAGCCATATTTTTGCAATTTATGTTTTAATTGAAGCATCGATCCAGCCTCGGTATGGCCTAGGAGGACTTAATAACCTGTGCACATTCAAGATTCATAGTCCATGCATTTTTGAGCTAGAAACCTTTTCACTTAGACCTTGATATAGCAGAACCGCAAGATAGAAAAATAAGTAGATGGTTAGAACTAGAAACAGGAATATGGAACAAATGATAATTAGGAAACCTTTTCAACCAACCTTGCTTGATCATTCCCTAATCAAGCCATTCCATTATAAGTCTATCTCCAGCTCCTTGTGACCATACATATCTCAATTCGAAGACTAGAACATCCAATAGTCCACAATCCTCTATAGTTGATAAAAAGCCATTGATTTGAGTTTGGGATCAGAGATTGCCACCTACCTTTTCTTCCTGGAATATTATTTCATTAAAATCACTTGCATAAAGCCATGGCAATGAGAGTTGAGAATGAAGGTAGCTTAAGAGATTTTAGGAAGCCTGTCTTGCTTGCATAATCAAGCTCCCATAAAATCCTGTGAACCGCTAGTAAGCTAGAGAAGATGGTCCAAATATGTTAACATCAATGTGGTTCTTAGAGTAAGAGTGTAGGCTAACATCAAAATTATTTAGCTATAATAGAGCAAGACCGCTTTTTCCACCTTCACAATCTAATACCAATCATCTAGTGAAGCCTAGTTTAGTTCTTAACCTCTTGATTTTTTGGCTTTTCTTCTTAGTTTCATTAAGAAAAAGTAAATGAGGATTGTACTTTCTAGCCATTCAGATTAGATCCCAAAGTGTTTGAGGAACTCCAAGAACCTAGCAGTTTTAGGCTAAATAATTCATAATCCTCAATGAGGTTGGATATCACCAGCATTGGTCGATTATAGAGAGGATAAAGCATAGTTATTAGTTCCTTTCTTGTTCACCTTCTATTGACCAAAATCCAAAACCTCCATTATAAGGCCAATCTCTTCTCTTGCTCTTTTCACAGAGGAAGGAAGGGTAGAAGAGACATTATGCACTAGGGCCTTCCCTCGAAGCAATCATTTTTGCTTAGTTTTTTTTTTTTTTTTTGCATTTGAAAGGCCTGATAAATACCAAAATTTGTAATGATAACAGTGTGCATGCCATGCAATGTTGCTATTGTAGGTGCCTTAGTTTTAATGGGCCGTGTTATTATTAGTGTGCTTATTGCCACTTAGATCCTATTTCCACGAAAATGGCAACATGAGTAATGTTCGACCCCAAATCCGCAATGGTAGATAAAACCATGTTTTCCCTTAGGGAAAGAGGAGTTGTCATGAGTAATCATGCTTGGAAATGGCTCCACTAATGGTGAGATCCTTATGTTAATCCCATTATCACAGTTGGCTATGGTTTCAACCACTAATGGTGTGACAAAGATAGTTGTAGTTGCTACCGACATGTTGTACATCAAAAGAGATCATAGTTCCAGTCATTTGAGAACATGCCAAATGGAGTTTGGGTTGGGATGGATGGGGACCTAGAGTTGGTGACCATTGTTGAGTTTTCTAAGATAGTGATTGATTTGGAGGATGCTAGTGAAAAGATTAGTAATGAGGATCAAGCTATGACCTTGTTAAACTCACTACTACTTTCTGCATATAACAAATTAAGAAATACCATAAGATATAGCAAGAATACCTTATCAATGGAGAAGTAAGAGTCAGCCATGAGATCAAAGTAGCTTGAATTAATGCAGAACAAAGAGGGTTAGAAGCCTTGAAAGTAACAATGAAGGCTTAACAGTTAGAGAAAGACCTAAAAAGAGACAGAATTATCAAGGGAAGGATTCAACTAAACATAAAAGTCCAATAAGGTTTAAAAATCAAGAGAGCTAAAAGAAAGTGCTATTACTATAAAAAAATTGGCCATGTTAGAAGGTTTTGCAGGGAATTAAAGAAGAAACAACAAGAACAATAGAAGAAGGAAGGAGATGTCACAGTTGCAACAAGGTCTCTTGAAAGTAGAGATGTATTGGCAGTTACTGAATCATGAAGCATAGAGGAGTGGATTCTAAACTTTGCCTACAGCTTTCATATGTGTCCCAAGAATGAATGGCATAGGGACTTTAAAGAAGAAACAATGGAAGGGTGATCATGAAAGATGATCATTCTTGTGATATCAAAGGGATTGGCTTCATAGCTTTCAAGCTTGATGATAATTCACCAAAGATAATTACAAATGTGAGATACATTTCTTAGTTGAAGAGAAATTTTCTTTCTCATGGTTCTCTGGATGAAAAAGCTTTGTGTTTAAGATTGATCATGGTATCCTAAAAGTGATAAACCAATCACTACTTATACTCAAAGGAATGAAGCAAAATAGGTTGTATGCTCTACAAAGAAAGGCAATTACTAGAGATGTTTCTGTTACAGTTGAAAGTGAGCAGAATATTGCTCAAATTTAGCACAAGAGACTGGGCCATATTTCTTAAAAAGGACTACAGGTCTTAAGCAATCAGGGATTGCAGGGAAAGGACAAAGTTTCTCACTCAAAATTTTGTAAGGCTTGTGTCCTTGGTAAGCAGCATAGACTTAAATTTGCAGCTGCTCTAGAACATACATCCAAAGGTGTGCTTGATTATGTGCACTTTGATCTTTGGGGCCTGAAAGGATTCCAATGCTTGGAAGATGTAAATACTTTCTATCGATCCTTCATAACTACTTAAGAAAGGTATGGCTATTCTTGCTTAAAACTAGAGGTGATTGTTTTGACAAGTTTAAAGAAAGGCATTACTAATTGAAAATCATAACGAAAAGAAACTGAAGTATTGTGTACTGATAATGGTTTAAAATTTTGTAACTCTACGTTCAATCATTTTTGTGCTAAACAATGAATCCTAAGGCATAGGACTGTCAATAAGACTCCTTAATAAGATAGTGTTGCTGAGAGAATGAACAGGATAGTAATGGGGAGAGTGAGATGCAGCTATAACTATTGTTTATTTGATCAATAGGTGTCCTTCAAGGGCTATTGATCTTAAAACAGTTGAAGAGAAGTGGCTAGGGAAGCTTTCCAGCATACATCACTTAAGAGTTGTTGGATGGGCAACCTATGCACACCAAAAGGAGGCAAGCTTGATTATAGAGCAATTAAAGGTATTTTTCTTGGCTATCTTGAAGGGATTAAAGGTTATAGACTTTGTGTAAAGTATGTGATCAAATAATAAAATTGTTATAAGTAGAGATGTGGTCTTTAAAAAGACATCCCTGCCATACGCAAGCAAAGAAAGACAAAAGCAAAGTGACCCACCTATAGAGAGAGCCTCTAAAGTTAAGGAAGTTGCTGATCTTGATCTAGATCAATTTAAGACTAGAGGACCAGAAATAGAATATAACATAGCAGCCTTATCCAGTCAACAAAGACACCTAGTTTGGATGATGAAGAGGAGCATTTTCTTGATGATGTAGAATATTTAAGGAAATATCAATTGGCAAGGGATAGGTCTAAAAGAAGTATCAGACCATAAGCAAGATATCTGTATGAAAATCCTAATTCTAGTTTAATGGAAGGAGAGTTGATAGCCTATGCTCTCCACACAACAGACCAGATAGAAAAAAAGGAAACTATGTCTCGTTATCAAGCAGCAAATTAATTTACGCCAATGCAAGAGGAAATAAGAATTCTTTGGTTGTCTTTTGACCCCAAACCATCCTAGGCAGCCATAAACTCATTTCTCTTTTTTTTTTTTTTTGTGCTTAAAAAAAACCACCACGAGCACCAAGCAAACTGTTAAATTTTTAACATAAACTCTAACTTTATACACACTAGCGAAGGAAATTTTAGAGGAATGCAAAACAAGCACAACTATAATTTTGGTTACCATTATGGATCATTTTATGCAAAGAACATGTATGAAAAAATATACTTTAGCATATATGTGCAGAGATCTTGAGTGTTTCATGGGCTTAATCGAGAACCATAAGTAATCCAATGTTCTTATTCATGCATCCTTGTAGTTCTTCTCTCTAGTCCATCCATGCCTTTCAGTTCTGAGAAGCCTTATCTTGATGGAACCCAATTGAGCTTCGACATCATTGATAGTCATTCGGTCTCTTAAAAATTCTTCAGAATAAGCAACTCCAATTCCAAATATTGAGATTAAAAACTTGTATAGCTTGTCCTTTCTTGTCTTTCTCTCATCAGAACTTGCTTGGTCTGCTTCATGGTCTGGGAAAAGAGCGGGATCTGTAATTTTTGTTAGTTTTTTTTGGTGAAGCAGCCTTGATAAAGTTGTGAAGACCGTCCATGAACCTATCATCTGTAGGAATCTTTCATGTAAACTTTTCCAGAACAAGGATGCTGAAGCTGTAGACATCTCTTAATGTTGAGATTTGGCTTTGCATAAAACCTCAAGCTTAACACCAGTTCAGATCTAACCTGAAGGAAAAAAATTTAGTATTCCAAGAAAGAAAAGAAATTTCATCGTGCGCAATAGAAGCACTACCCTGCAAAAGACCTCATAAACATTGTCAAGTGACCTATCATAAATTTGTGCCCGAAGCCATTCTACAAATACATAAAGTATGTGCAAGTTCTACAGTGAATTACTGCAAGAGGGTTATATCTAGTCTTCAATACTGTTAAGCATTTACCAGAACTAAAAGTGCCAGGAGGAAAGAAAATCAGAGAGAGTGCAGCAAAGGCAAGGACAGTGGCACTCGGTGTTTTCAATCGCAAAAATATACTTTAGGACATATGGGATAAGATCTGGAGTGTTTCATGGGCTTAATCTGGAACCATAAGCAATCCAATGTTCTTATTCTTGCATCCTTGTAGTTTTTCTCTCTAGTTTGTCCATGCTTTTCAGTTCTGAGAAGCCTTTTCGTGATGGAACCCAGTTGAGCTACTGCATCACTGACACTCATTCGGTCGTTAGGGAATTCTTCAAAACAAACAACTTCAATTCCAAATATTGAGATCAAGCACTCATGTAGTTTGTCCTTCCTTTTTTTCCTCATCCGTATTTGCCCAATTTGCTTCACGGTCTAAGAGAATTGCTAGATCTATAATGTCTGTCAGTTTTTCTGGCAAAGTAGCTTTGACAAAGTTATGAAGATTTAAACTGTCCGTGAACCTATCTTCTAGAGGTTTCTTTCATGTAAACATTTGAAGGACAAAGATGCTGAGGCTGTATACATCTCCCATTATTGAAACTTGGCTACCCATAGTGTACTCTGCAATAAACAAAATAAAATCTCAAGCTTAACACTAGTTGAGATTTAACCCGAAGGATAAAACTTTAGTATTCCAAGAAAGATCATGTGCAGCTGAAGCACTACAGTGCAAAAGACCTCATAAACATTGTCAAGTGACATGTTATAAATTTGGAGCCCAAAGCGATTCTGCAAATACATAAAGCACGTGCAAGTTATACTATAAGTTACCACAATATGGTAATATCTAATCTTCAAGATTGTTAAGCACTCGCCAAAATTAAAAGTGCCACGAGGAAGGAAAACCATAGAGAGTGCGACAGAGGCAAGGACAGTGGCACTCAATGTTTTCAATCACAAAAATACACCTTAGGATATATGGGCAAGATTTAAAGTGTTTCATGGGCTTAATCTGGAACCATAAGCAATCCAATATTCTTATTCATGCATCCTTGTAGTTCTTTTCTCTATTCCATCCATGCCTTTTAGTTTTAAGAAGCCTTTTCCTGATGGAACCTGTTGAGCTTCTACATCATTGATACTCATTCAATCTCTTGGAAATTCTTCAGAACTAGCAGCTTTAATTCCAAATATTGAGATCAAAGACTCCTGCAGTTTTCTCTTTCTTGGATTCCTCTCATCAGTACTTGCCCCATTTGTTTTAGGGTCCTAGAGAAAAGCTGGATCTGTAATGTCTACCAATTTTTCTAGCAAAGAACCCTTGATAAAGTTATGAAGATTGAAACCGTCCATGAACCTATCACCTGCAGGCCTTTTTCATGTAAACATTTCCAGAACAAGGATGCCAAAGCTGGTCCCAATGTTGAAACTTGGCTTCCCATACTGTACTCTATAATAAACAAAATAAAATCTCAAGCTTAACACCAGTTTAGATCTAACCTGAAGGATAAAACCTTAGTATTCCAAGAAAGAAATGAAATTTCATCGTGTGCAGTAGAAGTGTTACCCTGCAAAAGACCTCATCAACATTGTCAAGTGACATGTCATAAATTCGCGCCTGAAGCCATTCTGCAAATACATAAAGCATGTGCAAGTTACATAGTAAATTACTAAAAGATGGTAGTATCTAATATTCAAGATTGTTAAGCACCTACGAGAACTAAAAGTGCCAGGAGGAAAGAAAATCAGAGAGAGTGCAGCAGAGGCAAGGATAGCGGCACTCAGTGTTTTCAATCGTAAAAATATACTTTAGGATATATGAGCAGAGATCTGGTGTGTTTCATGGGCTTAATCTAGAACCATAAGCAATCTAATGTTCTTATTCATGCATCCTTGTAGTTCTTCTTTTTAGTTTATCCATGCCTTTTGGTTATAAGAAGCCTTTTCCTAATGGAACCCAGTTGAATTACTGCATCACTGACACTCATTCAGCCATTAAGGAATTCTTCAGAATGAGCGACTCTAATTCGAAATATTGAGATCAAGCACTCTTGTAATTTTTCCTTTCTTGTTTTCTTATCATCAGTATTTACCCCATCTGCTTGAGGGTCCTGGAGAATTGCTGAATCTGTAATGTTTGTCAATTTTTTTGGCAAAGTAGCCTTGACAAAGTTATGAAAATTTCAGTTGTCCGTGAACCTCTCATCTGGAGGCCTCTTTCATGTAAAAATTTTCGGAACAAAGATGCCAAGGTAGTAGACATCTCCCAATATTGAAACTTCGCTACCCATACTGTACTCTGCAATAAACAAAATAAAATCTCAAGCATAACACTAGTTGAGAATAAGCTAAAGGATAAAACATTAGTATTCCAAGAGACATCATGTGCAATTGAAGCACTGCCCTGCAAAAGACCTTAGAAGCATTGTTAAGTGACATACCAAAAATTTGGTGCCTAAAGCCATTCTGCAAATACATAAAGCACATGCAAGTTATACTATAAGTTACTACAATATGGTAATATCTAATCTTCAAGATTATTAAGTAATCACCAAAACTAAAAGTGCCAAGAGGAAGCAAACCATGGAGAGTGTAGCAAAGGCAAGGACAGTGGCACTTAATGTTTTCAATCGCAGAAATATACCTTAGGATATTCATGCAAAGATCTAGAGTGTTTCATGGGCTTAATTTGGAACCATAAGCAATCTAATATTCTATGCATCCTTGTAGTTCTTCTCTTTAGTCCATCCATGCCTTTCAGTTCTGAGAAGCCTTTTCTTGATGGAACCTTGTTGAGCTTTTGCATCACTGATACTCATTCAGTCTCTTGGAAAATTCTTTAAAACAAGCAACTCCAATTCTAAATATTGAGATCAAAAACTCCTGCAATTTGTCCTTTCTTCTATTCCTCTCATCAGTACTTGCCTTGTCTGTTTTAGGATCCTGGGGAAAAGTTGGATCTGTAACGTTTGTCAGTTTTTTTGGCAAAGCAGCCTTAACAAAGTTATGAAGATTCAAACTGTCCATTAACCTATGATCTGTAGGCCTCCTTCATGTAAACATTTCCAGAACAAGGATGCCAAAGCTGTAAACATGTCCCAATGTGGAAACTTCGCTTCCCATACTGTACTCTGCAATAAACAGAATAAAATCTCAAGCTTAACACTAGTTCAAATCAAACCTAAAGGATACAACTTTAATATTCCAGGAAACATCATGTGCAGCTAAAGCAGTGCCCTGCAAAAGGCCTCATAAGCATTGTCAAGTGACATGTCATAAATTTGATGTCCGAAGCCATTCTGTAAATACATAAAGCACGTGCAAGTTATACTATAAGTTACTACAATATGGCAATATCTAATCTTCAAGATTGTTAAGCATTCATCAAAACTAAAACTGCTAGGAGGAAGCGAAACCATAGAGAGTGCAGTAGAGGCAAGGACAGTGCCACTCAATGTTTTTAATCGCAAAAATATACCTTAGGATATATGTGCAGAGATCTGGAGTGTTTCATGGGTTTAATCTAG
Organism: Moringa oleifera; assembly: GCA_021397835.1. Classification (NCBI taxonomy): domain Eukaryota; kingdom Viridiplantae; phylum Streptophyta; class Magnoliopsida; order Brassicales; family Moringaceae; genus Moringa; species Moringa oleifera. The sequence continues at coordinate 431,458 of JAJFZO010000902.1, read as the reverse complement.
AGCCATAAGCAATCAAATATTCTTATTCATGCATCCTTGTAGTTCTTCTCTCTAGTCCATCCATGTCTTTCAGTTCTGAGAAGCCTTTTCGTGATAGAACCCTGTTGAGCTTCGGCATCACTGATACTCATTCAGTCTCTTGGAAAATTCTTCAAAACAAGCAACTCCAATTCCAAATATTGAGATTAGGCACTCCTGCAGTTTTTCCTTTCTTATATTACTCTCATCAGTACTTGCCCCGTTTGCTTCAGGGTCCTAGAGAAAAGCTAGATCTGTAATGTCTGTCAATTTTTCTAGCAAAGCAGCCTTGATAAAGTTCTGAAGAATCAAACCATCCATGAACCTATCATCTGTAGGCCTCTTTCATGTAAACATTTCTAGAAAGATACCGAAGATGTAGACATGTCCCAATGTTGAAACTTGGCTACCTATACTATACTCTGCAATAAACAAAATAAAATCTCAAGCTTAACACTAGTTCAGATCAAACCTGAAGGATAAAACTTTAGTATTCTAAGAAACATCATATGCAGCTGAAGCATTGCCTAGCAAAAGACCTCATATGCATTGTCAAGTGACATGTCATAAATTTAGTGCCCAAAGCCATTCAGCAAATACATAAAGCACGTGCAAGTTAAACTATAAGTTACTACAATATGGTAATATCTAATGTTCAAGATTGTTGAACATTCACTAGAACTGAAAGTGCCACGAGGAAGCAAAACCATGGAGAGTGCAGTAGAGGCAAGGATAGTGGCACTCAGTGTTTTCGATCACAAAAATGTACATTGGGATATATGTGTAGAGATCTCGAATGTTTCATGGGCTTAATTTAGAACCATAAGCAATCCAATATTCTTATTCATGCATCCTTGTAGTTTTTCTCTCTAGTCCATCCATACCTTTTAGTTTTGAGTAGCCTTTTCCTGATGGAACCCTGTTGAGCTTCTGCATCAGTGATACTCATTCAGTCTCTTGAAAATTCTTTAGAACAAGCAATTTCAATTCCAAATATTAAGATCAAGCACTCCTATAGTTTGTCCTTTCTTGTATTCCTCTCATCAGTACTTGCCTTGTCTGTTTTAGGGTCCTAGAGAAGAGCTGGATCTGTAACATTTGTCAATTTTTCTGGCAAAGCAACCTTGACAAAGTTATGAAGATTCAAACTGTCCATGAACTTATCATCTATAGGCCTCTTTCATGTAAACATTTCCAAAACAAGGATGCCAAAGCTGTAGACATGTCCTAATGTTGAAACTTGGCTTCCCATACTGTACTCTACAGCAAACAGAATAAAATCTCAAGCTTAACAATAGTTTAGATCTAACCTGAAGGATAAAACTTTAATATTCCAAGAAAGAAAATAGTTTCATCATGTGCAGCAGAAGCACTATCCTACAAAAGACCTCATAAACATTGTCAAGTGACATGTGATAAATTCATGCTAAAGCCATTCTGCAAATACATAAAGTGTGTGCAAGTAATACTATAAATTACTACAATATGGTAATATCTAATCTTCAAGATTGTTAAGCCCTCACCAGAGCTAAAAGTGCTAAGAGGAAGCAAAACCATGGAGAGTGGAGCAGAGGCAAGGATAGTTGCACTCAGTGTTTTCAATCGTTGTATCAACCATTCATTTGCTACAAAGTTGTGGATGAAAGGACTAGCATTAGTGTCAATAAGATTAAGATTCTTAGCAAAAAATCGCTCTTCCTTCAGAAAAATCCCTTATTGTCATGGCTCTTGCTACATACTCAGCTAGATGATTTGCTACTGAAGGCTTGGTTGTGCTATTGATCCACATCAACTCCTTAGCTGTGCAGGAGTAATATCTCTGCAAATTCAAGAGCATCAAATTTGAATGAAATGTAGTTTAACAAGATGAATCATATACATTATGTGATCAAGTGTACTAGACAATCTAAATTTCAACTTTCTCTACCTTTGTACCATACTACATTAATTCTTACAAGATTCCTTTAACCTTTATTAAATTCCTTAATTATACTAAAGCTATTCCTTGAGTCTTCCTGGATTTTTGAGATGACTTCACTAGTATGAGAATGAACAATAGTGTTCCTAATGCCATCATTAATACTAACTATAGTAGGGTAAGATAAACTTTGGTAGGTCAGAAAAGTATAGCCTGACCCAAAATGATAATTTTTTTAATAAGAAAAACATTTCCTTGTAGCACGAGTTGTTAAATTAAAACTTCAGAGTTTACCTGTAAGGGAATTGCCACATGAACCGTTGGAATGGAAACAAAAAGAACTTGCCATGTAATAAAAGCCAATACTCCAAGGTAGTAAGCATTTATGGTAGCTCTAACAACAAATATAAAGCATAATGGGACATCGAGATCCACAATATTCAGATTAAATGAAACCTAAACATGAAGAGGAAAGGCGAGAAAAAATTATGAAATGCTAGTTACAAGATTGATTGTTCAAATGGCCCTAGCAACATATGTTCTATATCATATATGTTCTAGAGATCCTAGAATGCTTCACATCATCAATGCTTCTAGCATATCTATGTAATACAAAAGATTATGAAGTGGCAACAAGATTATGCATGCAAGCAAAACAAACATATAACAAAATCCCTCTACTTTTAATTTAAGATGCAAAAAAAGGTTCAAACCAATTATAAAAATCTTGTCAAAGTGCTGGGTTAAATCTTGTTTATCTAACATCATGAGTCACATCTATTGCTAATCTAAAGAAGAGTTATTAGTCTAGTCATTAGCTCCACTGAGGGTATCTAAACATTGGCTGCAAACAAGTTCATTTTAGTGTCAAAGATTAGGCCAAAAGTGATTAAACTTATAAAAAAAGTCTTTTGAACTGGTAAGTTACGTACTTAATGATTAAACTATATTAAGATCTCAAGCTTTTCTTTTCTTGCACGACATGAGGGGAACTAATGGCCTTCAGTTCAAAAGAAGCTTTTATTTATCAAAGGAAAAGGAATTGATGATATTGTTATCCCATATGGACATAGCCACAACTATACTGGAAAAAGAAATGGAAGAGCCAGAGAGAATAATAAAAAGAATCTAGAAACTGAAATGGTGAAAATGAAACCAACCTACATCAAAGAACACCATCAATATAGGAAGCAAAAGTTTAGTGATCTAAGAATTCCAAATTTAATTAACTGAATGATGCATCTGTATTAGCACACCTTTGATGTGAGAGTAGAACCAGTTACACTAATGAAGTTTCCCTTGCTTTTGTTGTAAGTGCCTTGACAAGAAGGATTTTACTAGTACCAGGGGGATAAAATAGTAACGTCCCTTCGTAAGGTTGACAGAATCATTACATAATTAAAGAATGCAAATAATAGAGCAAATTGCAATTGAAAGTATTGAATAATATTCAGTACCTGTAAAAGATTTCCATAAGAAAAAAGCTCTGACCTCCTCATAGGAAGAATGATTAGTTCTTTCTCCAACTTCATAATTGCAATTTTAAGGCTTCACAAGAGAAGAACAAACATAAGATTAGGGATATTAAATTACAAAAATCACATACACAAGCATAAATTTAGTATACCTTTCACAAGGCAGATACAACCTCTCCCCTTTAATAAAAGAAAGCAGGCAATACGATAAATAATGATTTTTTGCCAGTCTAATAACTTTCTTAGCATCTGTCAACAAAATTCGAAATAAGTGGTTACATATGCAAATTATAAAAGATACATAGAGGTACATAATTACAACGTCAACTCCAAAGTCAATTTAGTTTATATGCATTACAGGATGATGTATTATGTTACAAAACATAATAACATAAAAAAAACCTTAAATAAAGCCTTACATAAATTTGTGTATGTTAGTACCTTTCTATCAAACCCTTGAATATGAGGGCCACAGCTTATGCTTGGTATGCCTTGCCTTACGCCTGTATTAGAACCTACAAGCATGAGTGGACCAAGCTACCAAGACAGATGCATTTGTTAGCTATGGAAACAAATGTGAGAGACTTGGTTAAAAATTAAGTTTCATACTCATAATGGCTAGATATGTCAATGAGTTGGGAACATCATAGAATGATGGATGAAAGCACATGAACTGGCTCTCGAAGTGGGTGATTGGAAAGGTAAATCCAACTTCATGATAACTTAATTGGATGAATTTGAAGTTATCTTGGGTCTAGAAGTTTTCAAATAGGTCAAGGTATTAATGATACCTTAGTTAGGTGGATTACTAGTGGTTGATAAGCCAGTCTAAGCCTAATTAGGAGCAAAGTAGTTATATAGCTTTTGATAAACAAGAAATAGATTGAGAGATAATCTGCAAAGCATTTTACATCGAGACTATAAAAGGGTGAAGTGATGATGGTTGTAGCATTATTTGAGGTAAAACTAGATTAGGTCATGGAGGTACTTAACAAAGTTGCTGATGTGTTGAGGGAATTTAGCAACACTATGCCACCAGAGCTCGCTAAGGCATTACCTCCGATGAGTAATATCGATCACAACATTGAGTTGCTTTTAGGTGCTATACACTTTGCCCAAGCACCACATCGCGGAAGTAGCTAGGCGAGCTATTGGAAGTAGGTTTCATTTAGCCATCAAAGGCCTGTTATGGTGCACCTGTATTATTCTAGTAGAAGTAAGATGGCTCGTTGAGAATGTGCATCGATTACTGAGCACTGAATAAGATAATAGTAAATAATAAATTGAATGTCATTGACCAATTTGATTAGCTATCAGGGGCCAAGTACTTTGTATGCTAGATTTACAGTTAGCCTACTGACAAGTTAGAATAGTTAAGGGGGATGAAGCAAAATCTGCATGCCTCGTGAGACATGATTCTTAGGAGTTTACGATGATACCCTTTGGCTAACCAATACGTCTGTTACCTTCTATAACCATATGAATGGCGTATTGTTTGAGTATTTGGATAAGTTTATGGTAGTCTACTTAGACCATATTGTAGTCTATAGTAAGATCCTAGATGACCACGTAAGTCATTTACAGCAAGTATTGATGCAACTACGGGAACACCATCTATACATCAAGAAGGAAAAATGCTAGTTTTATAAGCAAGAACTACCATTCTTGGGGCATTGGGTCAGGAACAGACAAATATGGATGGACGAAAAAAATGTAAAGGCCATCATTGAGTGGTTAATCCCAAGCAAAGTTGTTAAGTTGCGATCACTTCTAGGGCTTGCAAATTATTATAAGCTATTCATCAAAGGATATTCCTATAAAAGTAACCCTTTGACAGACTTGCTAAAGAAAGATAGCCCGTGTTTGTGGACTAAAGAATGCAACAAAGCTTTTGAATGATTGAAATAGGTAGTAACCTTAAAGCTAATACTATTCATACACTTTAAAGAGCCATTCAAGGTAGTTACAGATGCCTCTTATCAAACAATAGAGGGACGTATTGGTGCAGAATGGCCATCCCATAGTGTTTGAGAATCAAAAACTCAAGGATATTGGTAGTGTTATTTAATCCATAAAAAATAAATGACAGCGATTGTTCATTACCTAGAGATATGATGGCATTACTTAATTCGGAGAAAATTTAAGTTAATTAGTGACAATGTCGCTAATACCTATTTTCACTCGCAAAGAAAACTATCCACAAAACAAGCAAAATAGCAAGAGTTTACATAGTTTGATTTTGTGTGGGAACATAAACCTGACAAATAAGATGTTGTCATTGATGCACTAATCTATATGGAGGCATAAACCTATATGGTTGCTCTGACGATTGTCCAAAGCAAATTACTCAAGCAAATAAAATCAATAGCTGGGTAAGACATTAAATATGCTCGACTCATGTAGAAGGTGAATGAGGGCTTGATCTGGAGGTACTGGATCAAGGATGGGTTACTATATACTCGAGGTGGTAGACTATTTTTGCCTAAGTCTAGTGAACTTTGAAAACATTTGCTAAGAGAAACCCATGACTCATAGTGGACTTGGGCATGGAGGGAATGCTCATGTCGTTAACAAAAGCCTATTACTAGCAAAAGTTGACAAGAGACGTGGATGCCTATGTCGGTACATGCTTAGTGTGCCAACAAGACAAAACAAATAAAAGAAAAGAGGCAGGCTTACTCAAACCTTTGACTATTTTGGAGCACCGATGGGAGTCGATGTCGATGGATTTCATTATGGGCTTTCTAAAGTTAAAGGGAGTATTCGCCAAATGGTGATTGTTAATAGGTTCTCAAAGTATTCTATCTGTGTTCCTATTACTCAACTGTGTCTAGCTAACATGGCTATTAAAGTGTTTTTTAAACATGTCATGAAACTATTTGAGCTGTTTAAAGGATATTGTGAGTGACAAAAATGCTAGATTCATGAGAAGATTTTGGACCGTGTTGCAAATATGATGGGAACATAACTAAAGTTTTTTGCAGCAATTCATTCACGCATAGATGGACAAATGGAGAGGGTAAATAGCTTGTCGAAGGAGTATTTGCAGCATTATATGTTCATAAGCCAAAGGGATAGGCTTGAGTTGTTCGATGTAATGCAGTTTTGCTACAACATCCATCGCTCATCATCAATGGGCCTAAGTCCTGCATAGTTGCCTTTTGGGCAACAACCAATGATGCCTTGTGAGATAGCCAAGGGAAAGAGCCAACGAAGCTGCCCAGCAGCCTACCTTTATGCTCACAACAAGCAAGAGTTGATTGATCAGGTAAGGGATTCTTTTCAAGGCATAAAGGCATATGAAGAAACATGCTACCAAAAAGAGATGAGACGCTGAGCTCTAAGTTGGGGATAAGGCAGTAGTGAAGCTAACCTCCCAAATTTGGAAGAAAATTACGAAGAAAAGAGTTCATCAAGGGCTTATCCCAAGATAAATAGACCATTTGAAATTGAAAAAAAAAATTAGAGCGGTAGCATACAAATTAAAGCTGTTCTAACATTTAAAGATGCAATTAACATTCCATGTGAGTTTTCTCAAAGAGTTTGAGAAAGATGCTGATAATGGGCGCAAGCAAGCCAAGCGTGCACTGTCGGTAACTCAAGTTCAATTTGACAAAGAGATAGAAAAGATCCTTAATCATAAAATGGAGGACAATAGCAAGATGAATCGGATGACATACTACTTAGTCCAATGGAAAGGCACCAGTGAGGTAGATGCAAGTTGAGAAAAGGATACCACTTTGTGGTATTTTGAGAATTAGATCAACAATACCATAATAGCAAGCTGATGATCAAGTGGGACTCTTCTAGTGGGGGTGGTTTGTTAAACCTAAGTGCTTTGGCTTAGGCATGGTGTACCTTGCTCCATGCATGGACCAAAACCTAGAAGTGTGGACGGACCACACTAGCAAGGTAAACGCATGTGCTAGTTACAAAAACAAATGTGGGAGACTTGGCTAGAAACGAGGTTTCACACTTCTAATGGTGAGACACACTGGTGAGTTGGGAACGTGTGGAGTAAGGGATGAAGCACACAAGCTGACCTATAAGCCCACTCAATGGGAGAATGGTAAAGACACCTTAAATAAGCACCAACACTTGCGAAAGATGCCCAATGATGGGACACGGGGCAGAATCCGAAAGCCTAGCTTAGCATGGATTGAAAGTCTAGCAAGTCAAGATATTCTACAATGAGGGATATGGTCATTCGCTAGAGGAAGGTTAAGGTAATGGATAGAGAAGGAAGAAGTATCTATCACGAAAGCCAAAGGGAAGATAAGGCTCGAGTAGAGTCTGAAAAGGAAACTATCTCTTCAAATTTATCTAAAATGGTCAATACGAATAAGAGTGCTAAAAAAAAGCTTCAAAAGAGATAAGATCCTTAACTCATGAAAGAGTCCTTATGGCAGAAAGATGCGATTGAAACATTGAAGATAAGAATCTGTGTGACCAAGATTGATTGGCCAAAAATGTACCTTAGCAATGTGAGGTACAAGAGAGAGTGTTTAAGTAGAACACTCCTCAATTAGTTTACAAAGTGGGCCTTAGGTTCGTTTTATAAACATTTCAAGGAGTAGGTATGGCTATACTGCTACTGCCACTTAATTATGCTTCTATACTGCTATATTACAATATTACTATGGCTATACTACTACTACTATACTGCTTACTGCTACTAGTATACTGCTACTACTATATTGGTTTGCTATACTCCTATTATTAGTGCTATAGTGCTAACATAGCATTAAGAAAACTAAGACCAATTTTTAGAGTGTGTAGAAACCAATTGATAATTCAATAAAAGAAAAAGACACACAAAAGGATCAAATATTATAAATAGTAAGTAAAGAACAAGGCATCCTTTAGAAAAAACTGCATATTACAAATCTCCATTTTGATTAAAAACTTACAAGATAATAAACTTACCTTAACGTATATACATATGACATTAGTGAAGAACTAATAGATTTATTATCATTAAATCATTTTGTTGCTTTGAGTCTCAGTTAGGCGCCTTAAAAAAACACTATGAAGAAAAAAAAAAGAGAAAAATTGAGGGTCAAGTATCCTCTCGAACTACAATAACTCAAAATTTAATTGATAAAACACACAAAGTACATGATGGGTAATAGAGTACCTTTAAACAACTATTTTAATCATTCTTGGAAGAGAAAATTTATCAGTATGCATGGAGTGAGGCAAAAAAATGTACGAGGTGACAAATGATAAAAAAATATTATTCAATCATCATAACATAGTGCTTATTTGGGTGGTTAGAAGGCAAGAGCATAAATAAAAAAAAGAAAATAACTTGCTTAATTACCGAGATTGCATCTAAAAAAGCAAGCAAAACAAGGCCAAGACTGCAAACAAAGTTTTTAGCACTCCTCTGTTTGTAGGACTTCTCTCAATTGTAAAAGTTTTTTGAGTTCCAATTTTTCCATACGCAAATAGGCAAACATTATGCTTGTCTAATATTCAAGTCACAACAGACTTAATTTGTGTAGAAACAGTAGCTATATGTTCTAAACATACTATTAAGAATTTGAACAACATCATATATATTAACTAAATTTTTCATGAAAATTTACAAGGCAAATATCTCACATTACCTTGGCCATCCTCAAACCAAAAAAATATGGTCAAACTTGAACTACTACTTTGGAAGTATCAAAAGAAATGATATGGAGCTCATTATCCTAGGAGAAGTCAAACCCAATATGAAAATGCATCTGTTATATTTTAGTTTGGTTTAGTGGTCAACATCTATGGAAGAGCCTAATATTTCCTTTAAGCTCAATCCTTTTCTTGTAAAGCTATCTGCTTTTCAAAAATTGTCAAAATACTTCTTTAAGAGTCTATAAAATCATTATCAAGGATCAAATAACAACAAACAACTTAAAACCAAAAATAAAAAGAATGAAAAATTACAGCCTATTGTCACGATGCCATGCTCGTCGAGAAAGAGAAAAGCTCTAATGACTTCAGGATGAAGAAAGGCATCTACGATAATTTCTTTACTTGATCTAGGAACAATTTGTGCTGCAACTCTTAAAGTGAAGTCATGACTAAAAATGGATAATATTCAAATTTTTTGGATTAAAATGAGCAGATTAACCATACTTGACTAGATCAGCAACAAAATACAAGGAGATTCTCTTGTTAAAGTAAAAAGCAATACCATACTCGATAAAGTAGGAATAAATTTTTCGCTAGGTGTTGTCTCATGCTTATTTTCCAAAACTAGAACAAACTTAAGCATTGATTAGAAATCAGCATATAAACTAAAAAGGTACAAGTGAGAAAATTTTACCTAAACATCGTTAACTTTGGTTGACAATTTTCGTCAATATTGGAACAGTTAGCCACTTAAATAAAACTACTTCATTAATTCATTTTTATGCTTTATTCTCATCCATATAATGACAAATTTTTTTTACTAAAATTAAAAAACAACAATAGCCATAAAACAATAATGCAAACAAAATAATGATATCAAGTAAGAAAGTTATAAATGTTACCTTTGGTCATTATAAAATGTTGAATAGGGAAACTAAGCTATGAAACTATCCTTTCATTGACTTAAATCTTTCAAATTTTAGAATTTTTCCAGAAATGAAATAGATTTAACAAAGAATTGCGATTGAAACCAAAGCACAACATAGGAATTAAATTAAATCAAGAAATAAATTCCCTTTCCCAGCATTCATAAATTATGTCACATGGAATTGCATACAAGTGATTCCACATAACTGTGCTTCTAGGCACCAAATTCATCTGAATCCCAAGAATCATACACCTATATAAACGAACAATCTAGCCCATTATTCTGGGGAAGCATATAGAAGAACAAGCCTTAACAAGAACGTACAAAGGAACGGTGTTAAGGATCTTCTAGATATGATTTGACATTTGCTTTCTCTTTAGATTGCTAAAATATTGTTGGATGAAAGCCTAACTATCATTTGCTAAGATACTGATACCAATAAAAATATAGGCACATAAAAATTACAAAGCTTCTTAATTACTTCAGCTATACTTCTACAACATTCCTTTCCTCTTAAGTAGACATGTTGTAGGCACTGATTAATGCATCAAATAAAGCATTATGTAATGAAAAATAATTCAAACAGAATACAAAAAGGCTGCATGATAATGAAACCTTAATGAGTATGACAAAAAGTCTAAAATTGAGGGCATAACCAATGAAGTATACTTGCAATCGAAGATAACGCTCTAGAAAATAGTATTTGTCTCATAATGAAACCACAAGCAACAAAACTGAACCCAATATCATAAAATAAGATCGTTTCATAATGTAATTTACATTGCATGATGATCAAAATTAGCCCAACCCAACTTAGTTATGTTGCAGATTTGATCTCAAGCTAAAATTTAAAAATAAAATAAAAATTAGAGAAAAAAGATAAAGCAATTAAAAAATCCAAAAAAAATAAAAATTTAGAGAAAGGGAAAAAATTAAAAAATAATGTGTGCTTCTTTTTGCCCTATTTATGCCTTAATTGGAACAAAAGAGGGAAAAAGCAATGAAAAAGAAGGCATTAGGATTTCTTTAGGTAAAGCAAAAGGTTAAACATTACGGTAAGAAAAGAAAAAATAAGAGTTGTATTTGATCTAGAAACACTTGGGCTTGCCCTAGGCCAAGCTTAGTATCAATTAGTGAAAAAAAATACTCTAATAAGATTAAACATCTGGTTCGATATTTAACTATTTGTGAGTTTGATTAAGTGCAAAAATGGAGTAAGAAGGACTTTAAGCTCACTTATGGATCTCCTGAAAACGACTTCAAAAAAGTTAAGGTATTTGCGGTATTGTTTGGTTGGTTTATATATATTTTTAAGCATAACGATATGGTTTGACTTGAATAATATAAATTGTATCAAATTATATCATAAAATATTATGTAATTTGATCCGATTTGATGTAATTTATTTTTATCAATGTGTTTTCAAAACAAATATCAAAGACAATCAATTTAGAAGTTCAAATCTATCAAAGTTTATACAAAAAAAAATCAAAATATCAACTTATAATTCAAAATCAAAATTTATACAAATCAATCAAAATGATAGCTTAGATGTTTTCAAAGTTTGTCAAAGCTCGGCAAATTATCACTAATAAAATCATATGTTTATAACACAAAACTAATAAAAAATCAAACAACATAAACTAGAAAAAAAATTTTGAATTTTTATTAAATGTGATGTAATTTGGTTCGAAATTAAACTATTTATTTTTTAAAAAAGCCAAATCATATTAATATCAAATCATAAAAAATTAAAAAATAAAATGAAAGCAAATCAAAAACTAAGAAACCAAATAAACCAAAAAAAAAATCCAAGAAAAATAAAGTTGCTAAAAGAAAAAAGTGAAAGAAACTAAAAACACACAATAAAATAAAAAAACGAATGTAAAAAAATATAAAAAATCAAACTAACCAAAAAAATACATAAAAAGATAAAAAAAATCCCAAAAAATAAAAGATAATACATATAAAAAAGTAATAGTAAAAAAAAATAAAACTCTTTGCAATGCAACAAAACTGATTTTGTTGAAAAGAAATAGTAAAAAGTAAAACAAATATAAAATTTTAAAACAAAATATCTCCAATAAAACTATTTAAAAAATCAATAAAAATAAAAACAAAATAATAAAATGAATAAAAAACTTAAAAAAGAAAAAACAAACATTGGAAAACTTAAAAAATAAAAAATAAGAAAAGAATAATTTAAAATAATTTATGATTTGAAACAATTCACAAATCATAAAATATTTTATAGAAAAAAAAGAAAATAGTTTTGATTTGCATTGATCTTTTTAAAAATATATATAATAAAAAATATAAATATAAAATTTATCCAAAATAAATAAATAAAAGTATGTAAAAACTAAAATTAAATTAAAAAATTATATAAATGAAAAATAAAAAGTAATAAATAACTAAAAACTAAATAAACTAATAAAATTGCAACTATTTGATGAGGTCTAATATTTGTCATTATGTTGTATTAAAGTAGTTAAAGATAGTAAAAATTTTTTAAAAAAATTTAAAAATACAAAAAAAAAATCATAATCAAGGTTGAGAAATAAAAGCCAAAAAAAGAAATAAAATAAGTAAAATAAAAAAATCTAAGAAAAATAAAGTTAATAAAAAAATAAATGCTAAAAAAATTACTTAACAAAATAAAAATAAATATCATAAGAATTTTAGAAAAATCCAAAGTAATTAAAAAAATAAAAAAGAGTTTTAAAAATCCAATAAAATCAAGATAATACATTAAAAAAATCATAAAGCAACTAAACTGTTGGCAAAGAAAAAATTGACTTTGTTAGAAAATAAAATAAAATATAAACATATTTCAAAAAATCATTAAAATCAAAAAATGAAGATAAAAATATTAAAATATCCAAAAAAATTCAAAAAACTAAAAAATAATTAAAAACACAAAAAATGGGAATAAAATAATTTAAAACAATTGAAGAATCATAAAATATTCTATAAAAAATTGAAAAAAGATTTTTATTTTCATTGATCTACTAAATAAAAATATAATAAAAATAAATCAAACAGTAAAAATAATAAAAATAAAACAAAAATAAAAAACATAATAAAATATAATAAAATTTTAAAAATAAAATAAATAAAAATTAAAAAAACGAAAGCTGAATCAAATAAACTAACAAAAATTACAACCACTTAGTATAGTTTAATATTTGTTATTTTGCTGAATAAAAATAGATGAAAAAGATTAAGAAATATGAATAATTTTAAAAAATTAAAATATTAAAATAAATAAAAATAAAAAACTAAATAAACTAAAAAATTTTAAAAAAAAAGTTACTAAAACTCAATAAGTGAAAGAAGCTAAAAATATCCAAAAAAAAATAAAATATAAATATAAAAAATATAAATACTCAAAATGACTAAAAGAAAATTTTGAAAAAAGTAAAAACATCAACAAATCAAGAAAATACATATAAAAAAAGGCAACATATAAAAAAAAAACTTTTTCCAATGCAATAAAATAGATTTTGTTGGAAAAAAAAGTAATAGGAGATAAAATAAAATAAAATATCAAAAATAATAAAAAAAACATCAAACAAAATGACAATAGAAAAATAAAATGTAACCAAATCCAAAAAATTCAAAGAAAACAAAGAGAATAATTAAAAAAATAAAAGATTCAAAAACTTAACAAATAATGTAAAATAATTTAAAACAATTCAAGAATCATAAAATATTCTATAAAATTTGAAAACACAAATTAGATTTGCATTGATCTTTGAAAGAAAATTGTAATGAGAAATAAAATAAATCAAAAATAAAAATTTTAAAATATATATATATATATATAAAGTATCCAAAATAAATAAATAAAAGTATGTAAAAAATAAAATAAAATTCAATAAATAAAACAAATTAAAATTAAAGGTGACAAAACTAAAAATCAAATATACTAACCAGTTGGTTAAGTCTAATGTTTTTTAATTTATTGAATTAAAGTAATCAAAGATGACAAAAATTTAAAAAAATTCAAAATTCAAAAAAACTTTGAAAAATAAAGAAAATAAAATAGAAACAAATAAAAATCTTGTAAAACCAAATAAATTAAAAAAATAATTTAACCAAAAGAAAATAAGTGAAATAAAATAAAAATATACAAAAAATTAAAAAATATATGCTTGTAAGAAAAAATTTTAAAAACCTAAAATAACTCGAATGAAATAGTAAAAAATAAAAAATAAATAAATCAATACAATACATGAAAATAAAAAAAGAGGCAATAGTAAAGAAACAACATTCTTAATATAGCAAAAAATAAATTTTTTTAGAAATAATAAAGAGAGTCAAATCATATTAAACTATTTATTTTTAAAAAAAAAGTCAAATCATATTCATTGATCTTTAAAGAAAAAAGTAATAAAAATAAAATAAATAAAATATTAAAAATAAAAAAAATAAAAAAATAAAAAAACTGATAAATAAATAAAAATATGTAAAAAAAATATAATAAAATTCAAATAAATAAAAATAGAAGGTAACAAAAACTGAACCAAATAAATTAATAAAATTACAACAACTTTGTGGGGTTTAGCATTTGTTGTTTTGCTGAATTAAAACAGATAAAGATGAAAAAAATTAAGAAATATAAAAAAATTTAAAAAATAAAATAAAATAATAAAAGAACATAAAAAATATAAAAACTAAATAAACTAAAAGATTTAAGAAAAATAAAGTTACTAAAAGAAAATAAGTGAAAGAAACTAAAAACCCCAAAAAAATAAAAATAAATATCAAAATATTAAAAAAAATCAAAGTAACTTAAAGAAAATTTAAAAAAGGAGTAAAAAAATAGAATAAATCAAGATAATACATATAGAAAAAGGCATAGTTAAGAAAAAAACTCTTTCCAAAGCAATGAAATAGATTTTGTTGAAAAAAAGTAGTAGAAGATAAAATATCAAAAATATACATATAAAATAATCATAAAAAAGTAAAACATCAAACAAAATTAAAATTGCAAATAAAATGTAACCAAATCCAAAAACTGCAAAGAAAATAAAGAGAATAGTTTAAAAAAAGAAAAAACATAAAAGATTCGAAAACTTAAAAAATAAAAAATAAGAAAAATAATGTACAACAATTTAAAATAATTCATGATTCATAAAATATTCTATAGAAAAAAATTTAAAAACACAAATTAGATTTGTATTAATCTTTTAAAGAAATAAAAATAAAATAAATCAAAAAGTGAAAATTTTAAAAATATAACAGAATATAAACAGTATCCAAAATAAATAAATAAATAAAGTATGTAAAAATAAAATGAAATTCAGCAAATAAAATAAATAAAATTAAAGGTGATAAAAACTATAAATCAAATATTTTAATAAAATTGTAACCACTTGGGGACGCCTAATATTTGTTAATTTATTGAACTAAAGTAATCAAAGATGAATAAAATTTTTTTAAAAATACACAATACAAAAAGAAACTTTGAAAAATAAAGAAAATAAAATAGAAGTAAATAAAAATCTTGTAAAACCAATTAAACTGAAAAATGAAAAATAGTTTAACTAAAAGAAAATAATGAAATAAATTGAAAATGCACAATAAATTAAAAAATATATATTTCTAAGAAAAAATTTTAACCCAAATAGTTAGGATAAAATAATAAAAAAATAAAATAAATCTAAATAAATCAATACAATACATGTAAAAAAAGCCAATAGTAAAGAAACAACACTTTTTACATAGCAAAAAAATAGGTTTTTAAAAAAATAAATAAAGTAAAATAAAAATACTTCAAAAAATCATAAAAAAGGAAAAAGAAAATTAAATTAAATTAAAAATTAAAATGTAATAAAATCTAAAAAAATTCAAAGAAAATAAAAATAATTAAAAAAGATAAAAGAATAAAAAAACTTAAAAATATTATAAAATAATGTAAAACAATTCAAGAATCATAAATATATTCTACACAAAATTTAAAATTATATTTGCATTGATCTTTTAAAGAAAAATGCAATAATAATACAATAAATCAAATTACAAAAAATTGAAACAAAAATGTAAAAGTATCTGAAATAAAAAAAAAGAAAAGTACATAAAAAATAAAATAAAATTTAAAATTAGATAAATAAAATATAAGTAATAACAAAAGCTTAAAATCAAATAAATTAACAAAATTGCAACCATTTAGTGAGGTCTAATATTTATAATTTTACTGAATTAAAATATAAAAACATAGAATAAAAGAATAAAAAATAAAAAAATCATAAGAAATAAACAAAATAAGAATAAAATGAAATATAATAAAATATAAAAAATTTAAAGAAAATAAAGAGAATAGAAAACACAAAAAAGGTTAAAAAACTAAAAAATTAAAAATACAAAATAATTTCAAATAAAAAAATCCAAGATTCAAATACTTCTAACTCTAAAATTTCAGTAGAAATAGAGAATGCAACTTTTTTGAGAATTCATAAAAGCTTGAACCAATGCAAATGTAAGCTAAACTGAAAACCACTTATGATTCAATCAATTATGCATGAAAAATAAGCACATAACATGTTTAATCATTCCTAAAGAAGAAAGAAAACATAAAAGTAATTACCACGAAACCTATAAAATTAAATTATCATAATAGTAAAACAACTTCAATAAAGTTCATAAAAAGCCCCATAATCCCATCTGACTTACCCTCAAAATTTCGCAAAGGTAAGTAAATCACTTACATTAGGTGCATCTAATTCCCAATTTAGTAACCCACTTTCTCGAACCTTACAAAAAGGCCATTCAAAATCTTCAATGTTCATCCTTCATGCTTAAATATTTTCCAATATCTGGTTGGTGCAGCACCACGATTCCATGGGATCCTATTTCGTGCAATCCTGTGTTCGCTCTAACCTCAAAACCAAAAGGCATATCTGACATAGAAAACACCTAGACTCTATCTCCAGGCACTATACTTTCAATTATCCTTCCCAACCCACCTTTCAACATGTGATTCTTGTACCAAAACGACCTTTTAAAATTGAGTTTTAGCCAAACTTAGTGCTTTACATTAGAAGCCAAAAGATTCAATGATTGAATGGTCAAGTGAAAGTTACCTCCACGAGTGAATTTGCTTATGTAGGTACCAAGAGACACAAAATTAGGTCTGGTTATGTTGGTTGCTTACTTCACCAGAGACTTACTCACATAAAACACCTTGTTCTTTGTGAAACCTGAAGTAGTAACAACCAGTTTTGGGGTTGGGCCCATCATGGGAAGGGTTCACCATGATGTTCTTGAGATTATTTTTTCTTTTTTCTAAAAAAATCTATTTTGCTATGTAAAAAGTGTTGTTTCTTTACTATTGCCCTGTTTTACATGTTTTGTATTGATTTATTTAGACTTTTTTTTCCTTTTTTTCTTATTTTATTCTAGTTATTTTGGGTTTTTAAAATGTTTTTTTACGAATATATATTTTTTAATTTGTTGTGTATTTTTAGTTTATTTCACTTATTTTCTTTTAGCTAAATTTTTTTACCTCTTAGTTTATTTGGTTTTACAATTTGCTTCTATTTTACTTTCTTTTATTTTTCAAAGTTTTTTTATATTTTGTATTTTTTGAAATTTTATCAGCTTTGACTACTTTTATATATTTATTTTGGATACTTTTTATATTTTTGCTGTATTTTTAAAATTTTCTCTTTTTGATTTACTTTATTTTTTATTACAATGTTCTTTGAAAGATCAATGCAAATCTAATTTGTATTTTAAAATTTTTTCTATAAAATATTTTATGAATCTTGAATTGTTCTAAATTATTTCATATTATTTTTATTTTTTATTTTTCAAGTTTTCAAATCTTTTATGTTTTTTATTTTTTTACAATCATTTTCTTTACTTTCGTTGAATTTTTTGGATTTTATTATATTTGATTTGATTTTTTTTCATGATTATTATTTTTATATATTTTTGATGTTTTATTTTACTTTATCATTTATTTTTTCAACAAAATCTATTTTATTGCTTTCAAAAGAGTTTTTTTTTTCTTAACTGTTGCCTTTTTCTATATGTATTGTCTTCATTTGTAGGATTTTTTTACTCTTTTTTTTTTTTTAATTTTCTTTAAGTTACTTCGACTTTTTTCTAATTTTTATATTTATATTTCATTTTTTTAGGTTTTTTAGTTTCTTTTACTTATTTTTTTTAGTAATTTTATTTTTCTTAAGTTGTTAGTTTATTTAGTTTTTTATGATTTTTTATTTACTTTTATTTTGTTTTTTTATTTTTTAAAATTTTTTATATTTCTTAATTTTTTTATCTTTATTTATTTATTTCAACAAAATAACAAATACTAAACCCCATCAAAGTGGTTGTAATTTTGTTAGTTTATTTGGTTATCACTGTATGGCTTCTTTCTTCTTCCTAAGGAGGATTAAACCTATCATGTGCATATTTGTCATGCATAATCGATTGAATCATAAATGATTTTCAGTTTACCTTACATTTGCATTGGTTCAAGCGTTTGTGATTTTTCAAGAGCGTTGCATTTTTTTTTTTATTTTTACCAAAATTTTAATCTTAGAGTTAGAAGTATGTGAATCTTGGATATTTTATGATACATGAATTATTTTAAATTATTTAATATTGTTTTTTCTTATTTTTAAATTTTTAAGTGTTTTAATCTTTTGCTTTTTTTATTATTCTCTTTATTTTCTTTAAAATTTTTGTATTTTATTCTCTTTTTTTGTTTGACATTTTCTTTTTTATGATATTTTTATTTTTTATATTTTAATTCAACAAAATTACAAATAGTGGACATCACTAAGTGGCTGTGATTCCTTTAATTTATTTTGTTTTTATCTTTTGTTACTATTTATATTTTATTTATTTGATTTTAAATTTTATTTTATTTTTTACATACTTTTTTTATTTATTTTAGATACTTTTTTGTTTTTGTTTTAATTTTTCACTATTTGATTTACTGTATTATTATTATATTTTTCTTTAAAAGATCAGTGCAAACGTAATTTCAAATTTTTCTATAGAATACTTTATGATTTTTGAATTGTTTTATAATATTTTTTTACTTTTTATTTTTTTAAGTTTTTTAGTCTTTTATCTTCTTTAATTATTTTTGTTTTAGATTTTATTACATTTTTATTTTTAATTTTATTTTTTTTTCTTGATTTTTTTCGTGCATTTTTATTTTACTTTATTTTATTTTTTATTTTTTCAAAAAAATCTATTTTTTGCTATGTAAAGAGTGTTGTTTCTTTACTATTACCTTGTTTTACATGTTTTGTATTGATTTATTTAGATTTTTTCCTTTTTTCTTATTTTATTCTAGTTATTTTGGGTTTTTAAAATGTTTTCTTACAAATATATTTTAATTTGTTGTGTATTTTTAGTTTATTTCACTTATTTTGTTTTAGTTAAATTTTTTTATTTTTTAGTTTATTTGGTTTTACAAGATTTTTATTTGCTTCTATTTTATTTTCTTTCATTTTTTAAAGTTTTTTATATTTTGCATTTTTAAAAATTTTTGTCATCTTTGACTACTTTGATTCAATAAATTAAAAAATATTAGACTTCGCCAAGTAGTTATAATTTTGTTAGTATATTTAATTTATAGTTCTTGTCACTTTTAATTTTTATTTATTTTATATTTTGAATTTTATTTTATTTTTATATACTTTTATTTATTTATTTGGGATACTTTTTATATTTTTAATTTTTTAAATTCACTTTTTTATTTATTTTATTTTTTTTAAAATTTTCTTTAAAAGATCAATGCAAATCTAATTTACGTTTTTAAATTTTTTCTATAGAATATTTTATGATTTAAATTATTTTACATTATTTTTTTCTCATTTTTTATTTTTTAAGTTTTGAATCTTTTAAGTTTTTTCTTTTTTCAATTATTCTTTTTATTTCTTTGAATTTTTTTGGATTTGGTTACATTTTATTTTTCTATTTAAATATTTTATTTTATTTTATCTTCTATTACTTTTTTTTTTCAATAAAATCTATTTTATTGCTTTGGAAATAGATTTTTTTCTTAACAGTTGCCTTTTTTTATAAGTATTATCTTGATTTGTTTGATTTTTTACTCTTTTTAAAAATATTTTCTTTAAGTTACTTTGAGTTTATTTAATATTTATATTTTATTTTTGGGTATTTTTAGTTTCTTTCACTTCTTTTCTTTTAGTAACTTTATTTTCCTTAAATTTTTTAGTTTATTTAGTTTTTATGATTTTTTATTTACTTTTATTTTATTTTATTTTATTTTTAAAATTTTTTATATTTCTTAATTTTCTTAATTTTTTTTTCATTTTTATCTGTTTTAATTTAGCAAAATAACAAATTCTAAACCCCTAATTTTGTTACTTTACTTGTTCTACTTATTTTGATATTTTTTATTTTTGTTATATTTTTATTATTTTTACTGTTTTATTTATTTTTTATTATATTTTTCTTCAAAAAGATCAATGCGAATCAAAATCATTTATTTAATTTTTTATAGAATATTTTATAATTCTTCAATCGTTTGAAATTATTTTAATATTATTTTATCTTTTTTTAGTTTTTTTTAATCATTCTCTTTAATTTTTTTGAATTTTTTAGATTTTGTAATTTTTTTATTTTCATTTTGTTTGAGTTTTACTATTTTTTGAAATATTTTTCATATTTTATTTTATTTTTTACTATTTTATTTTCTAACAAAATCTTTTTTTTTTACTTTGCAAAGAGTTTAGTTTCTTTACTATTGCCTTTTTTTTATATGAATTATCTTGATTTGATATTTTTAATTTCTTTAGTTTTCTTAACTTTTTATCATATTTATTTTTATTTTTTTGAGTATTTTTATTTTTTTAGTATTTATTTTTAATGACTTTATTTGTCTTAAAATTTTTATTTTGTTTGATTTTTTCATTTTTTTGATTTTATTTCTCAACCTTGGTTATGATTTTTTTGTATTTTAAATTTTTAATAATTTTCATCATCTTTGACTACTTTAATACAATAAAAGTTGTAGTTTTGCTAGTTTATTTGATTTTTTTAGTTTCCTGTTACTTTTTATTTTTGATTTATCTAATTTTTTAATTTGATTTTATTTTTTGCATACTTCAATTTATTTATTTTAAAGAAATTTTATATTTTTACTGTATTTATATTTTTATCATATTTTCCTTGAAAAGATCAATGTAAATCACAATTATTTTCTATTTTGTCTATAAAATATTTTATGATTCTTGAATTGTTTTAAATTATAAATTATTTTACATTAAAATCTTTTCTCATTTCTCATTTTTTAAGTTTTCTAATCTTTCTATTTTTCCTTTTTTAAGTTTTTTTATTTTCTTTGATTTTTTTAGATTTTATTACTTTTTTCATTTTCATTTTTATTTTAATTGATTTTTTTCTTTTTAATGGTTTTACTGGAAATATTTTCTTTTTAAATTTTAATTTTAGTTTTATTTTTTACTATTTTCTTTTTCAATAAAATCTATTTTGTTGCGTTGCGAAGAGTTTTGTTTTTTTTATTACCTTTTTATATAGGTATTATCTTGATTTTTTGGTATTTTTTGATCTTTTTTTTTTGTATTTTTTTGGTTACTTTGATTTTTTAATAAATATTTTACAATTATTTTTTTTTAATTTTATTGTGTGTTTAGTTACTTTCACTTTCTTCTTTTAGTAACTTCATTTTTCTTGGATTTTTTTCAGTTTATTTGGTTTTTTCAGTTTTTTATTCAACTTTATTTTATTTTCTTTTATTTTTTAATATTTTTATGATTTCATATTAATACGATTTGGATTTTTTAAAAAACAAATAAACAGTTTAAAATATTTAATTTTAAACCAAATTACATTGCATTTAATAAAAAGTCAATTTTTTTTCTTGATTAATTGTTTACTTTTTTATTAGTTTTGTCTGATAAACATATGATTTTATTAGTTGTAATTTGTTGAGCTTTGACAAACTTTGAACATCTAAGTTATCATTTTGGTTGGTTTATATAAATTTTGATTTTAAACCTGTAAGTTGATATTTTGATTTGTTTGCATAAACTTTGATAGATTTTGAATTTCTAAATTGATTATACTCGATATTTGTTTTGAAAATACATTGATAAAATAAACTACATTAGATCATATCAAATTACACAATAATTTATAATATAATTTGATACAATTCGTATTATTCAAGTCAAACCATATTGTTATACTTAAAAATAAATATATATAAACCAACCAAGCAACACCACAAACACCTTCACTTTTAAACTTATTTTTGGGAGCTCCATAACTAAGCTCAAAGTCCATTTCTTACTTCAATTCAACACTTGATTAAACTCATAAATAGTAAATATCAAGCCAGATGTTTAATCTTGTTGGACTATTTTTCCACTAATTGAAGCTAAGCTTGGCCTAGGTCAAGCGTAAGTGTTTCTAGATCAAATATTACTCTTTTTTTTTTTATCTTTAATTTTCAACCTCTTGCTTTACCTAATGTGCTTGCTAAGATATGTTACTTAAATCTCATCCTATGAAAAATAAACTATTAAAAATTAGGAAGAAAGAGACAATGAGTGAATAGAGACCCAATTTACACAGAAAGAGACAATCAAAATCCAAACTAGATAAAAAAAAACACAAATGCATGTTAGTTAAAAGCATAAGAAGAAAAAAGATGAAGCATTAATGAACAAAACATTTAAGCTCTCATTAGTTAAGAATAACATTTGATAATATTCATTATCATTTTTCTTTTCTATTCTCTTCAATTTCACTCATTTAAGTTTTGTTATCAAACAAACCATCAATGAAATGGAGTAAAATGGAAAAAATAAAAATCACAATAAATTACATTAAAGGATCATAAAAGACATAAAAGAAGCTGTAGATAAAGAGACAAAGTCACTGTTCTTAGGCAAGCCTTTCTTATTCTCGGGTTAAAAAAGAGGTTGAAAGGGAATTCTAAGGCTTTGGAGTTTTTGACTTTTTATTTCAATAAAGAGAAAGTAAGTCCTCATTTTCATTAGCTTTAAGGCACCAAATTTACAACGAAAGGAAGGTAGGGAGAGGCCAAACTCGTTCATGTATGTGTTTGTTAAGTGAGCTCCAGCCCATTCTCTTTTCTTTATGTGCATAATATTTAAGACATTTTATTTCGCAATCCAAAATGGTATGAGATTTAAGTATATGTAGCTAAATTATCAAATATGCAGGAGTAATGTTAAATGAAATAGGAGAATTCAGTCTAATTCAGCAAAACACTTAATTGAGTACAATAAAATCTGTTGCTTTGTGCTCATTACAAAACTTAAGATTGGTTATTCTTGATTCACAAAAAGAATTTACTTATAATTTTTTATTTTGTATTAGTTACTTAAAAAAAGATAAAACTTGATTATAATTTTGTAATAATTTTTTGAATTTTTTTTAAAACATTCAATTAAAATATGAGAGTTAATAAATTAAATTCGAATTAATGAATGGGATTCATCATTGAACTTAAAGTTCAATTATAATCATTCAAATTTACTTTCAACCACATTTGTTGCTATTAGAAAGCAAGAACTAATCCTCAAACTTGGGTGCAATCAACTACTTAATTGTTAACCATTAGCATCAAGTAAGCCATAGTTTTATCTTAAGCATGGAATGATGCACTTGCAACAAAGGCCATATCAATATCCTTCATTAAGTATAGGCCAATGATAATACATTCTCTATCAAAGGTTAACCCACATTAGTATATAAGAGATTGCAATGAGTCCCTATTGCAAACCCTCAAGGCTATGAATGTGATGATTGATCCCCATACTTGGGTGTATGAAGGCAAACTTTTTGTGCAACATTATCGATGCTTCAATCATTGACTATTAGCATCAAGCGAGCCATAGGCTTAGCCTAAGCATGGGATGATGCACTGGCAGCTAAGGCCATATTAATGCCCCTCGTTAAGCATAACAAGAAGATCAACAATGCACTCTATATCGAGGACAAACAACTCAAGTATTTAAGAAAGTATTAAGTTAAGCCACTTGTTGTAGCCTTTCAAGGTCGTGGCCACAGGCCTTGATCTTCATGCTAAGGCATATCGAGGTAAGCTCTTTATGCAACAAGATCGACAACATGATTGTTAGCCATTAGAATTATGCGAGACATAAGTTTAGCCTAGGCGTAGGGTGACGTACCTGTAATTAAGGCCACATTGATGTCCCTTACTAAGCATAGTAAGTCTAACGATGATACATTCTCTATCGAGGGCCAAGGCACTTGGGTATTCAAGAGACTACTAGTTTGAGCCACTTGTTATAAGCCCTCAAGGCCATAGATGCAAGCATTAATCCTCATGCTGAAATGTGTTCAAGCTTTTTATGCAGCATGATTAATGACTCAATCATCGACCATTAGAATTATGTGAGACATAGGTTTAGTCCAACCATAGGGTGATGCATCTATAGTCAAGGTGACATTGATGTCACTGGCTAAGCACAACAAGGCCAACGATAACACACTTTCAATCTAAGGTCGATCCACCTAAGTAATAAAGACACTATTGAGTTGAGTCATTTGTTACAAGCCCAAAAGGCTATGGAAATGAACTCTTTATGTAATGCAATCAATGACTTGATCGTCTGCTATTGGCATAGAGTGAGCTATAGGCTTAGCTCGGGCATGCATGATGCATGTGTAGCTAAGGCTACATTGATGTCCCTCGTTAAGCATGAAAGGCCAATGACATCAATCTCTTAACCGATGTTTAACCCATTTGAATATTTTAAAGATTGTTGAGTTAAGTCGCTTGTAGTAGGCCTTAAAAGGCGTGGACACAACAATTGACCTCCATCCTCGGGCATGTTAAGTCGAACTCTTTGCATAATACGAGAAATGACTCGATCATCGACCATTAACATTAAGAAAGCTATACATTTAGCCCAGATATAAAGTGAAGCACTTGCAATCAAAGCCACATCAATGTCTTTTGCTAAGCATAACAAGGCCAATGGTGATGCACCTTTTATGGAGGGTCAGCCTAGTTGGGTATTTTAGAGACTACTGAGTTGAGTCACGAGTTGCAGGCCCTTAATACCATGAATGTGAGGACTTATCCCCATGCTCAGTCTTACCAAGGTGAACTTTTTTGCTTAGTGTGATTAAAGATTCAATTGTCAACTATTAGCATTAAGCGAGCCATGGGCTTAGCCCGAGCATGGAGTTATGCACCTACAGCTAATGCCACATTAACATCCCTCGCTATGCACAATAAGGCCTACGATAACACTTTTTATTGAGGATTGACCTATTTAAGTATTTAAGAGACTATTGTGTTAAGTTGTTATTGCCAGCCCTTGAGGTCGTGGACACGAGGATTGATCCATATGCTCGAGCATGTTTAAGCAAACTCTTTGCGTAGCACGATTGATGACTCAATTGTTAATCGTTGGCATTGAGTGAGTCGTAGGCCTAGCCTTAGCATAGGGTGATGCATTGGTAACCAAAGCACATCAATATCCCTCGCTAAGCACAACAAGACCAACGACGACACATTTTCTATCAAAGGTTGAGCTACTTGTATATTTAAAAGATTGTTGTGTTAAGCTGCTTAGTGTAAGCTCTCAAGTTTATGGACATGAGGATTGATTCTTATGCTCGAGCATGTCGAGGCAAACTCTTTATGTTAAGCGATTGGTAACTTGATTATTCACCGTTAGCATCAAAGGAGGCATAAACTTACCCCAATCATGGGGTGATGCAATTATAACCAAGGTCACATCAATGTCCCTCATTAAGCACAACAATGCCTAATGGTAACACATTTTTTATTGAAGGTCGAGCTACTTGGGTATTTAACAACCTGTTATGTTGAGTCGCTTGTTACAAGCCCTCGCCATGCTTAGCCATGTCAAGGCAAACTTTTTGTGCAATGTAATCGATTACTCAATCGTCGATCTTACGCATCCTGCGAACCATAAGCTTAGCTTGGGCATAAGGTAATGCATTTACAATCGAGGCCACGTTGATGTCCCTTGTTAAGGATAATAAGGCCAATGAGGATGCACTTTTTAATAGTGATTGATCCACTCGGGTATTTAAGTGACATTGATTTGAGCCGCTAGTTGTAAGTCCTCGAGGTCGTGAATGTGGAAACTGATCCCCAAGGTTGGTCTTGTCGAAGCAAACTCTTTACACTACATCATAGACAACTCAATCATAAATGGTTCGAGAAAGCCATAGGACTAACTCAAGGATAGGGTGATGCAGTTGTAGCTAAGGCTACCTTGATGTCCCTTACTAAACACAAGAAGGTTATCAATGATGCACTCTTTATCGAGGATCAGCCCATTCGAGTACTTAAGAGACTTCTGAGTTGAGCCACATTTTGTAGGTCGTCAAAGCCATGGACTTAAGGATTAATCCCCATGCTCGAGCGAGTCAAGGCAACTTCAACTAAAATCACTTGTTTCAAGGAATAAGGTCCAACACACTATGCATTAACTTGAAAAAGAAAACCATCAAAAATTAAAAATTATTGAAAAAACCTAATTTGCGATTTTATCATATTGAATTGAAATCCATATCGTTCTCGTAGAGATTTTTGAATGCCTTAGATCCAACCATTTTAATTTTTATGACTATTAATAAGTAATTCTTTTACTCAAAGAATGATTATTTTAAAACATAATAAGAATAAATGACTATTTAAGAAATATTAGTAATAATAAAATTTTAATATGTATTTAAGAAATATCAATTTTAAATTTAAAAAACATTAATTTTATAAAAATTAAAATAAAAAATAAAATTTAATTTTTTAAATAAAATTTAAAATTTATATAACGTCAATATAACGATGAACAATTTAAAAATGCTCGATGTGATCTCGCTTTTGTATATATCTATAAATAAACATGATTATTTAATAAAATATTAGTAATAGTAAAATTTTATTATGTATTTAAGTAATATTCGATTTTAAATTTAAAAAACATTGATTTTATAAAAATTAAAATAAACAAATTTAATTTTTTAAAATAAAATCTAAAATTTATGTAATGTCAATATAAGGATGAACAATTTAAAAATGCTTAATGTGATCTCGCTCATATATATATATATATATATATATATACACACACTTAGAATAATCCTAAACCCACATATTATAGCTTTACTATCCAACATCCATAGATTTGATCCGTTTAGATTTGGTTGGCAGGTCTGGAGATTAGTTGGTTTCGGATCTGACCCGAATTTATTTTTTTTTTTAAACTTTTTTTTATAGATAGAGAGATGCTAGATAGTAAAGCCATATGGGTTTAGGAGTACTCTTAAGTTCCACAGGCTGTTACTATAATTTGATCCGTTTAGATTTGGTTGGCAGGTTTGGGGATTAGTTGGTTTCGGATCTAACCCGGATTTTATTTTATTTTATTTTATTTCCCTCACAGATGTGTGCCATGGAAGCGAAAAAGAGATCGAGCCAATCACCGCCAAGGCCCAGAACCAAGTTGATGTACAAAAACCTCACGAAGCCAACACCCGATCATTCCCCGTTAACAGAAAAAGAAAAGAAATTGCCAAAGAATTCGAATCTGTTCATTGGTTGAACAGGGTTTGCAGATTTCGAAAGAACTAGGTTTCTCGTCTTTCTCTGAACAGGTTCGCTTGTTTTCTTTTCAATTTCAAGTTACCATCTGCACCCCTTTTTACTTTTCATGTATTGATACATGCATTCAATTATATTATATATTTATTTTTTCGGTGGATTTTCTGTCTTTTTACTCTTTTGAGTATTGTTTGTATGCATTTAAAATTTAGAAATTGGTGCGTGCGCGAAGCAAAATCCTGTAACAGTTCTCTTGTGGTATATGTTCATATATGTGTATGCACATACATTTGTCATCAGTATGTGAGTATGGATATTTCTCTGGAGTAATAACAACTAAGCCTTTTGGCTCAGGAGGAAGTGATGGGAAAGTTGTTGGGTTCAAGTAGTTCAGGGGCCATTGACTCCTTTAATATTGGTTTTCAGGTACTTCTCTTTCCTATCATTTCGTTTTCATTGTCTTTTATTTTACCATGACCACTCATCTTCTTCATTCATTTAATTGGTCACAAAGACAAAAGTACCGATGGTTCTGCATTTGGGATTTTGTAGCTCTTGAAGAAGCATGGATGGAAAGAAGGTAGTGGTCTTGGGGTCTCAGAGCAGGTCAGTGGCTTGGCTCCCTTTTGCACCTGTAAATCATATATTTTCTGTATTTTCTTTTGAATATTTTCTTTAATTTTATGTGGATGGTTACTTCTGTTGTAATTAGGTTTTGAAGTTGATTGAAGACCCCCTTGTTTTCCCTTACTTTACTGAAGAGGACAAGAAAGTTATTTACTAGATAATTCTGCTAAGATTCTATAAGAAAACTCTGCATTTGGAGGACAGGAAATCTCCATTGGTCCTCCTTCTTGTTAATCTTGGGGACATGGTTAGGCATATCTATTATCTTAACATGTAAATAGCTTCTAGGGGGAGGCTATAAGTTTAGAAACTAGGTTTTACATATATCTTGTGGCTTTTTGCTTGATGTTACAAGATTTCTGAAGTTGAGATTACTTTGTCCAAAAAAAATCTGAAGTTCTGATTATCTTGTATGGTGGAGCCAAATAGACTACTTGTTTCTGACTTCTAAATTCCTGCATGTCCTTTTTCTACGAATTTGTTTGATCATATTCTCTCATACTAATACAGTAATACCAAAAAGGAAACTGAACTTGACTCTTTACAATCATAGCATCAACACAGAATTAGAGTCATTCAATCATGAGAAAAGAAAAAACAAAAGCAAAACTCATATCCATCTCAAAAAAGAAAAAGAAAAGAAAAAGCAGGGGAAAAAGCGCACCAGATCTGGTTCTCCAAACATGTGCTGTGTTGTCTTATCCTTCCCTACTTGGGTGCGTAAATATAGCCTGGTATTTCGAAAACATATTGCTCTGCCTTGCATTTCATTTTGAGTTTTGGGGAGGCATTTAGAAGTGATACCAATTGTGCTCAAGTGTGTTTCACTTGCCTTATCAGTAAGCGGATGATGACATCAAAGGCAAGTTATTAGACTCTTTTTTTTTTCCCCTAAATATTAAACCATTAGATAATGAATCTGTGAGGTTGGCAATCATCGGAAAGAACATGTTAAGTTATATTTATCTAAATGTACTTTTTTCTTTTTTTACCTTGATGGGAATGTACATTTGGTGTCACAAGATTTATGATGGTAAGCATTCTTAGTTGTCATTATTTGTGTACTTGTAATATAACAATTTAATAAAATTGTGGATTGGCCCCCATGGGGTTGCCTAAATGGTCAAAGTTGAACGGAGTGAATTGTAAACTCACACGTTATGGATTGGCTCCACCCTGCGGATGAAACTCATCCTAAGAATGGACTGGGTCTTACAGGACTAGGACATCACTCACGGAGTTCATCATCAATTGCCATGGTTGGCTTTCTGGTTTTCAAGAAGGGGGGAAGAAAGTTGTGGATTACAGTAAATGAACAAGTTGTATCCTTGCTGGGAAAAGAGATTTTTTTTTTCCCCCTTATTGACTACCTTTTCATTTCTTGTTTCTTGTAGTGCAATTTGTTTCCCCTATCATCTCTACTGCATTACATTCTTTATAGCAAATCTTCTCATTCTCAACTGCAATTTGTAACTAATCAAGTTATCATCCAAGCAGGGTATATTAGAGCCTGTAGAAATGCATATGAAGAATAACAAGCGAGGCTTGGGAGCAGACAAAGTGAAGAAGAAGGCGCAAAATCCTCGTGATAGTCTTGCTTCTCGAAAAAATGACAAGGTGGGTGTCATTGGCTTCATAAATTCTCTCTTGGACAAGCTTTTGTTTTTTATAGGTTTTTATGACTTTGACTAAGGAGGTCCATTAGGAAGAAAGTTGCTTAGCCAAGGAAATTTTTGGAGAGGGATTATAGCTACAATGGAACAACTTGCATAAAAATATATTTTCATGGGAGGGACAGAACTTGGCTGTACGATTATCGTTATTACAGCTCAAATTTACAATGCTATTTGAATTATGAACTGGGAAACCATTCATTTTAGTTATACACGCAATATTAAATGAGGAACTAAAACCAATCAACTGCTGATCTGGTGGCTACTGGTATATGATTTTAACCTGACCACAATTTTCATTGTTCAGACTGATTTCTCCCCATATTCTCCCCCATGCTGTCCCTGCCCAGGAAAAGAAAAACTTCAATTCTGGAATCGCAAACCTAGATCTTGGATGCCCTGTATCCACCTTTCAGTGAGCTGTGCATGATAGCAGAAGAAGATGGTTGATTCTTCGGATGAGATTCACTGTGTAGGAGCCTAGATATGTAAATAAGTTAGTTACTTCTGAGTGTCTAGGTCATAGTCCAATATTATTTTGAATGGATGTCGTTGAATTCCACGCAACTTGGTTAATGGTTCACAAAGCCACATTTTTCTCTCTCACCCTGTCTTTCCCTCTCTTTGTTCTAAGATTCAGATGGCTCTCTATTAGCAATACAACCATTTCATAAAGCATCTCTGCCTCCAAATTTCTTATCATTTGATGTGATATTGCTAGATTGACTGTGATATTGCTAGATTGACTGTGGTATTATGATAAATGCCTTGTGAAGTTATATCTATGTGGTGTAGCAATTTGTTGTAATATTTTGATTAGGTCAAATTTTAGCATAAGGTTTCAGTGGAGATAAATTGTGACATACTTGTACTTTGTTTTTCCTTGTTATGCTATACTAGATATTTCTTTGTTATGCCTTAGCTGCTTATTGATATTACTTGTGCTGTGAATTTCAGGAAGAATTACCTTCAAAGAAAGCCAAGTCACTTTCTAAAAAAAAGAGGAAGATAGAGGAGTTGGAAAAGCACATGAAAGAGAAGGAGTTCGAGCGGGCCTTTTTTAGGGCGTTTTGGCCTGATAATGTCTGAAAACATTAAATAGTTCATCTTGCCCTCTCCACAAAGAAATTGGAAATGGAGAAATAAGAGCATGTCCATTCAATCTCTATATAGGTTTTTTTTTTTTTTTTTTTTTTTTTTCTCTTTTCTTTTTGTCTTGTTTTAATTACCTAATATGTTGGCATGACAAGTCCACCATTGTTACCCGTTTGGGTTGTAGGAGCATTACTTCTTGGGTGCATATGGAAGAGTACTGTTATGTTATGGCTGCAGAACAAAGAAGGCTCACCTGTTATTATTGTATAGTTAATGGCTTTGAGTTGCAAGCATTCTGAAATCATTTTACCATTTGATTGCTCTCATCTTTACAAAAGTGGAAAAGCTCAACAAATGTTCATTTCTTTTTCTTGCTGTCATCAGCTCTATTGAGCTGAACAGGAGCTGCTGGTATCCTAATCCACCATTCTCTTATCCGCCTCAGCCACCTATCACTGCTTTCTTTCCTGTATGGGAGTTCCCTTGTGAAGCCTTCTATGAATATTGGCAGAATTAAGTATCTCAAAGGCACAAATGCAAATGCAGCAGCCATGAAAACCAACATTAGCGCAACCCTGTCAGTGGCCTGGCAACAGTCAAAAGCAGATGAAAGATGAGCACCAGTGGCAGCTAATGAAGAGACTTTTTATTTTCCGTGTAATTCAACTCAAAGGGCCACAGTCTGTATATTTGTGTGTCCGTGTGTGTATATTTGTTATATTTCTAATGCTGTGCTTTAATACCAAGTTTCATTCAGGTTCCACATGTTCATGCACTATCTTTGTTCCAATGATGGGAAACCATGAGACTGGAGTCTAGAGCAACAACCAATTTACAGAACATCCAAATGCATGTAAGCAATATAAAATACCACTACCAGGTAGTAGAAGACATTTCTCGTAAAATCACCATTAACGCTCTGTTTTTCTTTTAGGAGACTAGATTCAAACAATCATTCCAGATTATACATGTCACAACTAAGAAAAGTGTTCTTGGTTCCCTGTTTAGTAGACTTTCAGAGACAGGCTAGAGAAGATCTTCAACAAGGAGAAGACCCTTTCTGACTAAATTTTAATGCCCTTAGTTTAGTGTCAAATGAAAGTCAATCCCAAGTCAAAGAATAGTGGGGGCAATGTTGATTTCAGTGCATGATACAGGTTAGCAAGCACACAAATATTCATAAGTATATATATACACTTGTATGTGCATGCGTATGAGCATTCATAAACATGCACTGCATGTTATATATAGACTTTAGTATGGTTGGGAGACATACATGTGGTAGTACTGCAAATAAAATAGCTCGTATCTTCAGAAGAATGATATTTGCAGCTTGGATTAATGATTCAACTTGACTGATGGCTTCTTGTAATGTCAGAAGCTGCTCAACTGCGTTTTTATTTGGGGGAAGTGTAATTTTGAAGGCCTCTAGCAGCTTCCCTCTGTTGAACTGCTTGTGCCAAAACATGAGAATTGCGAAGAAGATGAAAATTGATGGCAGGATGTACCTAATCCACCCCCTGTGCATCAGTAATCACTCCATTAGATAGCTCATTTTGACGTATGTTAAAAGCTAAAATTTCAGAAAACTTGAACCGATGTTAATACATGTACTGCATTTACCACAAGAAAGACCTTTGAAAGCTTGCACTCAGAAAATTTACCAATCAGATGACTCTAACAATCTGGTCTATCAAATTAAAACCCAACACATTCATATTAGAAACTAAGTTAGATTCATTTCTAAAGACAAAAGAAAAATGAAAGGAAAAACCTCAAAAGAGAGGTAGCATGACACTAAGGGTGCTTCTTTGTACATAAGCATAACTCCAATTTTCTTCAATAACAGCAAATAAGACAGAGTTTGGTATTTCTGCTGAATCTACATCTCTTTCTAAGGTTGTAAGAGAGGATGACCAAATTGGACCTTTTACACATCTGTTAGGTGTTTATTAAGATAAATAATGATTTGGTAGGAGCTGAAGCAAGAGTGCAGGCATCCTTGATATGTCTTTAAAGCAGAAGGACATCTAAAGACATCATTGTGTATGCTGTATATTAAAATAGCATTTCATTATATGATAATTTCTTTCATATTTATCAAACTTCGTTATTAGAAATATTGTACTAAGAAAACATATTTGATATCCTAATAGGATCAGTACAAAGTAGATGACATTGATCTAAGAAAATTGGAAGTCCGACAAAATATGGAACAGTAATGTTAAAAGAGGTATTCCATGTCAAACTGGTACACAACTTCCATTTAGATTCTACTGTCAGATGAACAGGTAAGTTTTTTCAGGAAGTTATTCCCATATCCAAGTCTAGAGGGTCCAAGACTAAGTTCCTTCTATTTCCTCCCTAGAAGCAAACAACATGGAATCAAATCCAAGTTTGGCAAGCACCTTGTAGACATGTTACCTTATAATGGCATAGCAGCTTAAGATAAGAAACACTGTTGATTTAAAAGGCTCTTGCCAAGAAGCCAAATGTTGAAGCCGGTTAGCTAATTCGATAACAGGAAACAGCAGTTCCTACAGAGAAGTAAAAAGGGAAACATCATCAACTCTTCAAACAAACATTAAAATTTTAGCACAGAAATTCTATAGAAAGAAAACCAATAACCATCTCATGGTGGACATCTTTTGGAACAAATGCTATCAATGAAAATAACGTCAATAAGCATGTACTTGGATGTGCACATGCAAAATGACTATTTGATCAATGAAAGTAATTTCAATAAGCATGTTCTAGAATGTGCAAATGCAACAAATTTATACAATGTCATGGACCACCCTTTCATTGAATCAAACAGATTAAAGAAAACGTTTCCGCAAACACTGAAGTATTAACATTTTGATTTCAGAGGTCATTCGTCGCCTTCAAAACCTTTTGCAATGGTTCAAAGATCACAATATTAGTTCAGGCAGAGTGACCAAAGTATCATCTAGGCACTGTGCAAAAAGAAGACTGGAGTATGATGTACTTTGTACTCCCTGGAGAAGAAAATTAACTCAATCGAAGAAAACAAACTAAAATTTTTGAGATGAGAACTGTTGAGTTACTATATAAATTCAGCCAATTGGTATAGAAGTCATTAAGGCCTAAAAAGAACTAATGAACCTTCAGCAACGCAACATTGGTATCAATCCCTTCCACCTTCACTTGGTCTACAGTTGCCTGTGCAGCTTCAGCCCTCCCAGTGTCAGACATTGACTGTTTTACAGCTATCTCCAATGGACTTGTCTCCCCAATACAAAAATCTCCAACTATTGCTGTTTCTTCTTCTAGATTTACCTCTCTCTGTAAAGTTAATCCAAATTGTTTTAGTGTCAGGAGTGAAACTGGGGACAGTGTCAGTGGCCATTTCATATATTGCATCCCAGACGTCTCACGCGGTGAAGCACTGATAGTTATAAGTGCTAAACGACTGGATAGAGTTCCTAAAATCGTATCTCCTCCAGGTAGACTTTCAGCAAGGTTAAATGTAAGTAAAGTTTTGTATTGGGAGGAGTAGACATGGAAAGCTTCCCTCACTGCACGATATCGGAAAATGCCAAGAATAGCCCTTGCAAGTACTTCTGACTGCTGAATCTCTTTGAAATTGTGTTTTTCAAGAAACCTGTGAGCGCGCATTATCTCCAAACATATATCCAACCAATAGTCCCGGCGAGAATTGCCTTTAAATTCAGGAAACTCAAAATAAACAGGCTCTGATCTGTAAATGTGAAATTGGAGGTAAATAAATCATAACTTGTATAAAAATGCAAATTCTAAGTGAGATATATCAAACAGATAGCATACATTGATGTTGATTTGTACATAACAGCTTTATCAAAGAGTCGAGCACCCAATGGTCCAGTCAACTCAGGTTTTATGACCTGCTTCATGTCCATAGCTAGATCATATCTAACAGCTTTGTCATATGAACCAACTCCCAATGATTCAAAGTATAGAGCCAAATTGGTTAGTGTCAACCGCCCTGCACAAGCAGGGATTTGATGGATATAAACATAGTTCATATCAATTGGAATAATTTCTCATATTTTCTGATGAAGTTCACAACAAAACATGTCAGAACAAAAGTTTACTTGTATATCATTGATTATACTAAGTATCAAAGTCTAATAATATCATTTACACGTAAACAAGTATCAAATTTAACAAAATTGAATATTTAATCAATCAAGTGAAACAGTACAGATTATTGACTTAAAACAGGCTGATTTATGCCAGCAGCTATGCAAACTGAGGACACCATGGGCAAATAAAGGACAGAATACTACCAAGAATGTGTACGTCACAGACATTTCATCAATCAATCAAAAATCAGTAGCATCTAATATAGTCATCAGTATGTCCTAGTTCTTGGGTAATACATAGCAGCATAAGCCAAAAAATTTATGTCTATTGGGCATAATACGCATGCATAATCTGATTTAGTACTCAGTCTTGAACTTCTAAATTAACATAGGCATCCAGGTTGTAAAATGATTTGGTGACACTATGACTCACCAGGCCACGCTGAGATTCCAATATGTTTCAGAACTGGTTGAACGGGAACTGCACCATCAACATCTAAGATGATCTCTCCCTCAGCAAGCTGAAGACTGGAAACTGAAGGTCCCAGTGCATTTTTTGCAGCCTTAGTAATCCTTTCAGAAAAAGAGGCATAATCTGGATGATGCTTTTTATTGATAAATTTAATGCATAACAAAAACAAAGCTAATTATGTCCTCCTTCATATCACAAAGTGGTCCAGGATGCCAATTAGTGGTAAACAACATGACAACTTGTAAAATATTATTGCTACCATTTATTCTTAAACTGTGCACATAGAGAGAGATATGAGTCATCAACACCTTCAAGATGACATCAGAGCCAAGCTAAGTCAGTGCCTAAGGATTAGAGATTTTGTAGGACAAATTTGAGTGGAGAATGTGGAAAAACTGGCTCACGAACAGGGCAAATCAAGAGATGGGCAGTCAATCATACACACACACGTGCGCGTAGAGATTTTGTAGGACAACTTTGAGTGGAGAATGTGGAAAAACTGGCTCACGAACAGGGCAAATCAAGAGATGGGCAGTCAATCATACACACGCGCACGCGTGCATATAATTTACTGGATCAAATGTTAGACAACAGTTAATAATCATTCCTTGCCTTTCCTTTTTTTTTTTTTTCAAAAGAACATAATTTCACAAAGCATCAAGGCAGTGCCACTCATGTCCAATTGTTAATCATCATCTTAAATACTGAAGAGCAGAACAGTAGCCCAAATTATGAAAATGAGATAAGTAAAGATTAATGTCTCTTGATTTCTTATAGGATATTCATTCCCAAAACTTCAGCAACAAAAACAGTAAGATGGTGGGGAGAAAAAGTAAAACTGAGTATCACAAATTTCACAGTTAATTGGCTGTCCCATCATGTTATTTAGTCATGGGCTGGCAACTTCATCATGTTTTTCTGAACAAACATCCTTGAGTATCACTTCCTTTTTTTTTTTTTTTTTTTTTTGGGGGGGGGGGACTTACTATTACCAACACCACAGGTCATTGGACAAAGTTTAACCAATTAAGGTTATGGAAAATCAACTACATCAATACAACTCAGTGTATAATATACGACGTTCCACTACCTCGGTTGGATATCCCTTCTCTCGTTTCCCACCACCCAGACACTTTTGTCTGTCCCATGTCAAGGCAGGTCGACACTTTCTGCCATATCACCCACCACCCTGCACCAGGGCCACCCCCATCAAAACCTCTAACAAAACCAACTATAAATTAGAGAAACACTTCGCCCATGGTCTTAGCTCTAAAAACTTTTGCAAACCCATCATACTTTATTCAACATCTTCTTTACTTTTTCAGGACTCAAGCATAAAACCCATCAACATCTCCCATTGACTCTATTGCTCCAACATCAAGTTGGGACAAAAATAAGATCATCAAATCAACTTTCACATCCAAGGTGCTAAGTGATGGATGGTGATAATTATGAAGTGATGTACAGGAGTCAGATGTGAGATGCAAGAATAAACAGTAAAAATGATTGTGAATATACGTAAAGTCGAACTAGAAATGGCGAAGGAGACAAAAGTACAGATACCTAGAAACGGTGAAGGAGACAAAAGTACAGATGTTTCAACACAAGCAACATGTGACATGTTTACATAAGCATATAGAAGAATGCAAAAAGTAAAGAAAATACGTAAGGGGCACGCCAGATTAGGAACCATTTAAGATCTGCATCTCCCCAAGACCTCGTATACACTTACTGTAGAATGTCCACGCCAACTCATTTGGGGATTGGGAACAATCAGGTAACCTGTTTAGTCTTTACCCTAATTGTTATCCTTTCACAGAAAATGGAAAGTAGATGCAAGCAAATAGGGTAGATAACACACTGAACTTGGAAACTTCGACACTAATGTTGAACATATACATCAATCTTTTCCAAGTTAACGGATTCTCTTGCAATGACAGTAACACCTGAAACCTACATTAATTGAACAACATCTCAAGCCCATCATCTAGAAGACATTGATTTATGGCAAGCATATGGTAAGCTGATATAACTCCACACTAAACTTTAATGTTCCAATTGATGACCTTACCAAACCACTTGCGGCCCTCTTCCACCAATGTATTTTAACAGCAATAGCTAAAAAAGACAGTTTTAGAATACTCCAAAACGATAAACAAATATATATATATTGTACAATCACAGCAGATTCTGAGGATACTCCCAATTAGCAATCATCCTTATGAAGTGAGGCCACTTACTGCCTCATCCAAAAATCTATTTCAAATCTCCAGTTCTATGTTATCAGGACTTGAAATGGTATCCCAATGAAACCAACAAAATACAAATAACATCCTTTTTCAAGAGAAGGTTCTTCATCCTCTACTTTCTCATTTGTAGAAGAAGCTATCTAATTTAATCATCTTATTTTAAGTTTGCAATAAAAGATGGAAGTTTGCCTTCATATACAAACTGATATCTAGGGAAATGGAACAACTATTGGCACCCAGAAAATTTAGGGAATTTATTCAATCTCTAATCAGAAGGATTACAAAGGCCAGACCAGCTAATGCAATCTCCTTGAATGATTGTACCAATGAGTTCATTCCTCATAAACAACACAGAAGAATACCTAATAAATTGCTCACGCTAACTTCATTAGATTCCAAAATATCTCTTCTGAAAACCTATTTGTACTAAAGACACAAACCTGGCTTAGCTTTGATATCACGTGGCTGGATATGTGAATCATTTTTTAGTTTCCAACAATCTGATACTGCAAAGATGTGATTGCGGGGAGGGTTGGCAGACTTGGATGCAAGAGTGATAAAAAGGGAGGAGTCAGAGGAACTTATAGCTCGAGGGATGATACAGTGAAGGAGTGGGCGACTTGTGCCAAGATGGAGGACGTCTTGTGATGTCAGAAGTCTAGAGCTTTATGGTTAAAGGAGGGAGACCACAACACAAAGTTCTATCATAGGGTGGCAAACAAGCACAGAAGATGAAACTTCATTCACTCGTTAGTAATAAATGGAAAGGAGGCTACGGATCCCACATAGGTGAAAGAGCATATCAGAAGCTTTTAGCAAAAACTGTATAGTGAAGGATCAAGTTGGAAGTCGAGATTGGATGAATTAGAGTTCAAAGAGATTGGCATAGACTTGCAAGGGTGGATAGAAGGACCTTTTGAGAAAGATGAGATAAATCCAGCTTTAATGCACTGTGTAGGGGATAAGGCCCCTCGACCAAATGGATTCACTAATGGCTTTACTTAAGAGCCAATGGGAAAACATGAAATTAGGGTTTCATGAGACTGGGGAATTTGTGAGTTTGGTAAATGCCCCCTTTCCAACCTTGATTTCAAAGAAGATTGAGGCTGCAACATTGGAGATTCTTGACTAATACGCTTGATGGGAAGCATATGTAAGGTGATAGCAAGGTGTTGGCAGAGGAACTATATCGCGTTGTGGATACTATAATGAGTTATATAAATCATTTGTAAAAGGGCGCCAAACATTGGATGTGGCACTAATTGCCAATGAGGTGGTGGACCACCTGATAAAAAAAGGACTATTAAGTGTTATATGTAAACTAAATATGGAAAAGGCTTATGATCATGTGGCACGTGACTTCCCATTGTACATTGAGGAGGAATATGGTGCGGAGAGCAATGATATGAATTGATTAAGAGGTGCATCTTTTCAGTAACCTTTTCTGTGTTAATGAATGAAGGGTCAACTAGATTCTTCAAAGCAACTAGGTGACTACGATAAGATGACCCTTTATCTCCCCTTTTATTTATTTTGGTGATGGAAGCTCGGGACAGAACATTCACAAAAGCAATTCAAACTAACCTATTGGGAGGTTCTGTAGTGCGTC
The DNA here is from genome assembly GCA_021397835.1 of Moringa oleifera. Lineage (NCBI taxonomy): Eukaryota > Viridiplantae > Streptophyta > Magnoliopsida > Brassicales > Moringaceae > Moringa > Moringa oleifera. Next base: position 392,097 of record JAJFZO010000902.1, on the reverse strand, counting down.
AAAGGGAGAGAGTAGTGTCTCACCTCCCATTTGCTGATGATACTATTGTCTTTTATGGGGCTGCAGAAGATCAATTAGTGAATTTGGAATATATTCTCATTGAGTTTGAGGCATTGTCAAGGTTCAGGGTGAACTTGGGGAAGAGTGAGCTTATTACCATTGGAAAGGCGGTGGATAGTGAGGGCTTGGCTAGTGTCTTGGGGTGGAGGTTGGGAACTCTGCCCATGCAATATTTAGGGTTACCATCGGGGCCTAGACACAAGGAAAAAGCCAAATAGAATATGATTGTTGAGCATTTTAGGAGGAAACTACCATATGAAAGAGGTTAATAAGATGATCCTGATAAAGAGTATCTTGACGAGTCTACCCATGTATTTTGTCTCCATTCTCTATTCCACAAAAGGTGGCAGCTAGATTGGAGAAACTATCAAGGCAATTTCTTTGGGGTAGTTTGTTGGAGAACTTTAAATATCATTTGGTTAGGTGGAGGACCGTCCAAAAGTCTATGAAAAATGGAGACTTAAGCATCAAGCCTCTACGAACTTTTAATGTAGCATTATTGAGAAAACGGTCATGTAGATTTATGGGGGAGCGACACAATATATGGAGGAAGGTGGTGGAGGCAAGGTATGGGGTGGAAGAGAGATGGGTTAAGGGAGAACCACGGTTGGCCTTTAGGGTAGAGAGAGGTTGTTTTGTGAGATTCTGGAAGGATATTTGGTGTGGTAATCAACTGTTAGTAGTTGACATTCTGGTCTATACAAGTTGGTGGGTAATAAAGAGACATACGTGAGTGAACATGTGAGGAGGGGGGATGGAGAGATTTCATGGGAGGTAAACTTCAAGAGGGTGGCACATGATTGGGAGGTGGATGTGTTCGGGACATTCTTTGGGAAGATTTACGCAGTTCGACTTAATGTTGAGAGTGATGATGTTGCTGAATAAAAAGGGGATCCCACAAGAAAGAATTTAGTTAAATCTTATTCCAAGGGGTTGAGGCGATCATAACAACAAGGTTGCAATAGTTCTCATGGGAACTTATTTGGAAGGTCAATACCCTTCCAAGGTGACTTTCTTTACATGGAAGGCGGCATGAGGTAAGCCTCTAATTATTAACAATTTGCAGCGAAAAAGGAAGGTGATGATAAACAGATACTTTCTTTGTAAGACCATATCTCACTATGATGCATCTGGTCCAAGGGTTTTTGTGATAAGGCGCTATTAGTACTGTGGCAACAATGGATGGTCTCTAATTCAATTATAAAGGAGTTAGCAGTTGAGAAGGATATATATATGCCTAAAGCTAAAAGGAAAATTGTGCGGTTAATCGCTCTAGTCATGTTTGGGATGGTCTAGAGGGAAAGGAACAAAAGAGCTTTTGAGGGGGTGAAACTCCACGTTTTGATTAAGGATAGATTGGGGTTACTATTTGAACTTCTGGGTAATGGGTAAATATGGTATAAGTGGGATACATCTAGTGGAATTCCCTGAACTCTTACTAGCCATTTGTATAGGGCAACACCCTATTGGTGCTCTATTATACTAGTACGATTTTTGTTTCTGATAAAAAAAATAAAGAATAACCAAATCATATCTTTAATAAGATTATACGAAAGACCCAAGAAAAGGAATCGATGGTTATGTAAAGGTTGTCCATGAGAGTATGATATTCGCAAAAAAAAAAAAAAAAAACTATATATATTTGGAAAACACACTTAACTAAGTCTTTGCATCCACCTAATGGCCATATGAATATGCATATGATTACTGAGAGCTAGTCTTCTCTTAGCCAAAATGCCAAAAAGCACCTCACCTATTCTACCTCATGAACCTTCCTGGTCCACCCACTTTAGATCCAAATCTCACTAAATAGACAGAAAAAGTACAAAAGATTAACTAAGGGGAGCAAGGACTTTATTAACCAAGTGTATCACATTCCAAATGACATTAGATGCCCATCCCTCATAAGTGAGGTGGTAGAGAATTCCAGGGCCCAAAGGGTACCTGTGACTAATCACTGGTTAATAAGTTGGAATCCCTAGGTTAAGACACCATATATATGCCTTTTCCAAAAAGTTTTCTGCCTTCTACCTTCACCCACAATTTTTTAATAAATATTACCATAAAAAGTTGGGCAGAGCATTGAACAAATCTTTGCACTTCCTGATTGAAAATATAGCCACAATAAAGTTTACATAGAACCTGAAAATAATCTTTCCTAGGATGCAGTATGTTGGCTAATGAAGAATGACCACAGCAACATAATTATGTAGGGTCTGGAACTCCTCAAAACCAAGAAATTGTCTTCTTTCCATGACAAACCAAGTAGTAAAATGATAAATTCCACAGAGAACACCCTAATCAGAATGTTGTAGTTGGACTTAAACAATTGATCCAAGCTTTAAGTTTTAATTGAACTTGGTCATGTGCTGTCGCAATAGTACAGCTTTATCAGAGAATCTGATAAAGATAGGAAGACCTGATGCATAATAAATCTACCACAACGTCATATAGTTCCCCAGAAAACAAGCCAAAAGAACAAATTTCTCATAAATAGTGAAAAAATGAGGGTATTTAGGAGCAACCATTAGGAAATGTTATGCCCATTTCATCCACATTTAGACTTGGACATTACATCAAGTGAGTCAGTAAAATTTCACTAATAGAATGCAATAAAAAATAAAATAAAATTAGACTATACAAAATTGATAGAGAAGGATGAGTTAGTACATACTTGTCAAGGGCATGAAGGTATTTGTCATATATGAGAAAATGAAGCCGATGGCCAGAAGAACTTGTGAGTGCATCAAAAAGATTGCGGACACTTATTACATCTGCTATGGTGGCACAAACAGGAGCTATGCGCGCAAAAGCCTCAGGCCCAACAGTTTTCTTGTCATCAACCTGGTTGAAAGTGGAGAATGTGATCGATGTTAGAATAACTAAATGTTGTACGAATTACGCAAACTAAGATTGTAATTAGTATCAGAATCCTGTCCACCACCCTACTGGCTTATTACACTAATGCTTACAAGCCCAAAAAAAAAAAAAGGCTATATTCATGAAAAGAACCTGCACAGCCATATTTGTGGAACTTGAATAAAATAGAGACCACCCATCTTCATCGTCTACTTCCTGGTTACTGGAAGACACAGTTTCCTATGGTTGAAGAGCAGGTTCAGGAAGCATTGTCAGGCACATGAAAGCATAAAAACGGAAGGATCTATCTTCATAATTCTAACATTAGAATTACATCATTAATAAGAAACTCTAATAGACCTTACAAATATCATAACAGGTAACAATAACGGAATTGTCTCACTTTATGTTGAGGTTCACTTTCGACACAGGGAGCCTCCCATGCCAGCATCATGTCGTATGTCAAGCGCCGGAACCCGGGGTCACTTAAATAATCTGGATGCCTCATTAATTGATGAAGCGCTTGATAAGAGCAGAACTCTAAAAAATTCCTAGCATAGGTGAAAAGCTGCTTAACACTCTCAGGCAACTCTATGTCAAAACAATGCTGTAATTCTTCAGTAGAGACTTTAAGGATCCTGCAAGGGCATCAATATGTTCCACGGCATCAAATTTACAAGAAAGACTTCCTCATAGGATCCAGAAGTCCTCCAATGCAAGCTGTAAAAGATGTTGTCACCAGAAACAACACTGGCTCTATGCATTGTTGACCTGGAAACAACAGCTCATATCCAACATACTGATTGACATGCATCAATACCTATGGAAAGATTTTACTTTTTCCACTTACACTGTTCAGAATTAGAAAAGTTATAGAAATGAACAAAAATGTTCAAGTCGATCCAGTTTTGTTTTTCTTGCTCCTATCTGGGGTAGAAGGATGTCTTAATTTGCTTCTAAAATTCATTAGAGGAAAGTAAATTAGCTTAAAAAGCCAAACTATACCCACCCTCCTTTTGAAAAATGAAATTCAGCAAAACAAGCTAACCATAAGAATCCAAGCCTAAGTTGGGTTTCAGGATCTGCCTGCTACACATGAGATGCTTCTCTACAAGGCTATGATGGAAAACTAATACAGACTCAAGTACGATGCCTCCAAAAATTTCACAAAATACTAAGATTTTTAGTTCCATAAGTCATTTTTTTTGCAGGAGATACTAGATTGAGCAAGCTCATGTGTAAGAGTGCTCCATAGTGAGATAAAAGGGGCAGGAAAAGGGTAGACGCTAATAGAACAGTTCAAGCCAAGTTGTGGTTCATCGATGTATCATCTACAATCTTGCATTACGTGACCAATTTTCACCAAAACTAACAGCAGACATCACAAGTCATTAGGCAATACAAAATTAAGAATCTAGAAAAGAAAATTTTCCATTAACTTTGCATCCCTCATTCTGAGAATTGTCCCTCAAAAATCAGATATTAATATAAACCCATCCATTTAGGTTTCAATTTCAGCTTTTTCTCGCGCATTGTTACTTGAACACACTGCTCATGTTTAAACCAGCAACCAAAAATAGACCAAATTCCGAATCAATCAATTTAGCAAAAACCCATAATCAAATACATAATATTTAAACAAAATAGAAATACCGTGGACCTCCCGAACGTATGAAAAGTAACTTTCAAGACGCTTTCTATTAGACGTTACATCAATAAATATATGCATTGCATGTGTGTTTACACCATGTGTACATGATAATGAAGAAGAGTGGGAGACGGACAGATTACTTGGAACAACGAGAGACGACAGAATTGGCAAGAGCGGAGAGCTGAGGGATGGGTCTCGGGGAATGGGAAGATGATGAATCGTTTTCTTCATTGGCGCCGGCTGATTTGTTTCGCTGGAAGAGAGATTTTAAGGAGTTTTGATGGGTTCTCATGAAATTCTCCAGCAATCCCATTTTGACACCGCCCTCCATTTTTACTCTGATCACGATCAGCAGAGACAAATGCGTTGGTATAGGAGTAATAGAAGTAAACAGGTTATCCTAAGAAGCCAACAGAAGAATCAAGATGGGGAAACGGTTAATTAAAGCTCAGATGCCATCCATTACTGTGATTTCTGAACTTTTCAAGCTACCTCCTGTGTTTGCATATCCGACCCTCTTTCTGTTACCTTTGTTCCTGCCCTTTCTCGCGCCACTTTCTCTTTTTAGCAGTTTCCCCTCTTTCACAGTTGTCATAAACAAAGAATATGCATGCATGACAAGAATCGAAGCCTAGTCATGATGGATCGCATCATCAACAGATCCACATTCCACATTGCATTATCGATCTGGTGGTGACAAATTAGTACACGATCACATGGGAGGCGGCATTATCAACTGACCAACTTATATAAATGGCTGTCATAGCTGTTTTCGATTTTTACTCTCTTTTAACGAAAGAAACAAAAAGGACAGTGCAGCATCTTTCTTTGCTATGAAACAAACAAAAGGCTTGAAATTTTCATTGTTTACCCTGCTAACAGATGTTAGACCACCTAATATTTTCTTTTATATTTTTTTATAATACTTTATGCTGATTTTGTTTCATTTAAGATATAATTTTAACCAAAAAAAAAAAAGGTTTGATGAAGACCCACTCTAAGGTTATTACCTGATTATTAAAAATGGACTGAAAAATTGTTGCGGACTTGAGGAACTCTACAAAATATGTGACATATCAACCAATTTATTGTTTGATATGTATACATACACATTTATTGATAAATGTAAAAACTAACTTTCAAAAATTCAATTTATTGATAAATAATTATCAATTTATCTAAATTTATTTTTTATTGTTAAATTTAAGATCTATAAAAACATTGAATCTTTTATTTGTTAATTAAAATTTTCTGCTTCATTATTTTATTATCAAATAAAAAGTTATAAAAATTAAACTAAAACAAAAGAAAAAGCTTCAGCTGAAAATTAAAAATCTAAAAATGAAAAGGGCCAACGGATTGCTCTGCCACTCAGCTTTGGGCCCAAATATAACTTTTACACATCAAGCTTTTTTATTTTATTGTGCAGATACTGAAAATATGGTTAGGCTGCTGGCGATTAGCTAGCGACTGGCACAGAGCAGAAGCTCCCTTTGTTTTGGAGAACTATTTGCGAAAGAAAAGAAGATGGGTCAAGTACAGAGCGACAAAATGGCGGCCGTAGGTGGTTTTGATCAGACTCAAACGCCAACTCCAAGCAAGCAATCATCATCGTCATCCTCTCTTCGACAAAATTCTCAACTTTCTTCTACTTCCATGGACTCTCTCATTGCAGGTCGCTGCCTCTCTTCCAATATGTACCCGAGCGTGTATATATAGACTGTAAACATGTTATTTCTTCTAGATATTTGTATTCACGCACTGCGCACCTATTGGCAGAAATAGCTAATCTGTTGCCGCTAGTGCAATTAGTAGTTGGTTTGTTATGTTTTCTCTTGTGTTCCTCTTTTCAAATATCTTTGGATGTTTTTGATTACCAAGAAAATTTACATGGAGAGCTAAATTGTGCTAAAATGGGTGTATGGGAGAAGTAATTTCCAGTGATTGATGCCACTTGATATGGTTCTTTGTCTTTGACAATTAAGATTATGAATTGTAATGATTGGAAAGAAATAACAAGCTATCATGAAATATATCTTTTTGGAGGGGGGAGGGTTGGGTGTGTTTACATGAAGCTAAACTGAAGTCCACCCTGAAACAAAATTTGTCAGCGTTATTAACAGTATAAAAATGAGGGGAACAAAAAAAGAATTAAGGCTGCTTTGGTATCGATTTAAAGTACATGTAGTTTTATTTGGCGTGTTTCATAGGCCAACTTCCAGTTATTGTATTTTCTCTTATATGACATACACCATACCAGTGTCAGATGAAAGAAATTTAAATGATGACATGTGTATGGTTAGCGTTAATGCTTAGAAAGACTGATGTTTTCTCATAATTCCCGTACTTAAAGTTTTTAATTGATGATATGTATCATCATTTGAAATCAACCATAAGATTTAGACTCTAGTTAGTTAGTGGCACTATATATTTCCTATTGAAAATTCTAAGAAACATGGGGGAATCTTTGACTCTGAAAGTAGTTTGGGTGTACATCAACCTATCTTACATTATTTGTAACTGCTGTCGCCTTAACATTAGTCTCAGCCTCTATTTGTCTCATAGAGTTGTAAAGCTTTGGTACTTAGAGTCTTCTTGCTCTTTTCTTTGCCTCACATGCATTTCCAAAATTCTGCCATGGAGTAACACGAAAGTGAAATCTCAAAGACGCCAAAAGGCAAGAGAAGTCAGGCGAGCTTCATGTTACCTAAATTGTGTTAATAAGTGCTTCTGATGCTTTCATGTGCTTCAATATTAATGCCATCAAATTCTTTCCTATTCGTTTTTGTTGGAATTTTTGGCTAATACACTACAAATTATTTATATGTGTTTTTTATGAACATCCTTCTATTATTAGAATCTTGATATCATTATGTTATGCATGTTAAATGTATGAATGCAAACAAGGAGGAAATGGTTTAATCTTTTTCATCTTTTGCAGTATCAATTTTTTATGCATGTCATGACTCTGTAATTTTCCTTGCCACCAAAAATAATAATAATAATAATAAATAAAAAATAACGAAAGAAAGAGATCTCTGCAATTTCATGGCCTTTTGATAAATGGTCTGCTAGTAGCTGTTACAATCGTCTTTCCTACTTCCCCAACAGGGAAAGCCTGCAAGCTTAAGATTTGCAAGGCTGTGCTGCATAATGAACTTTGAAGGTGCATCTAATGTATTGGTTACTGCCTGATTTATTGCTTGCAATATTTGACATTCTATCATCTCTTGATTTGACAGAAGCTGCAGCATATGGCGATGATGAGAATGAGGTTGGCCTACATTTTTAAACAGAATGAGTGACTTTTCTTTCTTCTTATTTTAAAATACAAAGAATTACTTCAGAAGCTGAACGACACATTTCTCAGTCTCTTGAAGCCAAGGCTCAAAAAGCATTAGAATGCCCTTGCATAGCAGATCTGCGAAATGGCCCATGTGGATTTCAGTTTTCAGAGGCATTTGTCTGTTTTCTCAAAAGTACTGCTGAGGAGAAGGTAATTGTTACTATTTAATGGTGCCTGCAACCTTGTAGAGCAGGTAGAGTAATGCATGGGTGTGCACTTTTCACTCTTAAATCTCATTCATAGCATAATTTAATTGTTAGTAAGAATTGAAAGGAAGAAAATGAGAGATAACTCTTGTTGCCTCAATAATAAAGCTGAAGGTAGCGCACGTTGTCTATGATTCTTTCCTTTTGGTTGTCCATGAGAGAGAGCAGAATAGACTGCCAGTGCTTTATATCTGCTTGATAACCTTTCAAATTTCAGTTGAACCTTCTTTTTCTTGATGGCCTTCTGAGCGTCTAAACAGGATTTGTCAGGTTTGCTGGTTCTTGCATCTGGAGGCTGCAAATCCTGGCCTCATTTGGTGTAGTGAAGGTAGTGTTGGTGCGAGGCCATGGTCTTATTTTTCAATCTTCCCTCCAGTGGGTGAGAGAGAGTCCATGTTGTTAATTGAAAGGGCGATCAGTTAGGGCTTTTTAAGTTGTTCAGTGCTAGATCGATGTTGGTCAAATAAAAATAAATGTATTTACACCCTATCAAATTTATCTTTAGAATCTTTAAGAATTTAATGGTCAGTGATATAGCTTTTCCTCTTATACAGGGCTCGGATTGTGTGCATCCATTTGTGGCATTACAGAAATGCATTAAAGCTAATCCAGATGCTTTTAGCAGGGACATTTTAGAAGATGATGAAGCCAAGAAAGAGGAAGAGCCAATCCAAGAATACAAAATCATCCCTCCCATATGGTCGAAGGAGCCACAAAGTCCAAAGTCGAAGCTTGAGCACAACACTTAAAAAAAAGTTCTGTTTCCTTTCTGATTCTTTTTAGGGTTTCCTGCAATTGTTCCAGGCATGAGGTGAAGATTTGATAACAGTGAAGGGTTGAGAAGTGCCCTCTGATTTTCTAAACACCATAGCTTGTATGTACAATTTGATGTTAAATTGTTTTGGTTGAGCATATTAAAGGCTAAACATTTTGGGGATGTAGTGAAGAGCAGCTTTATTAATAAGAGACACTGAGTATTGTTTGCTTTGGTTCATATTATTCATAGTTGATTGTTGGACCATTGTGATTGGTGAAATGGGTCAATCTTTGACTTCCTGCAGGAACTAAAGTGTCTGTACATTATTATGTTTAATATATCTATTTTTTTCATCCTGAAGATCATATTATTCTTGCTTTTTGGCTACGAAGATTTTTTGACCTTTTCTTACACATCATGATAATATAACATTCAAAGTCATACTCTCTTATCTTTTTTCTTTCTTGTCAAGGCGTAAAGAAATTTGTTCTCTCCCATATTTCTTTCCCTGCAAGATTAGTGGGAAAAAATTCATTCAATCATCTTTCCTATTCGATTCTTCTACAATTTGGTCAAATTTTTACATTGAGGAATGGGGCATGCATTGGAGTAGTGGTTTTTGACAAAGAAAGCGATCGAGACGATCAACTCACATCATAAGAGGTAATGAGGTTGTGCCAACTGGCATCATAAGAGATAATGAGGTTGTATGAATTCTTTGAAATGGCTATTCTACATGCTTTTTGCTTTTCTCTTGATTATTTTCGTGCACTAGATGGTTCATGGGTTCGTCTATACATTTCTTTTTGGATGTGTTGTACCTGTTTCACGGTTTTTTTCATGTGTAGTTTTGATGAAGGTTCAAGTAGGACAAGCAACTAAGATCATTATGTACATATAATTTTTGAATTTGTTTTCCATGGTTTTGTGGTTATATTTGTGTTCATGTGCAGAAAGCTAAAACCTAAGCAAGAATCTTTTTTTTCAACTTTAATGTTTTGATATCCATTGTGTAATGTTTGGGTTTTATCTTGAACTCATGTTGGCACATGTTCTTTAGGATGATTTGACAGTAATTGAATATGCATTGATTGTTAGAAATACATTATGTAAATGCATGTGGTTTTGTGCATGTCAGTTTGATTATTTTAGGCGATAAATACTTATAATGCAATAATAGTGCATTTTGTTTAACGATAATGATTCTTCTAGTGTAAGTTAATTTTTGTTTTGAAATTGTCATAATTGTTAATCATGAGTTATTTGACGATATTGTCATTAGCAATGATTTATTATAGTGCATGACTAAGACAATGTGATAAATGTTGATAGTAACTTTTTACAAGTTATTGTTATTTGGTATGTGATAGTAATGTTCTATCATGTTATCATTACGAGTTTATACATTAACGGGTGAAATCAATTCTAAATTCCAAGTGTGTTAGTTATAAAATTTGTGTCATTAAATTATGAAACTGAAGAGTTACATATGTAATTGTGTTATTTTCTTTTTGTCCCTAATAGAACAATTGATAGTCACTTCATCATTGTGGTTTTGGTTTATGATAATCAGTTGTAATGCATTTATTTTTGTAGCTCAACAGTTACTTATTAAACAATCATGATTTGCATTGATTCAATAGTGATGCAGCCTATTACGTGTTTAATTGATAATCTAATAATAATTTGTGCAAGAGCAATAATGAGATATTTGCGCACCACAATAACTTGACTATATTATAGTGAATTTTTTTACTGGTTGTCAATCTTACAAAGCTTTTGCACCTAATTTCACTTATAGATGATACCTATCAGAATTTGCCTCACTTACTATTTACACAACATATCAATTTCAATTGATTTTTGTACTAAATATGAAACTAGATTTTTTATACATGTGACCTTAAAAAAAAGAAGAAAAGGAAACTCAAATAATATTAATCATCTAATTTTTTATTAACAAATCAAAAGGTACAATTATTGTTGTCAATGTCAATAATTATGAACTCAAACACCTTGCCAATAAAGTGCATTCAAATATATAGGCTTTTTGATCTCATGTGTTCTAATGCAATGTTGTATATAGTAATATTTTTAACCAAATGTATGTCCTCAACATTTATGAACCACAATTTCAACCTAAAAACTCAAGTGACTTATTTCACATTGATATGTATTATTATGGCAATGCATTTACAAATTTTTGTGAAGCGTAAGGCCCGACTCAATGAAGCGATGCTTTTATAATTAGCTTAATGAATTGCAACATGAAGACCTCACTATTAGCTTTGAACACTTTACGAAATAAATTACAATACTAGTCTACTAGGGGTAGAATATATGTTCAAATGCATGCAAAATATCATATTAAGAGCCTTACTTTCTCTTTTATCAGTTTTCAAAGTTCATTCTTTAGGATGAACTTGTACCAAATGGGTGAAAGTAATGAGTTAAGATGGGGTTGTTGTTAAAAGTACCTAAACTTAAATATTAAATAGGGGAGCATTTATCAAAAGCAATCCAATTGAGCCTTCTCACATCGTACATTATAAGTGACATTAGATCGAGGTTGAACAGAACTAATGTCCATTGGCTTTCACCCATATTGCATGAGATCAGTATCTACAAGCATATAAATGCAAAAAATAAAAATAAAAATAAAAATAATAAAAGAAATGAAAGTACTAGTGTTACCTGCTTAGTGAAAATTTCAATAATCTTATTGATACTTGGTTGCTTGCTAAATCTTCATTGGTATATACGAGGCATTCCATCTCCCTTGAAACCTTTATTGTTGAAGGATGGAATAACATTAAAGGCATATATCTTCGAGACATACATGATTACCAAATCAATTATTTTAACTCTAACGGGTCAACAAATAAGTAATTATAGTAATGAGAAAATTAACTATGAATGATGCACAATCCACCATACATGGCATAAAGTTCACTAATATCAACAAATAAGTAATTATGCTTATATACCACCTAACTACCCAACACACAGATCATTATCCATAAGGATAATGTATTATACACCATGCAAATCACTAACATCACACTATCACTGTCCATTTACAATGAATAACTATTAACCAAGGATAGTACACTACAACCACATACTTATCACTATATGCAACCACATATCACTATTGACTTCTACGCTAAAGTAAATACCATTAAAGATGATCTTACCAGTAGCGCCCCACTAAAACCCTACAAATGGTACCTAGCGGACGTCAACATCACCTTTGTCTTCCTTAAGACCTTTTTATATGTATGGATAGACTAACTAAAAACTTGAAACCCTAAACATTAAACACTAAACCCTAAACTATCCTTACAGAAATAATTCAAAAGCATTAAGATCATCAACAAGATAGAAGTGGCAATAATTCCTAGTCATCTAATAAAAAACAATGTAATAAAGCATAATTTCAATGCATCATTAATATAATAAAAAGCAGTACTAATTACAACATTAGCCAATATTTTTAATAACCTTGACATAAAGGAAATATCTTTAGTAAATGTTGCCTGCAACCTCCTATAGTTGACCATAACTAGGCACCTCCTTACAATAAAGACCTATCATTAATGCAAACTCAACCTTTGAGAACCTGTATATGGAACGACCTAGCTTGTACCTAAGCTCGTGCACTAGCTAATCGTGCTCAACCATCCTCAATAATATATTATGTGATTCCTACCCTAACATAAGTAGATTGTGTTACATCCTCATCAAATGTTTGAAGCATGTGTTTTAAAACTTAGTCCTTAATTCTTTTTTGTTTTGCTAATTCGAAAACACTTGGTCCAATAATGTGAACATATTAAGGTCGCAGTGGTTCATGATCGTAGCATCAAACAATTGTACTAGAACATTGTATGAGGCCTCCTTTGCCATCACTGAAAAATTAACAATTATTCATAACTCTCATGGATAAATCATTATTAAATTTGCAAAGTTAATAACAAAAAAGTCAAGATCAGTATGAAATAAAGGTAAATCACTATTATATATAAATAAATATTAAACATATAAAATCACCGATAATCAACAAGTTGCCTATAACCCAATATATTTTACCATCCTGACAATATCTAAATCCCTTCAACACCTATAAAGCGATTACTGCATATATGCCTACTGTACATATTTCATCAATCAACTGACCACTGTAATACAGAGTGCATATTATCTAATACCTTTCACAATTATACTGGTATGGATAGTCAATTAACCATCTCTTCAAAATACCAACCTTATGCAAATAGCTTAACAAATGTGGACATTTTTAAAATTAATAATTTTAAAAAAGCCTTTTATTTTCTTGTCGTAGATGTAAAAGTTGTATTTCATTTTTGTAAAAGGCTAGATTTAATATGCAAAGAAGTAAGATAATAACAATAATCAAATTCTAAATTTTTATTTGATCTAATTTTCTTCACTGATGTAAAGTTTTCATTTTTCATTATTGAGAACTTAGTTAAAAATGTACTCACTTTGTATACTTCTCTTGCTTGATAAACTTGGAAGCATAAATAATCTAATTATTACAGTTATTTTAATGACTCTTATGTTAAAGATTTCTTTTTTGTTTTAAATGTTCTTATTATTATCACCAAAATATCATGGATAGGATATTGGAAGATATTTTGTGATAGTTATCATAGAATATTTTGAAAATTTCAGGCTAGTTTTAGATTTTTTGTATTGATCTAGGTCATTTTTGAGTTGAAATGCTCTAAACAAGTCTTAGGGTAGGACTTTGGGTTATTGGTTTGTTAGATTGAGTTATGAGACATTTAATGTGGCAAAGTTTGATTGGTCAAATTTGCCTTTGATGGCATGGCATCCTCTGTCAACTTTTGATGAGGTGCTTGCAAGTGTACAAATCATAAAAAAGTAATAAAGTGATGATCCTAAGATCAAGTATCATCCTCTAGGATTGATTAAGAAATAATTTGTTATTGCTATTATAATAACTCCATGTTATTTATAAAACTAATAATTGAATTAGTCTAAAATGCTAACTAATGAAGTATTCGAAATTAACTAAACTAATAACAAATTAAGGATTCAAGGAACTTTTATGCAAATGAAGAATTTAAAGATTAATTTCATTCACTTCCAACTATTTATTTAATCTTAACTTATGCTATAACTATCAATTCATTCAATAATTAGGGTTTTAATAAACACTTACTACCTCTTCTAGAGTGCCTAGTGAGTGAACTTATAAATACCCCAAAATAGATATCCTTACCAATTGATTACTTAAGTTATAATGATTTTTCAATCTATCAAAAACTTAAGTTGTATTTTACCAATACCTAAAACCTAAAGTTACCTCTCTTATGTGTTAAATTTCATGTTTCTCATATCATCCAATAGTCTACGGTAAATACAATGGAAACATTATATAAGAACATATAATTAAATGAAATTGACAATTAATATCAAAGAATGGATTTATTCAAAAATTGTTATAGTGAAATATGTTAATCCCTAGAAAAGAAAAACTAGCTACTTATAGTTGTCCTTAAATCCTTAAATATGTAGCCAAGAGATAATTAATATATAATCAACTTTAAACTAAAAATAAAAAAGTCAAGATCTAAAGAAAGTGATGAGATAGAAGAAACAAAAAGCTTAATTGAATCTTGGTGATTCAATATTCAAGACTCTTTGATTTCATCCCCAAAATCTTCTTGGATCTCTTCTTGTCTTTTTCTTTGGTTTTATTTTCTTGGTTTTGCCTTCCCCCTAAATTTAAGCCTCATATTTTTTTTATTAAGATTACCTTAGTTAAAATTACTAAAAAGTTAGGCTACATCTAGAGAATCTTAGGTTGTAGTCCTAGGCTACTACATTATGTGCATACTTGGAATATCCCATGGTGTTGCTGATTTTTTTTTTACTGCAGACTACTCACTTTTACATCATGTAATTTTTATCTCATACTGAATCTTCAAAAATTATCAACATGAAAGTTGTAGCTTTGTTTCTTAAATTTCCATAGCTTTTTGAATCTCCCTATTTGAAGCATGGATGATAGAGTTATACCCAAAATACTAATCAACGTTAAAACAATTTAAAATCTATCATTTTGCTTTATTTTTATCCTTAAAGCTTTCACTTGTTTTTTTTCTCATTTATTCTTTTAAAATGCCATATAAAACACACATACAAGCACCACAAAAACTCTCAATTACCATAAAATACTAAGTAAATTGGCCTTGTTGGCTTACAGAACAAACTTCAAAATTTTCATTAGGGTAACCTTTTATTCTCTAATGTAAGGAACAAAAGCGGTACTCCCAATCCAAATAGAAATTCCTTCATTGAGAGTGATAAAGGAAGGTTAACTAGATAAAGACGAGTGGATTAAGGCTCATTTTGAACAATTTAACTTAACAGAAGAAAAAAAATTGAAAGTTTTTTTTGCCATAAATAAGTACATTAGAAGAGAAGAGAGCGAGTTTATAATAAAAAATGTTCCCTTGAGAGTCTTCAAAGAAGGGGATTTAGTGCTAAAATGGATGCTTGACAATATTTCAGATCCTAAAAAAAAATGGGCACCTAATTAGAAGGAACCATATGTTATGAGAAAAACTTTTTCGTAGGGCCTTAATATTAGTAGAAATGGATGGTCTTGTTCTTTCAAATATTCCAACAAATTCAGATGTTGTCAAGAAATATTACATTTGAGATAATTGAGGCCAAAAATAAACCTTAAAGGTTATTTTTCTTCCTTAAAAAAGAATAAAATAGAATAGAAAGATCTATGTTGAAAACTTGAAAAGATAGCTAGATCATTTAATGAAAGTTTCTAACGTAAGAAAAAGATGACTATGAATCGTGGTCATTTAAGATTGGATGAAAGCAAGAAATCAAAGGTATTCACCAGTTTAAAGAGAAACTGAATATGATGCATTTAATCTTGCATAGAATTCTATGGATAAAGTTGCTCCTTATTTCTCTTCCTTTATCTTTGCAAATAAAGGAATATATGAAATTTGTCTTCAGGATACCATAATCAAGATAAGAGGTTCGTTTAAATCAAATCTTGAAAGGTGTATATTGATATTTCTTTGTAAAAAGATTGGATAAGTCGTAAAGTACATGGGAATAGGCATTTTAGGGTTTGAAAGTGGCAAAATTTAAAAGTTGAAAAAAGAGAGGAATGGGAAAAGTGTGCTTTAGATGATATTTCGGTTGTTTCAACAAAATTCACTATTACAAGGACAAATTTGTACCTTGAAAGTAAGAAAGTGATTAGATTGCAAAGCTTTTATGTTGGATCGTGCATATATAAACATCTAAATTGTGAAAATTACTTTCTTTAAAGCTTTCTCGATAAGGGGAAAGCTGAAATATGGAAATGTGAAAATTAGCAAATTCCTTAGTGGAATTAAAATTTTTCATCCTTGGTGGAGTTGAAATTTGTTATCCTCAATGAAAGAAGTCTTAATTGTTGAAATTGCATTAAAAACTAAATTATATCAAAATTTTGAAAAATCAAAGACACTTGAAGATTGTGATGAATATAAACCACCTTTTGGCATATTACAAAATTGAAACAATAAGACAAAGTTGCATCGCTTCCTGGCATGTCAAGGAAGAATTCCAACAACCAGATCGTCATACATTGAGGATAATTCCAATGGAAGATGAGATGTTTTTTTACAATATCAAATGTCAATGGCGATTCTAATAAATGACAACATTCATTAGGTATGTCGAAAAAGAATTTTGACAACCAAATCGTCATACATTGACGATGATTCCAATGGAAGATTAGACTTTTCTTTAAAATGTCGAATATCAAGGACGATTTTGATGGGAGATAATATTTGTTGGACACATTAAGGAAGATTTTCGACAATTAAATCATTATATATCAAGGATGAATTCGATGGAAGTTAAGACATTTCAAAATTTCAAGACTTTTCTCTGTAATGTCAAATGTTAAGGGCAATTTTGACAAGAGGTAGTGTTCATAGGGTACATCAAGGAAGAATTTCAGCAACAAATCATCGTACATCGAGGAGGATTCGAATGAAAGATAAGAATTTTCAAAATATTTTTGTATTCTTCATATCTAGGATGACTTCGATGGAAGACAAAAATCTTATATCATCTCAAATATCGTGGAAGAATTTTGACAAGAGATGATAGACATGTAATGCCAAGGAGAAATTCCATTAATAAATAATAAACCTCATATCTTGCTTATCATTAAAAGATGAGGAAGAATTCTATCATGAGATGAAAGCAGGGATCCTTTGTTTGAAGTTAATGGAGAATTCCGATAAAAGATATTAGGATCAAAAAATTTTCAATGATAAGTGATGTGCCTATCATTAAAAGATAGGGAAGAATTCTATCTTGAGTCATAGATTAATAACTATTAAACCAATTTCATTTCTATTGATTTCTTGTATAATTTATGAGGGAAAAAAAGAGAGGAAGTAGATGTTTAAAGCTTAAAATCAGGTGAGCTTTAGTCTTTGCTCTGTTCTTGCTTAGAATGGAAAAAAAAGGGATGATTATAGACACTTAATTTTAGCTTTAAATTAGAAAAATCTCAAAAATGGTTTAATGAGAAGTCAACTTTGAGGTCAGACTAATGCTCCAAATGGAGATTACTTGGCATTCGAAATTGGGTTTATCTATCAAAATCGACATTGGGATTATGCTGTCAAGCATTCTCTAGCCCAATGTAAGGTTAGAAAAAATTAAACACACTTTACCTCGATGTTAGGTCAGGTGTAGCTCAATGAGCATATTTCAAATTAATGTACTTTATCTTGATATTAGGTCAGGAATAGCTTAATGAGCACATTTCACCTTGATGTGATTCACATTGATGTGATTTACGTGATGTTGCATCACAGTTGACCCTCAATATGGTTGGTGACTTCACATGAAATCTTAATCAAATGTGGCTTGATCCAGATTAACCCAATGTGGATTAGCCCAACATTGTTTACCACGATCTCTTATCGGCATTCAAGTACACAACACTTGGAGAGGAAGAATCGTGAAGGTTTAAAAAAGATTCAAACAAAGAGCATTATTAAGTGATGGATTTTTTATATTTTAGGATCAAGATTAATCCAATCTTATTTGTAAAAAGTGCACATTATCCAATGATAAAATTTGGAATTTCAAGATTGAGTTAACAGCATCGCAATTCCTCTTCATTAACAGCAAAGTTTCAAATTTTTGGTGGACTTTATCCTATTTTTCTTTTTATAAATAAACCTCTTAATCTTAGTGAAAAGACATCGACCAATCAATAGACATTTTTAGATCAAGGAATTTATCAATTAAAAGATATCTCCAGACCAATTAGTAACTAGAGATTCCTGGTGAGCAATCAAGTATCTAATCAGTAATCAATCGAAGACACTTACGCACTTGCATACCTAAATCTTTACAATTTGTAGTCTTTGAAATTTGTCTCTGCAGTTACAAAAAGATCTCTGCATCTCGATTTTGGCATCTCCAGTTCTTTGAAACTTGCATCTCAAAAGATAATATACAATTACTGAAGACTAACATTGTGAAGCTTAGAATCTCTCTCTAGAAGACTCTTTTGCGACTGTTTACCAATTGTTTGACAAAGAGGTAGGAATTATACGAAAGGTATTACTTCCTTGTAATTATTGAATTGCAAAAGTGGAAGAAAAGATGATTGCCTAGATTTACTTTACTGTCGATTATTTATTAATCTTGTAAATTCTATGATGCATCTTATAATTTTCTAAAATTGTTTTAGAGAAAAAAAATTTAATGAAGCTCATATTTTAATTTCTAAATTAAAACATATTTGTTTTATTTTAAGAATCAAAAGTCGAGTGTCAACTAGATTAAGGTCCTTGTATGAAATCGCATAATAAATTTATTTGAAATCTCACGTTATTTGTATATTTATCAATAACATATCAGGATCAATTTTAAATTGTTACAATTTTAATATACGAGATTATTCTGCTTAAATAGTACTATTCTTGGGCGCTTGTGAAGGTGCTAATCCTTTCCTACATGTAATTGACTCCCGATTCTTAAATAATCAAGTAAAGTAGGACACTACCTTATTTGAAGGCATTTTTTTTCTTAAAGAAAAAGAAGTTTTTAAGTAAAATTTATGACTAATAACACTATAAAAAAGATTGATAACTACTCCTTTATTTATTAAAACGAAAAAAAAATTCTCACACTCGAGCCTTAATAGAAAAGTCCGATTATGATAGTTTTGTCTTGCAACTGCTTGATTTATTCCACTTCGAGGGTTTTTTTTTTTAGAAAAAAGAAAAAAGAGTTTGCATACAATTTTTGATGAACTCGAGTTTTATAACTACTCGAACTCTTGAAGTTCAAAATCTAAAGTACTATAACTAAAACATCTTTTAAGAAGGTATTATAACTTGCAATTGCTCATTGCTTTACCCTCACATTGGAAAGTTTATCACATCTATTTTTAAGTCAAATAAAGTTTCACAACTTCTTAAACTTTATTTTAAATCTAATGACTCTTTTGATTTGAAAACTCAAGAAACTAGCAACTATAGACACTTTGATCCCTAGAAACCATTTTTGTTCAAATGGTACTATTGAAAATACTACAAGCATGCTAGAAAGGAAGAAAAAAGGCTTCTCCACTAACAATTTCTTTATACTTACTAAATGGCTTGAACTTTTATGGATAAAAAGAAGAAATAACAATATCGTATTCATTTCCTTGCATGCAGCGAGGATACACAAAACCTTTTTTTTTCAAGGATGTTCCTTTTCATATGATGAAAATAGAAACGTAATGGTACTAATGTCCAAAGAATTTTCATAAACACTTTACAAAAAATTGAATGCTTAAATGAGATAACTAATCTTGTGAATAAAGTGACTTTTACCTGCAGCTAATTAGTGAGCTTACGTTTTTTTTTTTCTCCGTGATCTATTTTTGGTAAGCAAAGTTGGGACTGAAGCCCTCAGAAGAAAAATAGCAAACAAGAAAGATGATTATTTTATGTATGGAAAGATGTTTTTTTCCTATTCAAGAACCCTAGGTTAGTAAAGGTGTCATCATGTCTCTCCTTGAAAACACTCTGGCCTACTCTTCAACATATCTTTTTCCCTTAAAAATGCCTTTTTCAGTTAATAAATATGAAATTATTTATAATGCATCAATGTAGAAAGAGGTGGTAACGATGCAAATGCAAGTGGTGCAAGACATCTGCATAGCCTTGCATTATTGTATTATTTGTCCCTTTTAGTACAAAAGGGTAGCACTCCTTTGCTAGGGTTTTAATAAAGATTTAGTGGGGACTATCCTGCAGTATGTTCCTACTAATAAGTGCTCGTCATATGTATGCATTCCTTCATTTTTTTAAAAAGCTTTTTTTCTTTAAGGAAAAAAAAGAAGAAGGATGAAACCTTGTCCTACCTTGACACGGTTAAGACTAATCAAGATATATCCTCATTACAATAAAACCAAATTTCATCCAGGGATCAGGCTGACATTCTCTCGCTCTTAGGTCTTGTTCTTTATTTAGTGCTTGGATCTTTGGTTTTCCATGATAAAGGATGTAAGTATCACTTCTTTTACTCCTTAACCCTACTCATTGGTCAAGTAGTCAAGTCCACTCATCCAACTAAGAGATTGAGCCAAGTTTTAAATTTCAACTTTATTTTTTTAGCTTGACCATATGGCCGAGTCAAAACTATTGAAGGTCCTGCACTTATTCACACTTTTGTTTAAGCGAGGATACATCATGATCCATGTGAGGGGTCATGATCCATCAATGGACGTGATCAAGACTTTACTAGTGCTAGCTATGCATTTTTACTAGCTAGACTAGGTGTGCCTTTTATGAAAGTCAAAATCTTGGCATATTAAATGCATCATGCCATGTGTCATTATTCTAGTCCTTAAGATTAAAAAAAAATGGGTTTCAAACTTTGACTTTTCACTTTTCTTTTTACCTTCTGCATCATTTATTTAAACCATTTACTCCTCTCTCCTCATTTCATTTCAACACCCAAAGTTTTCACTCTTTTTCTCATCATCAAAGCAACAATAATGAGCACTCTCCCTTCCCCAAACTTCTATTTAGTAAGTTTTTTTCTTTTACTTTACTTAGAATATTTTGATTGGGCCATAAGGGATTTTTGTTTTTCTATGTATACTAGTGCTAAGCTTTAATTGTTAGGGAAATGTGCTCCTTCCTACCCTTTATTAGGATAGAAACTTTCTGAGATAAAATGGCCATGGACTCATCACCATAGCTGGCTTTGCATCTTCAAATATTGCCTTAAAGGCGACTAACATCTTCCTTTTCATCCATTCTTCCATAATGTCTAAGAAATTTATCGCATATCACCTTCGTAACTTCTATCCAATATTGGCAATGTCTTATTGCCTTTTTGGCTAAGTTTCTTGAGATTAAATGCAAGGGTGTATCTATAGGCTTATTTAGCAAGTTTTTTAAGATCAAGTAAAATAAAGATGAATAGGGTTGGAAAAACAAATCATAGTACTTTACCTTTTAGCTCAACCCCTTTTCAATCAAGGCTTCCTTCGATCTGACAAAGGTTGGAGATAAAGGTATTTTTGGGCTCAATAGGATGGAACGAGCCCAGATTTAAATACATAGCCGGAACTTAAGAAAAACTTAGACCAAGCTTCGTTATAACTAATTAGATTATAGGGAACTATAACACTCTTAAAAAGCATGCTAGTAGGGATAACATTGCTACTAAATTTCTGACGAGAGTATAAAAAGGATTCATAGGTCTAAGGCTTGCTTCGCTTTTAAATACTATGTGTCCTCACTCTCACACTTGGCCTGACTCAGTCCTAGCCTACTCTAAATTACTTTGTTGTCACTTTTATTTATATTGACAATCCTGGCACATCATTCATCTTGACCCATCTTCATCCAACTTATTGGCCTTGCTCGACCTTTTTGCTTGTTCAAGGACCAAAAGTATATTTACTATTTTTTCTTCTTCAAGTTTCTAACATGCTACACTTTTCTTATGTTTCTCTTTTGTTATGACTTGATGTGCTAAGTACTTTTCATTGTTGTGTAGGTCATCATATCATTATGGCAAGCAAAAAGAGTCAACTATGGGCAGGAACGAAATAGACCTTGATTAATTCCTTACCTAGCAATAACAAATCCCAACCCCTATCAGCGTGAGGCAGGCCAACCATCCATCCATGAAAGCTTTACCTAAAATGGTTTATATTGATAAGGTGCTTGCTCAACCAATAATTAAAGAACAAAGAAAAACAACTGGTTTGCTTTGAGAAAGGAGCGAAATAATAATAAAGAACAAACTCAAAGATCACAATAAGATCTTAAACTTTTGAGAATAATTTTGATATTGAACCACCTCTCACCGTTACAATAAATCTTTAAAATAGTATTTTTAATATAAGAAAATAAACTAGGAATAGAAAATCTAAGAAGAATATGAAATTGACTTAGATTAAGATAAAAAATCTAAAAAAAAAAAGAAAAAGAAATTGACTTAGACTAAGAAACTGAGTTAAAATAGATAACTAATCAAAAGAGAAAGCTAGTTGGTGTGTATTGCATCAATCTCATCTACTTCAAAAAAAAAAAAAACTTACTCTCAAGTTTTGTAACAATAATAAAAAAAAAAAAAACTCATCAAGTAAAAATACTCGAAGATATAAGCAACATTGTAAGTATTAGAAATGCTCATATAAGCTGAAAAATTAGTATTGCAAATATTATTACTAATCTTCTAAATGATGTGAAAATGATTAATCTTCTAATTTTTAAGCTTATCATATGTGCCAACAAGAAGATGATGCTTTCAAAAATGAATCATCACCAAATCACTTTCATTAAACAACTTAAGGCATCGATCTTAGTCTGTAATAATCTTGTAATGAAGATTAGCCCATTCCAAATTCTTCTTCACCTCTTGATGAATATGTTGAATGTACTCTGCAAACACCTCAATATTAGGGTTAACATTAAAGGAAGAGGAAGATGAAGTAAAATAAATCTTTTTGGTTGAATAATTAGGTATACTATTAAAAGCAAACTCAATTAGTGGAAAAGTAGCATCACACTATTCTAACGTGTCTCCATTAACACATTGAGTCATATTTCCAAGAGTACAATCAGCCATTTCGATTTGTCCATCGGTTTGGGGATGACTTATGGTACTATATTTTAACAAAGTATTGTATAATTTATATAAAATTCTCTAAAAATGACTTAGAAATTTCTCATCCCTATGAAAAGTCATTCAATAAAGAATGTTATTAAGTGAAAAATCTCACAAAAAAATGAATAAGCTACATAAGAACCATCTGAAGTTTTCTTGTAAGGAAGAAAGTGAGCCATTTTGAAAAATCGATCAACTACAACCAAAACAAAATCAACTTCTTGTTGAGACCTTAGGAGGCTATCCTTTTACCCTTTGCCTTATTAGAATTGATCTTTCTTTAAAGAGTTAGTAATAGGCACCATAATTTTGTTAAATTCTCAAATAAAATACCTATAAAAGCTGGCTAAGCCATGAAAGTTCTACACTTCATTCATGGTTTTAGGAATTGGACGCTTACAAATTACCTTCACTTTTACTTTATCAATTTGAATACAATTTTTTCTCACTATAAAGCCAAAAGAATAAAAAGTGATCAACCATAAAGTTGTATTTTTCAAGAGTGATATGTATCTTATTAGCTTAGAATAAAAAGTGATCAACCATAAAGTTGTATTTTTCAAGAGTGATATGTATCTTATTAGCTCAGAATAAAAAGTAATTAACCATAAAGTTGCATTTTTCAAGAGTGATATATATCTTATTAGCTTGTAAAGCTACTAAAACTTTCATGATACATGATAAATACTCATCTTCATCCTTACTATAGATAAGAATATCATTGAAATAAACCACTATAATTTTTTTTGATAAATAGACAAAGAACCTGATTCATTAATTGCATGAATGTGTTGGGTGCGTTTGATAGCCTAAAAGGCATCACTAGTCATACATAAAGATTATCTTTAGTTTTTCCACACATTGCCTAATCAAATAAGAATTTGGTGATATTCACTTCGTAAATCAAGTTTGGAGAATACCACAACGCCTTCTAATCTAACAAGCATATCATTAAGATACGATATGAGAGAGCAATACTTGATCATTATTTTATTAATAGCTTAACTATCTACAAAACTTCTTTAGCTACCATCCTTCTTTAGGGTGACTAAAGTAGGGACTCTACAAGGACTTATACTTTCATAAATCACATCTTTGTTAAGTAATTCAGTAACTTATTGTTGCAACTCTTACTGCTCAATTGGGGTCATATAATAATGTAGCAAGTTAAGAAAACTTGCTTCAATTGCTAAATCGATATGTTGTTGAATATTTTGCATAAGAAATACTTTATTAGGAGATAAATAAACAAATATCAATAAGAACCTATTGGATCTTTAATGGAACCTCAATAATTACTTTAGATTGGTCTTTCACCACCAATGCAATGATAAAGTTTAGTCGTTTTGCTTACTTAAAGAATTTTGAACTCATTATGTTGAAGAATAACGATTTATCTTGCTTACTAACAAAATTGCTTCAAAAAAGCTGAGATTGTGGTAATTAAATAATCTTCTTGCCAAACCACCAAAAGATGAAGATATTATCTCATCCTTTATAAGTGGCATCAACATCTAATGCCATGATCCTCCTAATAAGATATAACAAGCATCCATATCTACCACGTTGAATATGATCTCATCTTTGTAATATTTCTCGATTGACAAAGAAACTTTGCAAACTTCTAGCACTTGAACTTTCAGATCTTTCTTAATTCATGTGATCTTGTATGAAATGATGCTCTTTAATCTTCAAATTTAATGCTTTAGAGACAACACTCTCGCTATTATCACTATCGATGATGAAGTTACATATCTTATTAAGAATAGTGTATTGAGTTCAAAGATCTTGTATTATTGAGAGTTATTAGGTTTCTTTAGGGCAAGCAAGAGCCTTTGGATAATACACGCAACTTCTCCCACATCTCCTTCTGCAAACTCAACACCATTAGAAATTTCTTCTTTAAGAACTTGTTCTTCCTCACTACCATTTTCTTATGCAAAGTTGACTAATATAAACCCAAAGACTTATCTTGAAGCCCAACAAACAATTTTTTGATACTTGCTCAAGAAACTAAAAATTTAAATACGATAGAAAGAAAACCTCGATCCAGTGATTACTCAAATCAAGAATCGTATGCATGTAGTTTGAACACCATAAGGAAAAACGCTTAATAATTTAGAATAGTTCTCTAGAGAACCGAAAAGGAAGGAAATCTCACGTTAAATTTCATTCATCAATGATATTTCTACTAAGCTTGCACCCTTTTTAATTAGGGGTAAAATCTAGGAAGTGCATATCCTATATGGGAAAAAATATCTTAAATTCAAAAAGAAAATATCTTAATTTTGAAAAAAAAAATATCTTAAAGTAATATATATATCTTAAATTCAAAAAAAGAAATATCTTAAATTTAAAAAGCAAATAATGTCAAATATTTGACCACTTCTAAAAGGTAAATATTTTTTAGTAAATCCTTGGCCATATCAAGCTTCATAGATCTTTCATGTAATCTTCTTGTAATTAACGACCAAAATCATGTTGTGTTTTTCTTTTGGGCCTATCTTAGAATCCACTATTGTGAAATCAACTCGGATATCTTGAATCAACCTATTAAGTGCTTCTTGGATCTTCTTACTCTTGTACTTAGCCCAATTGAGACATGCAATGGATCCTCTAGTGATGCTTCTTGATTCTCATCATTAACAGATTATCTTCTCGTGCATTGATGTGAAAGATGGCTAGGTTGGTTGTAACAAAAACACTTCTTAAGATTAAGGTGCATATAAAGATCATTATTGATTCGTTATTGTAACTAGTTGCTACCTTGGATGTTAAACTGAATAGAGGTTAAAGCTGTTTTTGGAATCTTTATCGAATTTTAAGTTGAAAGGGTATTTTATTATGACTATTGTTGCTGACTGAAGTTCTTAACACCTTTAAAGTGGAAGAAGTTTCTTGATTTTTTTTCATCAAAAGTTACTATAGGTGTGCATAATAGACCCATTAATCTGATTTTTATTTTCATTGCCAAATTAACTGCATCTATCATTGTCCAAATCCTTTGAAGAGCAAGTCAATCTTGAATAACCATCTTCAGATCTCTAATATACTAAGCAATCAATTGATCATCTGTCCCAAATAGATTAACTCATGCATTTAATTAGTAAAATTCTTTTGTGTACTCATTAACAGTATAGTTGAATTGCGAAAATTTTGATATTATTGATATAAAAATGGCTCATAGTCTAGAAAGAGGAATCATTTTTGTAGTAATTATTTCATTTGATTTAAGTGCGAATATGTTACTTTCTTTCCCGTTGAAAATTATGTTGAAGTTGTTAACACCAACTAGAAGCTCCATCTATCAGCTTATATGTTATGAGCTTGACTTGGTTTTCTTATGAAATATTCAAATAATTAAAAAAAATTTCAATGGTGCTTACCCAATTAAGAAAAATCTTTCATGTTTAATTGACCATTAAAGTTTGGTAAATCCATCTTTATCTTAAATTTTAAGGTGTGTGAACCCCGAATTTATCCTTAAAATAAAAATTTTCTTCCTTTTTAGATGAATAATCAAATCTTCATTGTTGTCTTTGTTGAAAATCCTCCAATCTTAATGTTAAAAATCATTATCTTAAAAAGGTAAAAAATAATGACCTTGAATGTTAAAAATCTTAGTCGTCCCTCATGGAAGGCTATTGCCTACCTCGAACTCACCATCACATCACTATATAGAAGCTCCTTGATTTTTTTCATTCATAGACTCGTAATGGAGAATGTTTGTGAAAATCACAATTCATGGTTGGTCCTACTCGAATATCGTTATCAATTATTGAGCTAATTTGAAGTTGGTATTGATTGTTGTAGCGTTCCATAACTTGTCGTTGACCTCTTAAGCCTAGTTTAGTAGGTGGTTGGCATCTGGGTTGCAAATCCGCATAATTTGCTGCCCTAGATGTTTTTGTAACAAAATTTGCACGACTTAAGTCTTGTTAGCCACCATTTTCTATGTTGTTAATTTGGTCTTTATTTTGTAGAATCATATCTTTTTTTCATAATTATTATAGTCATTATCTACATGATGCTGCAAAAAATTTCATCAATCCCATCAAGTTATTGCTCAATTTTGTCACACCATCATTCGTTGTCGTTAATTTATTTTTCACCAAAGCCGTCGTTAACCATAAGAACAAAGTAAAAATCCTTACTTTGATATTAGTTTTGCGTAGCGGAAGGTATTTTTTTTTTAAAGAAGAAAATAAATAAATAATAAATAAATTCAAAGATTACAATAAGATTTTAATCTTTAGAGAATAATTTTAATAAATCGTATTAAACTACTTCTAATCATTATATTAAATCTTTAAATTATACTTATAATGCAAAAAAATAAACTATAAATAAAAAAATCTAAGAAGAATAGAAAACTTAAAAAAATAGAAAACAGAAAGAAATTAAAAATAAAAAAACTTGAGAAAAATAAAAAATCAACTTAAACTTAAAAAATAAGATAAAATAAATAATTAATCAAAATGAAAAAATTAATGATAATGTATATGTTGCATCAACATACCAAAAAGAAAAACGATAAGGCCTTGGTCACCTTGACTCTTTAAAAAGTGCTCCATCTAAAACTTGAGATTTAACTTTTTTTAAGACAAATTTTGATTTTTAAAATTTTTTAAAATAAATATCGATATATTAATTTTAAAAAATTAAATATCATAAAAAATTAAAAATATTTTACATTTAATATTAATTTAAAAATATTATAATATAAAAAATATTCAAGTTATTATTATTAAAAAATTTAAAATTATTAAAATATTAAAAATAATTATTTAAAAATTTATACTATCAAAAATTTTAAAAATTTATAAAAAATAATTTGTGGGTAAAAAATTATTTAAATTTGAGAAATGAATTTAAAATAGAATATAATATTTATTTAAGCTATTATTTGAATATTTTTACAATGAATATATTTTTAATTTTTAATAACTATTTTGAAGTAAAATTAGATAAAATTTAATTTAGTTATTAAAATTTATTAAAAATATTTATAAATACAAAATATTTTTATAAAATTTTAAATAATATTTATTTTTAATATTTTTAATAAACATAAATTATTCATTCATGCAAATATGAGTAGCATTTTTCCAATTATTTACTTTTTTCTTAAAAAAATTAATTTTTGCTTGATTTTTATTCCAAATCAGTCAGATCAGAGAGAGAGAACCCATAAACCCCTTTGTGGGTTTGTCTGACTCAGGGAACTGGCGAGTGAGCAAACCCATAGCTAGGGAAACTTCCCGGTGTAATTCCCCCAATGGCTTTTCTCGCTTCTTCATCTTCATCCTCTTTGGCCTCTTCCCAGTTGCTTCTCCGACCCAGCAAAATCCCCAGACTGCTCTTAGCTCCTCCCACTAATTGCAACCCCACGCTCCATCCATTTCCCTTCTCAATCCCTTGTTTGGACTCGCCCAGGCTAAAACCGTCATCAACCCGGGTCGCGGCATCTAGCAAGAATTCAAATGCAGTCGCTGCAGAGAGCAAAAAGCAATCACCAACTTCATCGTCATCTAAGGATTCCAAGGATTCCAAGGGTAAGAGCGACGAACAGGAGGTGGAAGTGGAAGTAGAGGAGGAGCTGCCATGGATTCAGGAGAAGGCATTGGACCTTGTGGAGTTCACGGGGACCGTCACACAGGCTATCCCAGGGCCCCGAGTGGGCAGCAGCTCATTGCCTTGGATTCTTGCTGTTCCCGTGGCTTATGCTGGCATTACCTTTGTCATTGCTTTTGTTAGAACCGTCAAAAAAGTCACTTCGCCTAAAGCAAAACGCAAGAGATTGGTCTCCTTCTTTCCTTGTTTTTTCTTTGTTTGAATTTCTCTTTTGTATGGTATCTGTTTTTTGGGTCTAGTGTCATACAATTTATGTGCGTCAATATTCCTAATGTGAATGCATTATTCTTTTCGGGCTTCCAATTACCTGATTCGAAAGCAGTAGAATAATTTGCTTAAAAGAAGAAATAGTTGACTGGGAAGCAATGCCTATGTGGGTATTGATGTGTGTGAGACAGAACTGTGTATTTGAGCAGCAGGGAATTCTCCCGTTGTCTCTATTTTATTGTTGGTACTTGCATACACATATTCATGAACTTTTGGTATATACAATGTAATTGTGATATGCTCACCAAATTTAACATTATTTGTCTTCAGGTGAATAAAAATGCTGTTTTATGCAAATCAATAGATGACTTATTTCAGAGTGGAAGAGATACAGTACAACATTCAGCTTTAAAAGGACTAGTGCAAAAGGTCAGACATTTGGCAGATATCAGGCTGAAATCTTATGACACTTTAATGATCAATTTTCTGCTTATGTCGGCTTTTTGGCCTACATTCTTCATGGTTCCAATCTTTTTGCTTCTACTTATTTCATGTTTTGTTTTTGCATAGTAAGTTAATCAATTTTGGGGTTTTAAGAGGTGGTAAACAAAGTTAACACTATAAACAGACTACTCTTCATTTCTTTACGTTTAATTATAAAAAACCGTTTCATGTGTAGATTATTATTCATCCTGGTTTTTAACTGAGTAAACAATTGCACCATCAGGAACTACAATTACTACAGATGAACAACAGAATGATATCTGCTAATGATGTTCACTATTACTGTTTCAGGGAATTATTCTTGTTGACTGTTTGTCAAAGAAATAATAATTTGGCTTATACTTGTATACACTAACCTGACGGACTTGGTGAATTTCATCTCTATGAATGCAGATAATCATAGTAATTAGATGGTCAAATTTAAACTTTTCCCCTGTTCTCTCTCTAGACACTGAGCTAGGATTTGAAAAAGGTGATACAAGATCCTTGCGGAAATAGAAATGGAAGTAAAGAAGGGGAGCATCCAAATGGAGAGATGTCCCTGTTCAATCTTCTTACGGAAATCTCTGTTTTTCCTGCTTGTAGAGCTTAAGTAGCCTTGCAAGTCTCAAATTTCCAGAGACATGAATCCATATATTAGACTTAGAATGCTAGAAATGCCTCATTGTCTTATCTAGTTGAAAAGTATGATTCTAGACTCTCTAAACTGGAGAAAACCGATTTGTCTTGCTGAGCTCAACTAGTCTGTAATTAGAACTGAGTTGAGTTCGGTTATCTTCTTGATGGAAATATAAACTTGTAAAATCAGAAACATCATCCTTTCTAGAAACATTCTGTAGCAAAGAATAGCTAAAACTTTCTATCTCATTCTGGCTTCTCTTCACAATGCTTGCATTAACATTATCTTAGGCTCTAGGGAAAAGTTGATGTTTTTGGTAGAAGTTCAGAAGATTTTATTGCCAGATGATGATTGAAACTAAAGTTTATTAATTTATTTTCTGTTTATTCAAGGAGATTGTTCTGAATGTAACTTTTTTTCCTCCAATAGTGGATTGAAACTCTCTAAGCATATATTATGTTTCCTTACAAGACTTGACAAGTTTGCATAATTGATTAGTTCTTGTCAAGAAAAGTGTATATGTAGATTTGACAGAAATAGATGGTTCTTTTTCTTTAGACCCTTATGTTTCTTTTATGGTGCATAATGTTTCATTTTCCCTTTGATAGCAACTTCTTATTTATATCTAAACAAAAGAAAGCACACCCTGAGTTCAATTCATAAGAGCTGAGTGCGAGAGAGTGAGAGCCCTAGCTGTTGTAGGACGGAGGTGGTGTACGTTGATTTTGATGGCATCCTTTGCCATCAGCGTCGAGCACAAGATTTGGAGTTGTTGGTGGAGGTAGGTGAAGAATATAGGTTACAATCATAGAACAAAGTCAGGTTAGGCAATCGTCTTTGTATATAGGTTGGGACGAAGCACAGTGGCTGACAACTTCCGTGGATTAGTTGGCTTCAAGGATATGCGAGATCGGATGGTGGAAGCATTGGAGGAGGAGGGATGGTTTCTTGTTGATGGCAGTCAATATGTGCTAGTCTTTGACATACAGAGAAAGAGGGTTAGGAGCTTAGTCTTCCTGAAAGGAGAGGATGATTTCAATTGACGGAGGAAGACAAAGGCGTCTAGGATGTTTTTCAGCAATGGGAAAAAGGAAGTTTCGGTAAATGTCAGGAAGGTTTAGGGTTTCAAAGATAGGAGAGACATTGCCGGCTATTGCTCGAGATGCGGGGGGGATCTTGGGTTAGTGGCAGTGACACAAACATTAAAACTAGATCTGACTTTCAACAAGTCCTAGAGAGATGTGGTTGTCGGGAAGGAATCAAAGCATAACAGTGGAGTGGGTCACATTTTTGACCTGAAGAGATCTCATCGGGTTGAAAAATGAGGTTTTTTGGTTCAACCAGCACGAGTGGATCTCGGTCAAGACTAGTGTTTAGGCCTAAATTCAAGATCGTTCGGGCTTGGGGCAGGGGGCAAAATCAGATCTAGAATTAGAGGTTTTTAAAGAGAGAGGTTGGGTCAAATAGATGGGCTACACTTTCAATAGTCTGGGTTGGGTGTTAGGAGGTGCGAATCGAGTAATTACAAAGGAGTCGAATTAGGGTAAACGAGCAGGATTTCGCAACAAAAGGCACTCATTCCTTCTTCAAGTCATTATTCTAAAGAGGAGATTTTGATCGGCTTTGCGGATAAAGGTCGATTGGAAAAGGACAGTTGGCGAAGTTTCTTTTTGTTGTCAAGAAGGAAGAATATGGGCGAAAGTTCCTAGGAGTCAAGCTGACTGGCAATTCTAGTTAATGAGGTAAGTACTACATCTGAGAATTGGGTTTCTTCCTATTCGGAGTCTAAGGCAAGGGGTTGTGTTTCTTACTCTATAAAAAATTATACAGTGAGGATAAAGGTTGGAGACTGAAGTTAAACGGTTTGGAGTTTATAATGATTGGGGAAGATTTAAAGAGGCAAATAAAGGAACCACTCAGGGAGGAAGAGGTAAGGGCTGCCCTAAGGGAGTGTGCAGGTGATAAGGCACCCAGATCAGATGGTTTTACAATAGACTTCCTCAAAAAGCATTGGGAGGTTATCAAGAAGGATGTGACGGAGCTTTTTTTTTTTTTTAAATTTTTTCAGATCTGGATAGTTTGTAAGTTCTATAAATGCGACTTTTTTGGTGTTAATGCCAATGAAAACGGGTGCAACTAATCTAAAGAACTGGATGTATTTGCAAGCTTATAGCTAAGGTCTTAGCAAATGGATTGAAGAATGTGGTGAACATGGTGATTAGCCATGATCAGAACGCATGATCTTAGATGTGGTATTGATGGTCAACGAAGTAGTAGACTGTCATTTCAAAGGGAGGAGGAAAAGGGTAATTTGTAAATTGGATATGAAAAAGGCATACAAGAACATTTCATGGGACTTTGTCTTATATATGTTGAGAAGAATTGGATGTGGAGAGAAATGGTGCACTTGGATGAAAAAGTGTATCTATTTTGCATGATTTGCAATGCTTATAAATGGTAGTCGCGTGGAATTCTTTAAGTCATTTAGAGGGTTAAGGTAGGTTGACCTATTGTCTGCCTTGCTTTTTATTGTTGTAATGGAGGCTTTGGATAAAATGTTGTTCAGGGCTGTACAACGTGGGCTTCTAGAGGGCTTTAAGGTAGGAGGATGAGGGGAGGAAATACTGATATCACATTTGCTTTTTGCGGACGATACCATCATCTTTTATGGCTTCCAAATGGAACAGATGGTAAATTTAAGGAGTATTTTGTTGGGGTTTGAAGTGGCTTTGGGGCTAAAGGTAAATCTAGCCAAGAGTGAGCTAATTCCAATAGGAGGTGGGGTGGATGGAGAACTGTTGGCTCAGTAGTTAGGGTGCTAAACAGGCTTCCTACCTATCCAGTATTTGGGTTTGCTCCTAAGGGCAAAGAATAGAGATGTGATTGTTAGGAATGGAGTTATTGGTAAAATAGAAAAATGATTAGTACAGTGGAAGAGATTTTTTTCTCTTAAAAAAAAAAAATAGTAGACTAACTCCGATTAAGAGTACATTGTCAAATCTGCTTATCTAGTACATGCCTCTCTTTCCAATTCTAAGTGCAGTTAGACCGAAAAGGTTGCATAGAAGATTTCTGTGGGGTTGCTCAAAGGAGGTGAAGAAATTTCATCTTGTCAGGTGGGACATGGTCATAAATCGATAGAATAAAGAGGGCTAGGAATAAAGTCATTGAGGTTGTTTAATAGGGCATTGCTTGGTAAATAGCTATTCATGACAGAAAAAGGAAGGATTGTGGAGGAAAGTCCTTGTAGCAAAGTATGATTTGGGGAGAAGAGGTTGTATGAGTGGAATAGGTAGAGAAACTTTGGGACAGTTGTTTGGAAGGCCATAATGAAGGGGTGGAAAGATTTTGAGGGGATTGTTAGACTTAAGATTGGGGATGGCAGGTCAGTTAGCTTCTGGAAGGACAAATGCTATGGAGACATACCTTTGTGTGAAGTATTTTCAAATATTTTTGCTTTGGCAGCTGATAAGGATGCTCTGCTTAACGACTATATCCAAGGAGAAGGGACGATGGTGGAATGGATAGTGGTAATGAGAAGAAACACAGAGGATTAGGAGATGCAGGGCCTACCGCAGTTTTTTGGCAAGATTCAAAAAGTAAAAGTGAATCTGGACCAGCCAGATAAGGTAATACTGAGCATGGGAGGTAGGAGGCCGGAGAACTTCAAGGTTAGATAATCTATAGGCTATTGGATCAACCTGGGTTGGAAAGGTCTATCCATCGAATTTGGTGTGGAAGGCAGGAGCCCCAACAAAGGTATCTTTCTTTGTGTGGGAGGTAATCCATGGGAAGGTGCTTACTGTCGATAACTTTAAGAAAAGGGGGATCGGTGTGTCGTGTGTAAAGAGAAAGAAGAACCAGTCCAACACTTGTTTCTGGAGTGCGAATGGGCTAGACAGATTTGGGGGGTAGTATTGCAGATGCTGGGGGTAGACTGCGTGGCTATGGGGATAGTGGAGGGGAGCTCTTCGCATGGAACAGCATCTGCAAGGATAAAACTAGGAAAAAACTATTTAGGAAAGTATTCTTGTTGGGTTTTGTGACTGATTTGGAAGGAATGGAATAGAAGAATTTTTGAGGGGAAGGAATACCTATTGAGGAGTTTTTCTACTCAATGGATTCATATTCTGAAATTATAGGGTACTGGGAATGATTTTGTAGATGAGGCGGAATTCATTGATTTTGTAGTAACTTCTAATATGCTAGGATTTTAACAATTGTACATGGGTTGCTCCTCCTTGGTGTTACTGTATATAATAATACTCCCTATGTTGCTGCTCATATCCAGACAGATTTTAGCATGGAGGACATTCTGCGCAAGTACATTCGGTATGCATTGAATGAGAAACCGTTCAATCCGGAACTTGTTGCTGACATAATCCAGTTAAGGAAAGCTTCTATGTTGGATGACTCCCAGGTTGCTGAACTTTTAAATGAAATCTCAAGAAGGATTGTGCGAGAGAAAGGTAACTTATTATATCGCTAAACCTCTTCTTCAGAGTTTTTCAGTGCAAATTTGGTGTTGGCCGATGTAGCAATGCTAGACAGCATTTTCTAGGTGAACTCCTTGTTTTTGTTTTAAATTTAATAGGGACATTGCAAACCAGTGACCTATGCTTCAATGGAACATGTCTACAAGATCTATGGTAATGATCTTGTCTATCTGATAATGTAAATTGGAATACCTGCCTCCTTTTTTCTTACCTTTTCATTTTATTTTATTTTTGTAATTTTGTCCTCATGGTTATTATGTTGTTTCTCTCTTTTTCCACTTCTATTTGTGAAATGGTTTGTTGAAGCTTTACTGGAAATTTCTGTTTGGGAGGATAATGTTCAATTTCCATCATTACCTTCTTTTTGGCCTAGGTTAGATGGATTATTACCTGGCAAACTAACTTTTATAGGGACTGTTGAAGTGTTCTAATGATTTAGTATTGAAGTGGTACAATGATAGAATATGAAAGAATGCAAATTACATTCTGGCACCTGTCCACCTATTAGCATCATGGATTTGTACCTCTTGGAATTTCGTTAAACTGCTTATGTTTTGTGCCTAGATAAATGCTCCTGTAACAAGGATGCTGTTGGATGCAATTTGGAATATATTACAGCATGGTGACTGTAAGAAACATAAACATTGATAATGAGTTGTTGTATTTGGTAAGTTTGATTTGATTTTGCTATCTCCTCCCTAGGAGATACATGGCCTTAGTTGATAGCCTCAAATGTGAGCCTTTTTTGCCTTTTTTTCTTCTGACGCACATAAATTACACTCTCATCCAGGTTTTATTATTATGATTTTGCTAGCATTGGTGACATGGTTATATAGTGTGTTCATGAAGCAGGTGGCAAAATCTGACATAAATGTTATTTTTTAGTCTGTGACATATTGCTAGCTGTTCATAATAATCTTTCTTTGCCCTAGCTTAGATCAGTTGGCTTGACAGGCTGATGGGGGTGGTTAAGTTCTTGCTGTCTGGAAAAGATTTTGCTTTTATCATTTTGAGATATTTTTCGTAAATGTTCTTCAATGTAGTTATGCTTTGTATAGAACTCTTCAATGGTCACTAAAATAAGTATTCTATCATGATCTTTTCCCACATTTTATGGTTACATGATAAGAATAGAATTCAGTAAATTCAGTTACTCTTTTCGAGAACTGTTGAGCACTAGATGATGTCGATTTATGATAACCTTTGAAGTTCTAGTCTGCTGGTTGGTCATCCTTCTATTGTAGTTCTTGGTTTGTTTAGTCTGCATTGTCTCTTCCTTTTATGGTCCTTATCCATCTTTAAAGTTTTAATTCTTGGATACGTCATGTCTCGTAAAAATTTTAACTTGATGAACTGCTATGTGAGCAAAACAAAAATGTTATGTAACCTGGAGATGTATTGCTCATAGAGATTCATTCTTACACTATGGTGAACAGTCAAAAGTTATTGATGTAGGATAGTGGTTTGTCAGACCATTCCAAATCTCCTCTTTTTCAGTGAGTGGATTCCTGTGGCAATTCTGTAGTTACTAATGCTCTCTCGGTTTGTTTCTCTCTTAGAATTGAACAGGGATGTGTAACTATATTTAAATTGGTAAGACATGAACAAGCTTACTAAAGACAGGCTTTAGTGTTTAAAAGTTGAGGCAAGACAAAAGTCATGCAGATTTGGTTCCTTGAAGTGAAACTTCATCCTTTCATTTTTGTCTTCAGTTTTGTTATTGGTGCGGTGGGAATTACTTTAATGAATATTAGTGGGACGAAGGTGTGTATTTGAGACTTAACATTATAAGGAACATATGATACCTGAAAATCATGTTGGAGAAATGTTGTAGGTGTTTGTACTGTGCTAGCAGGTTCTGACCGCTTCTCCTTGCATTCCAGGTCCAGTTGTAATGGATATGTCAGGGTTTACTGAAAAGGGCTTCAAGAGAAAACTTGCTGTGCAGGCTCTCTTTGGAAAAGTTTTTTATCTATCTGAGGTATATGGTTGAAGAATCAGTAGAGCACCTTCTGCTGCTGCTATTTCTGATAAATATTTCTATGCATTTCATGCTTCTTTGGCTGCAAAATTTCTGTTCCCTGTTTTTGTAGCTGTTCTTTTATATATATATAGATTGTCATCTGTTGAAAACATGAAAATAATTAAATTATTCATTTTGGTAACTCAAAACAAATTCTCATGTTGAATTTCATTTCACTCGTATCTTCTTGTAGCATGTAACCAATATTTTCTTCTCTTTCCCATTTGCTGGGTCTGGTTAGGTGGGGTGGTTAAAAACCAATCTTATCCTTCAATTTATTGGACTGTAGCATTGGATATATTGGTTGTATTCTGTAGAATGGACATGGTTGCCCCTTTCTTCTCGAGCCTCTGCAATAAATGGGGACATATTTATGTATTGAGAACCCTCATGTCATTTCTGATGCAGTCACAATGACTTGAAACTTAGAAGTATGGTTTTGATTACAATATCACACTACATGGTTGACTGCATTGAAAAGAATCTTGAAATATTATTTTGCAATGTGCTTGAAAATAGATATAGCTTTCCTATTTGTTGATATTACTTTTCTGTTAGAAACCTGTACATACAACCTTATGTTCAGAAGCTGGTTTTCTAAATTTTCTCATCATTAAACTGGATAAAGCTAGGACCTGGTTACATCATTAATTTTGAATTAATTTATGATATTCCTTCTAGCAGTACGTAACATGTTGGGTTGACTATGCTTTTTGTCTGATCTTTTTGGACCAGCTGCCAGAGTTCTGTTCAAGGGATAACTCCTTAATTGTCAAGGAAATATTTGGAGTTACAGAGTAGGGGCTTTATCCATGAACTTATCCTCTACTTTTGCTTTTTGTAAGTTGGAAAGAATGAAGGAAAGGAATTGAAAATGGTGAAAAGTTGACCAATTGATCATCATCCACTCCTGCATTCTTTCTCAGCTAGTACAAAAATTGTAAGCATTAATTCTCACGGTGAATTCATTTTTCTTTCTTCCTGACAGTGAAGACGCAGACAAGCTTCGGTTACACACTCTTCCTGAAGCAGGGGATTTGGATTCACTTGAGAAAATGGTTGATGGTTCAGACTCAGAAGATTCAAAGGTGGACTCATCTGATGCTTCTTGATTCAGGCATATTATCTATCCCCTGAGACTCAGATGCAGAGAAGACAAAAGGATTTTAGGTTTTATACCTGACAGAAGTCGTTCTTCATGTATGATAGATGTAGCAAAACTTTCACAAGATCATCGAAAACTTCAAAATTTTTAATAGTCTCTATGTTCAATTCTCAAATCTATCAAATTCAATGTGATGTAGCATCTTGTTTTGCTTGAGAACTGAGTTGTGGTTCTTTTCTCCATATGTTTCTGTGAGAACGGAATATGTATAAGAAGTGAGGTTTCTTGAGCATACACCCCAATGAGCTTTTTCAGTGAATTACCCTTGGGATTGATTAGAAACAAAATTGCAGAAACAATCTTGAAAACATGAAGTGATCGAGATTTTTCTTGTCAACTGCTAGTTTAACCAAGAGGATATCGTTCCTTACTAAATAAATAATAGATGTTGTATTAACAATCAATAAAGTGACCGGCTAAATATATCTGAACTAAACTCAGGAAAAAAAGGACATCGAAAAATGGGAAGGTTATATAGGAGATTGAGAGTATGTATAGAGGCTGACAGGCAAAGAGTTTAGCAACAACTTAGTGGCCCCAACGTAATAGATAGATGATTCAGGTTGTGCAAATATATTTGTCTTTCGAGAGCAATGCTGGATTACACATGCACTGCACTACGATGCTAGGTGACAGATTTCCAAACAACTGCTATCTCATTGGCAGAAAGACTCAGGTCCAATTGAATCTCATTTACGGTCATCGATAATGGTCCAGTCGGATCTCATTTATGCC
Source organism: Moringa oleifera (assembly GCA_021397835.1). NCBI lineage: Eukaryota > Viridiplantae > Streptophyta > Magnoliopsida > Brassicales > Moringaceae > Moringa > Moringa oleifera. The sequence goes on along the minus strand of JAJFZO010000902.1, from coordinate 353,612 downwards.
ATCAGGTTATCGATCTCCACTGCAAGATGCCCCAGACCATGATGCACTGCTAAATATAAGTCAAGCCTTATTGGTGAAAGTATAGGGTACTTAGCCAGAGCACATAACACTGCATGGCATATTGCATCCCTTGCCACCACCCCCAACTTTACTTGTTTATTCCCTTTTATACAACGCATCAACATTTAGTTTCATGATGCCAACCTAGCGAGGAGACCTTCATGCATGGCTTGCTGCTGGAGTAGGACGTTGGTACGCCGCCTTCATCTCCTCCAACAATCTCGTTTCTTCAAAGGACAGCACTCTTGGAAGCTTACATACCACATCATGAAAAGTTCTATTTCTATTCAATCAGAGGCCTCCAAGTTAGAAGGTCAATATCTAGCATGTTCTAATTATGCATGTATGTGAACACCGGATCCCACCACTGGTCAATCTGAGTTAGCCTTGCCAGGGATTGACCCATAACCTCCCTCACTGCATTTCAAACTTGCAGGCTGTAAAAACAAGTGAGTCACAAGTGCTGCAGTGATTCTGCATGGGCAACATACAAGCAGCGAGACATATCTCCTGATAGCCCCTGTTGTTAAACATTTCTTTTATTGGTATAATGCCCTAAATCAAACGCCATGCAAACAACTGAGCTGATGGAGTCACCTTAGACTGCCAGATGACTCCATATCCTGTCTCTAGACTGGGCATGAATCCTCTTTTCTCAGGAGCCTCGGAGCAATACGATACCTTGACTTGATAGTATATTATCCATTTATGGTTTTGGTCCAAATGAGTTTATCCTCTATGGGATACTAACTTAAAGAAATTGCCAAGATTGCTTCGGCTATATCTCGGTTGAAGAGTTCACCAATAGAGGTATCCATCCACTACTTAATTGTGGAATCATTTGGCCAACTAACCGACATTTTGGTTAGTGTTGTCTCTACTACGTTTGAGGCTTGAGGCTTGGTCTTGCCGGGAATCCACTTACAACGCCAAACATTTACTTACAATTTTCGACCTCTTATCTTGCATCCTTATTGACAACTGATCTTCCAACTAGCAGATTATACCAAACATACGATCCATGCTTTCCTTTCTCTACAATATAAAAGTGTTTTAACCACAATTAATTACTCAAAAAAATTGGCGTAACCATTATTAAAATTTTTTTATAATGATAATTATCATAACCGCTGATAAATACATAAAATAATTTATTGAAAATTATCTATTTAACAGTAATTAATAATTATCATTAAAAATAAGTTAATTTTTATTTTATTTGCAATAATTAATAATTACTATTAAATATCTATGTATAATAATTGCCACTAAGAACAAGTTGACATTAGTTTTAATTGTGTCAATTAACAATTTTTGTTAAAATGTTTTGTTAATAAATTATTAATTATCATTAAATTTCAAAATAATTACCTTTATAAGTTAAATTATAAAGTTATTAAAATAACTATAAATTATTACTAAAAAATTTACAAATTATGATATACCAATAATTAAATAATTATTGCTAAAACGATTACAAATGTTATTTTACCAACCATTGAATGAAAGCCATATAAAAATCATTTAGATGTAATCAATAAATTGCCATAATTTGTTTTTAAAAAATTATAAATTAAAATACAAAAACTAAATATCTATTTCCTATAAACATATAATCAAAATGAATATACTTATTCATAATTAAAATATTATTTAAAATATATATTTTGTAACAAAATATATTCACATTACAAGAAAAATTATTTTTAATGATAGTATTTTATGACGGTCTTTTATGAATATTATTAAAAAATTAAATGCATAACGGTCTTGAAAGACAGTCATAAAAAACGTAGCATATATGATCATAAAAAATCTGTAATTAGAAAAAAAAAAAGTTTGTGATGGAGACTCGGACCCAATCTCTCTTGGAGAGATTAATAAATGCCACTGTCATCTAGCCAAAGAAAAAATGTGACATTTTTTTTATAAGTTTATATTTAATTAAAATACTTGATTGAAAATGCAAACCAGCAAATTTGAACATTTTTTTATAAGTTTATATTTAATTAAAATACTTTGATTGAAAATGCAAACCAGCAAATTTGAACCCAAGTTGTGCTAAACCTTATTTCACGCTTACAACCATTTGCTCCACAATTGATTTTGGTTTGTTATGTTGTTTATTTAATAAAATATATGCTTGAATTATTTTGAGAAAAAAAACCTGTGGGCCTACTTGAACTCAAGGTCTCCCAGTCAACTTTATATAACTCTACCACTCAGTCAATGGAAATCTTATACAATAATTTTGACAGTAATAAAATTTAAACAATATACATGATGTACTGTAATACATAAAGATCCTCACCCACGCACTGGCAGTGTTCTTCCTCACTCTTTCCCGAAAATACCAGTCATTTAAGGCCATATAATCGATGCAAAGCTTCATTCTTTCAAGAAATTTTGTGAAATAGGCTTCGTGCACTGTCAGATGATACCATTAAAGAAAGAAAAATAGTATGTAAAACTAATCAAACCTTCATATCACATTGTTAGAGAGAGAGAGAGAGAGAGAGAGAGATTTTTTTGTTGAGTCTTGCAATTTCTTACTTAGTTTTGTTGTAAAATTTTCTTCTCTTGGCATTGTGCATTGTCAGAAAATACCCATATTTGTTACCCTTATGATACTGGAAATTGTAAGTAAATGAAAGAAGAAAATTTTTCCAGGAGCATGTTCTCTGTGAATTTAGAAATTAATGTTACTGTTTATATTCTTGAAAAAATGGTATGTAAAAAACTAATCAAACCTTCATTTGGGATTGCAAGAGAGAACAAGAGATTTTTTTGTCAAGTCTTGCAATTTCTTACTTAGTTTTGTTCTACAATTTTCTTCTCTTGGCAATTATGCATTGTCGGATGATATCCATGTTTGTTTCCCTTGTGATACTAGAAATTCTAAGTAAATTAAGGGAGAAAATTTTTGCTGGAGCGTGTTCTCTGTGAATTTGAAAATTAATGTTACTGTTTATATTATTGGAATACAATCACCACCTACCTTAAGATATGTCAAGTGAATTGCACCTTTTTTTTCTGTACAGAGTCATTGTTTCAAGCTGTAACTTGTTAGGATGCATCCTATTGAAGTAATTTTGCTTTATTTTTGTCTAAATCAAAGATCTTGTCCTGCTCTATGAATGGTTATTAATGCTTATTATCCATAGTTTAACTAAGTCTTGTTACTGGTTTATAGTAAATGATGTGCCTCTTACGTCTATGTAATTTAGCTTGGTAACCCTACAATTATTAATTATTTAGTTGGAAATAATTGAGCTAGCATAGCAGACTTAGTTTGGTTTTGTAGTAACCATGGGACTGCCATTTAGTACATGAATTGAATCCTTGACTCTTTATATAGTGTAATTCATGTTGCTTATCATAAAAGACTGCTAATATTTCCTTGAAGAATTCTGTAACTTCAACTCAATTTTTATTATAACTGTGTCTTTATCAATTTTTCAAATAGTTTGCATGTCTTAAGTTTTTTTTTTTTTTTTGGCATTTTGAATTTCAATTTAGTTGTCACTGTGATACTAGAAACTCTAAATAAATCATGGTAGCGAATATTAGTTTTATAAATATTTTGGATAATTGATAACTAATGTGTCTTGTTAACACACAATACTTGATATATTAAGGCTTACTTTAGTTGAAGCAAAGATAAACCAATAATAAGAGAATAATCATTGAAAGAAAAAGTTTATTGATACTTTGGTACTTCAATTAAAGTGGAATCTTTTTAATATTTTGCTGTGCTAGTAATAAAGGTTTTTTTTTCTCACAGATAATATGGTTCATCATGTAGGATAATTACTGTAATAGTCAGTTGCTCGTTCGAAGGAAAGGAAAGCTTGTTACATATTAATAAAACTTGAAAGAAAAGATAAAACCCTTCAGACAGAAGCCACAACTTTTTCTACACAGCTAACATCATTTCAGGTTGGTAATTCCTTAGTAATCTACTAACGTACCATGTGTTTAGAAGAAATAGTCTTCGTTTTGCCTAAGGCTTTTCAATCTAGTGGGCACCTTGTTTCTTATCTTATTTTTACAATAACATTACTTTACATGATATGTATTACATACATAATAAACATGCATAATAAGTGGGTTTTCTTTTATTTGTCATCATAGGATAAAATATGGATAAATCTTGGATACACTTGAATAGATTGTCCAAGGAGTTTTTTGATGGAGTGGATGAGTTTCTTGCTTTTGCCATTTCTCATTGTGAAGATCCTACACTCATTAGATGTCCTTGTCAATCATGTGCTAATTTGATATTATTAAGTGTTGAAGAAGTAAAGTATCATTTGTTTAGTAAAGGGATTGATTAGAGATATAAGAGATGAATTTGGCATGGAGAAGAGTGTTCTTCTAGATCTTGCACAAATAACAAATCAGTGTTTGATGAATCTTACAAGGATGATCATATCGACAATACAATAGATATGGTTAATGATGCATTTGAATGTTGTTAAGATAATCCCAAATTATTTCAGAACTTACTAAAAGACGCAGAAAAGCCTTTATATCCTGGTAATACGAAATATACTAAGTTATCTGCGTTGACGAGATTATATAATATAAAAAGAAAATATGGGCGGTCAGATAAGAGCTTTTCTGATTTATTAAGTTGTTTGTCTGATATGTTTCCTACTGGAAATGAAATCCCTACATCGATGTGTGAAGCAAAAAAAAAAAAAAACTATGAACGCATTAGGTTTACATTACAAGAAAATATATGCTTGCCCAAATGATTGTATACTTTATAGAAAGGAGTATAAGGATTTATCATCTTGTCTTACTTATGGACTATCAAGATGGAAAGAAAATGGTAAGGTAAAAAACCAAACGAAAAGGATTCTTGCTAAAGTATTATGGTACTTTCCTCCTATTCCACGGTTCAAGCGAATGTTTCAGTCATCACAGATTGCACAATATTTAACTTGGCATGCTAATAAAAGGGAAGTAAATGAGAAACTAAGACATCCTGCTGATTCACTTGCTTGAAAGTTAATAGACTTTAAGTGGCCAAGTTTTGCATCCGAACACAAAAATCTTTGATTGACTATTTCTACTGATGAAATAAATCCACATAGTTCTCTTAGCACTGCATATAGTTGTTGGCCAGTGGTAATGATAACATATAATCTACCACCTTGGTTATGTATGAAACGAAAATTCATGATGTTATTCTTGCTTATATTAGGACCTCGCCGGCCAAGTAATGATATTGATGTATATCTTGCTCCGTTGATCGATGATTTGAAGCTTTTATGAGAGATTGGTATAGAAGTCTATGATTCTTACCGGAAAGAGTTGTTTATGTTACGAGCTGTTTTATTATGGACAATTAATGATTTTCTTACTTATTAGAATCTTTTTGGTTGTTCAGTTAAGGGATATTATGCTTGTCTAATATGTAGTTAAAGCACGTATACTTATACATTACAACATGGTAAGAAGAATGTATATATGGGTCATAGACGATTCCTTCCAAAAAAATCACCCATTTAGAAAGCAAAAGAAAGCATTCAACGGAGAACATGAAATCGGTTCACCTCATTGTGCACTAAGTGGAGAAGAAATACGATAGAAAGTAAGCTCCATTACTAATGTATGGGGTAAAAAAACAGTTACTAAGAGGAAAATGACACGGGGTAAAAGATTGAATGACAATATTCAAACATGCTTCAAGAAAAAATCATGCTTTTTCGACCTTGAATATTGGAAACATTTACATGTTCGGCACATTTTAGATGTAATGCATATTGAAAAAAATGTTTACGAAAGCATCTATGGAACTTTACTTAATATTCCTGGAAAATCTAAAGATGGGATCAACACTCGACTAGATCTTGCAGAAATTGGCTTAAGGAAAGAGTTAGCTCCCAAGGTTGTAAATGGTCGTACTTATTTACCAGCTGCTTGTTACACTCTAAGCAAATAAGAGAGAAGGATGTTTTGTGAGACATTATCAAACATAAAAGATCCAGATAGGTATTCTTTAAATTTCAAAAATCTTGTATCAATGACAGATATGAAAATTCAAGGTCTTAAATCTCACAATTGTCATGCTTTTATGCAACAACTTCTACCATTGGCTATTCGCTAAGTTTTGCCAAAACATGTTAGATATGCAATCATGAGATTTTGTTTCTTCTTCAATGTTTTGTGTAGTAACGTTGTGGATGTTTCAAAACTAGGCAAATTATAGCAAGATTTGGTGGTAACTCTTTGCTTATTTGAAAAATACTTTCCACCTTCTTTTTTCAGAATCATGGTTCATTTGACAGTGCACCTTATTAGAGAAGTGAGATTATGTGGACCGGTATACCTTAGATAGATATATCCATTTGAAAGGTTCATGAAAACTTTGAAAGGATATGTTCGTAACCATAATCGTCCTGAAGGATGTATTGCTGAATACTACATTGCAGAAGAAGCACTTGAATTTTATGAAGTTTATTACTCTAACATGCATCCAATTGGTATTTCATGTGGAAAAAAGATGACATCCAAGTTGGGAAGCCCTTACCTGGTGGTCACATTGTCACTATTGATCGACGAGAATTAGAGCAAGCACATCTTTATGTATTGCTGAATTCACTTGACGACTAACCATATGTTGAGTATGTCTTTTCCTAATCTATGTGTATTTTGATTATAAAACATATACTTCATACATACATACATATATATATATATATATATGCATTCATTAGATGAGCTTAACCTTATTTCATTAACAGTGAGCATATCAAGTATATGAAATTATAGTATCTTTATCAATCAAAACAATCCAAATGGTTATAAGATGAGCATACTCAGACCTTTATTTCTTGGTTCGAGAAAAGGTACTTACCAATTTCTTTAACATGACTATATATCTTCTATTTATCTAATATTAAAATCCATTCGATCGAATTTTTGTCAAGAGGATGCATTAGAAATACAAAGGCAAAATCAACCTTCTTTTTTGGTGAAATGGGTAGCACATGGACCTCGTCCTGAAGTTATAAAATATCCTGGATATGATGTGAATAGTTATCGCTTCCATACATGGGAACGTGATAATAGTCGAGTGACACAAAATAGTGGAGTCATTATAGTTGCAACAACAATGCAAATTTCAAGTGCTAAGGATAAAAATCCAGTAATTGGACAATTGTCATTTTATGGTGTTATTAAGGAAATATGGGAGCTTGATTACCACATGTTCAAAACAACATTGTTCAAATGTGATTGGGTTAAAAATAATGGTGGGATTAAATTAGATGATATTGGTCACATATTAGTTGATCTTAAATGACATAGCCATAAATCTGATTGTTTCATTTTAGCTTCTCAAGCTAAACAAGTCTTTTATGTTCCAGACCAACTAGATCTAAGATAGTCCATTATTTGCTCTACTCCATAAAAAGACTATAAACATAATGAGAGAAATAATAATGTGGGCAATATAGAAGAATATGATTTCATTATTGATGGCATACTTGAAGTCGGTATAAATGATGAAATCAGTGAGGATGATGTTAACTATATACGACCCGATTGTGATGGAATTTGGATTGATGAAACTTACAAGTAGACTTTTTAACTCAAAGCAAAAAGGTTTGATTGTTTTCTTTTTTCTTTTATGATAGTATTATTTATTGCAAAAACTAGTATCATATAATCAATTATGCTTTAATTATTTAGTTGGCTTATATTTTATGTTTGTAGGGTTGCAGATAAGACTAAGAAGTTGTTAGATTCACCTACCAAATCTAGAGGACCAACAAAATTATTGAATTAAAAAAATTTAGGGACAAAAAAGGTGGTACAGTTTAATTCAAAATGTGTACCATATGGTGTTGAAGCTAAATCCCTTATGTCTACTCTTGGAGTTCTTGCACGTACCATGGTACCTATAACTTATAGTGACTGACGAAAGGTTCTTGATCATTTGAAAGAAAAAATGTGGGAATATGTTCAGGTTTAACACTTTCACCCTAAACATTTAATTATTATATTTTTTATTAGTACAGTAACTTATCAAATTTCATTTATAGGATGTATTTGAAATTGATCATCGCATGAAAAAGTCTATCTTACAATCAATTGGCAAAAAATTTGAAACATTCAAGAATATCCTAACAAAAAAATATATAATGTCTTTTGTCGACAATCTTAATGCTATAGTGAGACCACCTTCGATCTACAGTTTCATTTCACAAAATGATCGGGAGAGATTCGTTAAATCATGACTATCAAAGAATTTTAAGGTACATTTATGTTGTAATATATTTTTTAAACAATAAACATTTCATGTTTCTTCATTAACTGTAATGACATTGCAGAAATTGAATGAGGAACAAAAAAAAAAGACAAAAACATAGTAAACATCCTCATCGATTGAGTCGAGGTAGATATGCAACCTTAGGGCACAAATTGGTAACTTTCTCACTCTTACATTCTTTGTGATGATTTTAAGATATATTTTTTCTAATTTTTAATTTGTTACTCCATCTTTACAGAAAGCAGAACTCAAGGTAGAAAGGGAGATTGATCGTAGTGAATTATGGAAGCTAGCGCAACAAGATAAAGAAGGACATTATGCACCAGAAACGATGTCTATCATTGAAAAAATTGTAAGTTTTTTTTTTAGTGAATCTTACATAAACATTAGAAATCTTGTCTTTATAAGATTGTTTGCTAAAGTTTAAAGACAATGAGGCACTAAGGGAATATTATTCAGGCAGTAAAGTAGTATAGTCTAACCAACAGGAATGCCACTTTTTCTTGGTTTATGATCAAAGACACCCAGACAAAAAGTATTCTATATTTTTCTTCCCTAATTGTTTTCTTGACATAGTTAAAGTTAAGTTGCAATATTTTATGTTCATTGCATGCAACTCATCAATAATAGTTTATAAAACTAGGCAAATTAATTTATATATAATTTATACTTAATTTGGCATGAATTATTATAGGATGAGTTAATGGAGCTGTCAAAAGCTGGCACTATTACATTCTCAGGCAGTGATGACATTTTAAGCAAAGCTTTTAGTACCAATAAGCATAAGGGTCGAGTTAGAGGACTTGGAAAGTTTATCACTCCTTCGGTCTTTTTTTCTACTCCTAATAAGGTTGCATATCTAGAAGCTCGCTTGACTAAGGTAGAGCATAAACTATTGTTATTGACTCAAGGAAGCATAGATACACATTCACGTGTTGTACAACTTGAAGGTCATAGCTCCAATAAGATACAAAAACTCGATTCACCAATGCCTATGAAGGATTCTTGCAATGTTTCTGATGAAGATTTAAAGATGAAGGTGTTTGCTTATTTATTTAATTCTACAGATATTGTTTTTACTATTAATTATTATTAACAATTCATTTTTTTAATGAATAGGGTATTGTATGTAAATTAACAGTGGATACACTAGAAAATGTTGTTGCAATAAGCACTATTATTAATGATTCTTCTGCCAATTTTGTGGTTTTTATTGATCAAATATTCAGTTAAGATGCTCAACTACCCATTGAAAATGAGGATGAATATCTTATATTTGTTAAAGATGCATTGGGTCATCATGTAAGTTGGCCTAAAGACTTGGTTTCTACTCATATTGTTATGGAGATATGAGACAATTTTAGTTGTGGTATTTTATCTTTGTTTCTTTTCATATTAAAATTTTTTGACTTTTAAAATTTATTATTATCACATGTTTGGAGACAAAGAAAAAAGAAATCAGTAAAAAAATAGGATCCATTTCTGAGCAAGCTCTAGAGCAGTTCGCAAAGTAGCTTATCTATTGATGATTAATATATGAAATGAAGTTAGAGTAAGATTTGATTATGATGTTTTTTGCTATCTATTTTATTGCTATATTGGCTCAGAATATTGCTCTATCATGATTGATAAAAAAGAACTGGGAGGAATTAGCATTTGTTTGTATATCAGGTGAGGCAGAATTTCAATATCAGTTTATTTCAATTTCTATGTTTATATGATTTAACTTTCAATTTGTTTATTTTCAGATATCCACATGCCAATTTGAAGAATACAAAAAAGTTAAAACAATTTGGCTTCATCAATCCTGTGATTGTCTCACTCTCTGGTGGACTAAACAATGAAAGTAAGTTAAAAGATAGAGTACAACATATTGCTGAGCGGTTAAAAAAAGCAAATTCAAACCAAATTCTTTTCATGCCTTACAATCTAAAGTAAGAAATTTCTATTTTAATTGCTTTACCAAGACATATCTCATTTGACTATTTATCATCTTTTGTTTTTCTTATTACGAATAGATTTCATTAAAAATTAGTGGTTATTGATATGGCATCACGAATAGTATATCATTTGGATTCTTTGGGTCATGAAGTAGGACTTGATCTTAAAAAAATTGTGACCATATGAGTACAAGTTTTATTTTATGTCTTTTGTTTATTGGTTTCATTATTACTTCTAAATACTGCATATTTTTAAATATTTATTGGTTAATGATACATGGGCTTTCAAATGTTTCGTGTGAGATCAAATATTATATGACAATGAATTCAAGTGAGTTCATTTTGTTTTTTCATTATTAATAATATTAAAAATAATATGTGTTAATGATTATATTTCAACTTGTATAGGCACCAATTATTCAAACAGGTGGTATACAATGTGGCTATTTTGTACTTTGATTTATGAAGAAAATAATTGAAGATCCAAAAATTCTTTATGAGAATGTGATATTATTTATTTTATTTACATATTAAATATTTCATATTTATAAATAATATCAAATTGATTATGTTATCTTCTTTTGTGTTTTAATCTTAAAGTTCAATGGTAAGGAAACATATAGTAATGAAGAAATTGATGAAGTACGTGGTGAATGGGCTAAGCATGTATAACAGTTACTATCATAGCCAGGTATGTAATCCTTGTTGGCTCATTAATGGTTGTATTTTAATTATGTGTCATTTAGCTTGGTTAGATTTAAGTATGATGGACTAACTCTATTCATTGAACGCTTTGCTCATTCTATTCATTGAGCCATCTACTAATTCTATTGAGTTCTTTGTCAATTCTATTGATAACTATATAAATATCATCTTTAAGCAATTGGTAAAGCAAAAAACAAATAAAAGTATTCAAGCATGCATATGAAATAAATATGTTCATAATCAGTTAATTTTCACACTTACTATTGCATTACAAGAAGTTACACTTTTAATACCTAGATGTAAGGAACTAGAATAGAAAATTGCATACTATGATTAATATATACCTTATAGGTTACAAGAAGTTATATTTTTGACATCTAGATGCATTCTCAACCTTTTATTATATTCGATTTTTAAACTTTATTATAATTGCTTATTTATTTTGGTATGTAAATTAATTATATGGTAAATAGAGCTTATATAATAATGTATCTTTTCTATAACTATTGCAAATAATTCTTCTATTAATTCCCTTTATCTCTTATAAGCTCGATGGAGTTCATAAATCTACGCAATGAAAATACACTTCAAATGCTTTTAATTGTTTATGAACTTACCTAATGCTTAATAATATCAAGTCACTCATATCAGAATAAGAAATAAAAAATGTAGAATCATGTAGAAGAAAGGACAAAAAAAAAAAAAAGATCAAATGAACACCATCAAAGTTAGTTTAGACTTTTTAGATGAAGGATCATTAGAATGATTCTCTATTGCATTTCAATAAGCAATAAACATAATAATAAAAGTGATTATCAACAGATCCAGGCTTATGGAGCTTGTATTAGATAAAATTGTCAATTGTTTTAGTTGTCTCCCATCTTAAAAAGCTTTAGCTTGAGTACCTCTAATATCAATTGGGCCAATAACTACCTATAAAACCATTTTATATTGAAGATAGATATCTTTCATCTCGACCAAGTTAACAAATCCTTAAGTAAATTATCAGTTCTAGCATCATCTTTCTCACTTTATTTTTCACATAGACAAATGCAATCAACTGAAAATAAAGAGATCTTCAAAATATTCAAGCTCTTTGGCACTTCTCCTCTAAAATCAAAGGTAACAATTAAAAATCAACTAGAAATTATTAGAGAAAGAGCATTAATTTAGACTTACTTGCGCTTCTGTTGTAAAGGTTATAAAGTATTTCATCAGTCAGGGTCCAACCTTAATTGTATTCTTTCTCCATTTTATTGTGGGCATTTTGGAGACAAACCTTTTTTCACACCACATTTGATGGTAACGGAAGGCTAATTTCATACAATGGTGCAATTCATCTCTTGCTTCCACCTTTCAGCAGTCCTTGTTTATTAAAAATCATGAAGTATTATCAAAACCAAAATTTCCTAATATATTATGCAAGATATAAAGGAAAAGGCTAAATATGAATTAAGAATGTATCAATAGGGTAAGATGAGCAGGTTATGGTATGTATCATTGTAGAATCAGACCACAAGTTTTATTACCTATTTGCTGTGGCTAATTGTATCACTTAAATAGCATAACTTAATAGATAAAACTAGTCGCAAAAGCTTTCCAAGTAGTTTCTTTTGTTCAATGGGGTCTTACTTTATTCCATTCATTGACAAATGCAAAGAAAACATACCTGTAAATAGGGTTGTCCTTGAGATATTTGTAAACTGTTTCCTTTTCATCAGTAGCTAAAGGTGAAATTCATGAGTCAAGTTCCTCTGGATGAAAATTCTCAAAAAGAAATTTTGCTATTAATCTTTCCTAGGAAGATAGGAATATAAGTGGATCCCACTGATATACTTAATTCACCTAAAAAAAATGTAAATCCAATGAGGATTTAGTCAATCCCAAGAGATCCCATTTGTATGTTCCATAATGAGCAACTTAACTAAAGTGAAAGAACAACCATGAGTAATCAAAATCTTTTGGTTAGTCAAATCTTATTCAAGATATAGATGAGCAACATTTGAGCCATACCATTTAGAGTTATATGACCTATTCTTCGTGTATCGTAATCGTGTCAAGCCTTTCTACCCAAAAAAAAAAAAAAAATCTAAAAAAGAAACGAAATTAACAAATCATTAGTTTGCAGCACATCACTAAGTCTAAAATTTCATCACTATAAACGTAGATTAGATAAAGAAAGAGCAAACATTTAGGACCAAATAAAGCTCTACAAAACAGACTACAAAGATTCACTAAGTTTTGATTCCTTGAGCGTTAGTTAAGCATCAACATAACCTAATTGAACATCAGTTAAAATTCGCTAAGTTTTGATTCCTTATACTTTAATTTCCGTGAAAGGTTTGGTCAAGCTAACCTCCTTTAGTGTTTAATATTGTTTCAGCTATTGAAACAGTAGTGGATGCTCTATAGATTAACTCACTGTACGCATAATCTAGTTTGTCATTATCAATCACCCGTTAATCAAGAATTCATGAAAATTTTAAAACAAAATGCAATAAAATTTTCAAGAAAATATCTTAAACATGTACACACTAGAAATGTGCGTGTAACTTCAAATTCACAGTAATAAAGATCCAACCAATTCAACTAATTCATATTAATAGCAATGAGGAAGCTATACCTACTTACCGCAAGTCAAAGTTATCTAAAAAGCCAAAAATAGGCACATCGAACTTGATTTTTGCACTGCCAACATTATGTTCATTTTAACACAAAATGGAAAATAATTCCACCATGTTTTTAAGATCATAAAAAAGAATTTCACATTATAAAACATAAAGAAGACATTATTTCTATAATTTCATATTTAGTTACATAGATACTTATTTAACTAATCCTACTTAAAATACTAATTCAATGATTTACAGAAAAGATTACTATTAATACATTGAAACAAGAACTAAGTACTCGAAGTGAATAAGGATTCACCAAATCAAGTTAATCAACTATAGAAACTAATGAATCATAAAGGAAAGGAGAACATAGGAAACAACACTTACATGCCAATTTTTAAAGGCTAATAAAGTCAAAGATAAATGGTTCCTAGTATTCATGCTATCAAGAAATGGGCTAGTTCATCCTGTAGACATAGAGTATGATTCAGAAAAATGGAAATAAAAAACTAGTAAGAAAGAATTTTGTGAATTGCAAAGCAATAAAAAACCTTAAGTAGTGAAAAGCACAACATCTACAAATTTACTAAGTTTCATTAAGAATTCTTGTACCTCTTAACACTTTAAAATTGTAACATTATAGAACTTAGGTTTCCTTTTAGATTCCTTCAAATTAAGTACCAACATGCTCCAATCAAAATATGTCTCTTACATAAATGGTAGACATTTGAATAAAAACAAATGTAAATGCTTTATTTCGATTCTTTCCCCTTTAATGAATATAATAGCAAATAAACCATAAAAAAATTTAAAAAAAAGAGAAGTAAATGTAGATAACAAAGAGGAGAAAGAAATGTAAAATAGAGAGATAAGAGATAAGAAAATGAGCAATCTCAACTTTTGACGGAGAAAGAGTAAACATGTTGACGAAATTAGTAGAGAAAGTTTCTTCACCATCATAAGTGTCTCACCAAAATGAAAAGCAAGAAAGAATTTGGTGGCTTTCTTCATCCCATGAGCTGCCTTTTTAGCTACTTTGTTTTCACTTTTTCTCTTTAAAATATCTATTTAAAACTTGTTTTAAACATAATATGTATATATATATACTCATAAAATGTCAAATTTACTGTTGGATTTTTTAAAAAATCAATATATTTCTTTTTTAATTTTTAAATATATTTTATATTGAGAAAAAAAATGTCAATTGAGTAAGGAAGGCATTTTAAATTGATGCAAGAGGTGCATGGTTTATGTTTGATTTACTTAATTATTTTATAGTTTTTAATTTATATTTAAAATTTTTTAAAATTTAATTTTACTTGTATTTTTTATTTAATAAAATTTATTTTTATTATATTTTAATTAACTTATATTTAATTTGATATTATATTTTTAAATTTGAAATTTATAATTTAAAGATGAGAAGAATTGTGATGTTGTTTTAAAAGCAACAGTAAATAATAGTTATTAAAAACATATATCTTCATGGTTAAAATTTACAACTATTGCTATAAGTTTATTAACAATGTATATTGAGTAAAAAATAGTAAAAATAGGACAAAAAAAGCTTTTATAGTACATGTACCGATAATTATCATATTTACCACTAAATAATTGTCACTAAAATCCTTTTGTGTTGTAGTATTTTTTTGGTAAATCATTTATCACCCCATCAGAAACCTATAAGAAGTATATGGATATCATGAACTCGGTATCAGGTAGCATGAAACAACTCATAATATAAGGGAGAATAGCTTAAGCCACCGTCTTGATCAATACCCCATAGCCAACTTGAGAAAGCATCGCTCATTCCAGTTTTACAACTTTAAATGAATTTGTTCTTTCAATTTCTAAGATTCTATCCTTTTTGCACATCCAATGAGTCTTGAAACTCCAAATATTGATCTTCTGCAAGGAGCCTTTACATACCAAGTGACAGTTTTATCTCATCATGTAGCCTCTGCCCTACATCGTAGTTGAACAAAGTGTTAGACTTCTCTGAATTAGTTTGTTGGTTTGATTCTAATTTGAATATTTTGAAGATCTCCAATACTGCCCACACAATAAAAAAAAATTGTTGATGGTAAAAAGATATTCCTTTATTATGAAGAAAGGTGAAAAAAATTCTACAAAGAAAGTATATGTAGGATATTATTGGGATTAAAGTTTTTTTGATGTTTAAATTAGTTTAATATTTTAATAGTAGAAATAAAATAAAAAATATGCGTTTAATGCTTATAAATTCATAACTTTATGCTTTATAGCATGATCAAAGGTGTTTCTTTTTTTAAAAAAATAATGTTGATTTGGCACATCTTCCTAAAAGGCAACATGTTTGCTATGCCAAGTGTTATAGTTGCTTTCTTCTTCTTTGTTAGATACGATGACTTTTTGTTATTTTATGGACTTCATGATTTTTTGTTGATCCACTAGTATAGTGATTTTTTTGTTTGAATTAATCAGTTTTCTTTGAAAATAAACTACTTCATAAGTTTACACATTCTTTTGATAGATCGATGTCATTCTTGTTTATCTTTCTTGAATTATCTTTATTGGACCTTGAACTACTCACGTGACCCAAAGTCATGTTAAGAGCTCTAAACCAACAAATGTATTTGATCATATCACAAAGATTTTTGGAAAATTTTTTGAGCCTCGTATAATAGGGATATGTAGAATATTCAAAATTACTAACGAGATTGTTTTCAGCCTTTTTCTAGATTTTGAATAAAATTACCCTTGACTTAATCATAAAAATACCAAGATAGAGAGAGAGAGAGAATAACATGGAAGATAGTGACTTTTTATGTGTTTTCTCCCTCACTTGGTACACTTTGCTCATCTTCTTCTTAAAGTTAAAAAATCTCTTTATTTTCTCTCAAAAACCAAGGATTCTTTTTAGGGAGTTGGATCCATCAATGACATAGATTTGATCCTATAAACGATAAAAGGTAACACTAATGGTACTATTTTTTTAAGAGAAAAACATGTTCATTTGTTTAAAAACCCATAATCGGTGGTCTCTGTGGTACACACATGAAAAAGTGCATATTTTCTATGATTTCTTATTACTTTTTGTCTCACCATGCTTGAATTGGTTGTGAGCATATTAAAAATACCTTCCTTTTTTTTTTTCTATGAATGAATTACTAATGAGTTATGTTATGGGTTTGTTGTTGGCTTGTATAGGCATGGTTTTTTTTTTTTTTTTTGGAGATGATATGGATGAAATATATATGTAATTGGTTAAACTAATTGAAAGCCATGGTCGTTCACTTGATATTTTGTCTCCTATTCATGCATCTTTCTGTGATGAATATGTATTTTTTGTGCCTGTCATATATTATTTTGAATGGGTCATGTGTTATTTAAAGTGATCATGTATTATTTGAACTGATCATGCATTATTTGAATTGGTCAAATATTATTTGAAATGATAATGCATTATTTAAATTAGTCATGAATGATTTGAACTATTCATGCATTAATTGTGCTGGTCATGCATTATTTGTGTTATTTGTATTATACCGTTTTATGTATTATTTGAACTCGTCATGTGTTATTGTAATTGCTCATATTTTATTCTAATTGTTACTTGTATTATGTAGATGATGAAGAAAAACTTTGCGAAATTTGCCATTGCCTTTGCCACCAAGGATGTAACAATCAATAGTGTTCATCTCTTGGGCCATTGAGGGTAGTTATTGATGTCTTATCCAACTTATGTGACAATGAACTTCCATTAGGTAGGTTCAAGGCCTACTGCTTTTGGCACCTGTTAAGCATGTGACAAAATATGGCATTCAGCATACATATTATCCATTAAATGCTAGTAAGGCGAATAAGGCCAAAGTGAGGTGCCGAAATGCTCTTACCTAGTTGGTCTTATTCCTTTGAACCTGAAGCATGTGAGCATGCATCTTGGTAGGTTAGTTCTCAAGTGAATGATGTATTGTGTTTTTGTCAAAGATATTTAGAAGGAAAAAAACATATATTATTTAAGAGTTATTTTGGATCTATTGTATAGTGAAGAAAAGTTGTAGAGTGTTTTTGTCAAAGATATTCAGAAGAAAAAAAACATATATTATTTATGAGTTATTTTGGATCTATTGTATAGTGAAGAAAAGTTATGGAAAGTGAAGAATATTTGGTGTATTGTTATTGGTTGGTAAGTGAATAATTGATGTGCATTGTGAGGAATAGCTTTTTGAATGTGTTGTGCTATGTGAAGAATGTTTATGAGCTATTTTTTGGATGAAAAAGGATACATTCTACATGGTTTATGGTTTGTTTATAAGTTAATATAAATTTTCTATTTCATAAGTAGAGCATTTGTAATTCATAGTTAGATGAGAGAAAACTGCAAAAATACCTGAGAATAAATATGATGTATTAAAAATAATATATGATGTGTTAAAAATAATACGTGATATCTGAGTATTATATATGATGCATTTAGAATAATACATGATACTTATGAATAATGCGTGATGTGTTAAAAATAAGACATGATACTTGAAAATAATAAATGATACTTAGGAATAATATATGATGTGTGTTAAAATAATATATGATACTTGAGGAACAATACATGATGCCTTAAAAATAAGTTACAACACAAGACCTTAACAAACCATACTATTTTGGCACCCTAGGAACCGCTACAATAACATTTTCAATGGGAAGATGTGTTAGAGTAGTAACAATCTTGCGTACTAAATTTAGTATTAGCCTTGGAACAACATTTTCATCTCACAACTAAAAATATCATCTGAATAACGAGCTATTCTGATTCAAACATTGGCCTCTAAGAATATTTAGTGTAAACAACTGAATTTTAAATTATACTAAATCAACATCCACACATGATCGAACTATGTCCACCGATCGAGCATAAGAAATATATTTGGAGATAAACAATTTAACGATTTCTACATGATCCCCAATGTACTCAAAATTGTCTTTTGATTGCACTCATGTTTCATTCCAAAATAAGAAAACTCATATTTCATTAGCTACACTCAACTAAACAAAATCACAATCATAGACATATTAAAAATAATGCATGAACATTAAAAATAATAAAAGAAATAATAAAACATGAATGGAGAAATAATATATGAATAATACAAATAATATATACATAATATGAATACTAAATAAAGGTACAAATAATATATGAATATATGAAACAATATATGAATAATATAAATAATACATGATAATTTCAAATAATACATGAATAGCATTAATAATACATAAATATTTTGAATTCGTATTCTTGGATATGTGAAAATCAACAAATCTTATTAGATATCACCATATTTTTATAAAACATATGAAAAATTATCTAGATATTTAAATATAAAAAAATTAGTTTCTCTTAACGAAAATAAATATCATGATAAAAGTAAAATTTCATTGTACAACTAAATCTAAAGTTACATTTGCATAACTTGAAATGCATCTAAACTAAAAACCTAGTTTTCTATATATGATGCAAATGAATTTAAAGAGAGAGAGGCAAAGTAAGTTTTTGGTGCATAAATCACAAAATAAAACTCTTATTTTACTAAATCATACATGTCGAATCAAAATCCAAACTCAAATTCACAAATTAACCGAAAGAAACGTTGAAATCAACATTCCAAGAGATGAAGAGTATGGAGAGATGGCAACTCACCTTTATAAAAAAATAATAATGAAGGCACAATGATCAATGCATTTCAATCGGTGCGAGGAACATAAGCTAATTTGATTTTTTTTTTTTTTATGATAAAAAAATTTCAGCCAAAACGGATGATTTCCTCAAACTATTTGCACATTGAACTGATAGTCTAATGGCTTCTAGCCATATTGGACTGAACCAAACTAGATGGACCCGGATGATGCATGTTACAGTTGAACAACCAACCAACGGCTTCGTTTTGGGGGCGGAGAAGCCGAAGTCCTCCAACCCCACACCAAGGGCATCCTTTCTTAACTGCTTCAGCTTCTCTCTCTCTCCCTCTCGCGCGCGCGCCTCTTAACACCTAATTCACCACATGATAGGGCAAGTAGTGGAATTGAATTGGTGGTGAAAATGATGCGCCATTCACTTTCAAAACCTTCAATGTCCGTTTCAATCCCCATTCCTAGACTACCCAAATTATTTTCATCATCATCATCCAGTTCTAGTTCTTACTTGAAAATCCGTTGCAAATTGGTGGATTCAACATCATCGATATCATCGAACGCATCATCAAATGATTCGTCAGCTTTGGCAGCTAGGAAAAACCTGATGGAGCCGGGGGGAATGAAGAGTGAACCCTACCCAGGAATGGGACCCTTCACGGGCAGAGATCCCAACGTCAGGAAGCCTCAGTGGTTGAGACAGAGAGCGCCTCAAGGAGAGAGGTTTCAGGAGGTTAAGGATTCCCTCTCTCGCTTGAATCTCAACACTGTCTGCGAAGAAGCCCAGTGCCCCAACATTGGCGAGGTCATATTTTCCTCTTTCCAGTTCTTGTTGCATCTACATGCTTCTATCTAATATTTTACATTTCTTCTGCACATGTTAGGAGGATTTTCCAATGATCTCTGAGTTTTTGGTTTGCTGATTTAGTGTTTCTTAGTGTTACTTCCCTGTCAGTTGAAAATGGTTTGTGCTGTCCTGATGCTTTCATTTATTTTTATGGATGCCCATTTATTTAAACTTTTTTCTTCTCTATTTAAAGGAAAACCTTTAATGCATTTGGTTGCATTCTTGAAAGAACTGAGATATGGTACTTTGCTCATCATTGTTCTAAGACCTAATTTACTGCATTATATTAGCTTCAAAATAACCTGTTGAATCCAATTGAGACTACAATTTAACTGGTTTGATGTTTGAAACTGTTTTTTGTGCAGTGTTGGAATGGAGGTGGGGATGGTGTAGCAACTGCAACCATAATGCTTCTTGGGGATACATGCACTCGTGGCTGTAGATTTTGTGCAGTCAAAACAAGCAGAAACCCTGCACCACCAGACCCTATGGAGCCAGAAAACACTGCCAAGGCTATTGCAAGCTGGGGGTAGGTCTTAATTCTTCTTTTTCCTTTTAAGCAATTCGTTTTTTTTTTTTTAAATTTTTTCAGTGTATTTATTATTTTATGTCATTGATGATGGGTAATGCTCTTTCTATGCATTTAAATATCAAACCTACCCGGTGTTCCTGTTTGTGTATGCACATGTTTGTAAATTACAATCAAATTGGTACCTTCTTAACTAAATTTGAAAAAGAATGCATTTTATTTTTCTCCAGGTTGTAATCCATTGGTAGATAGAATATAATGAACCCCTATATGATTTTTGTTTGGGTGTTTTTCCTTTTAGCTTGAGTGGAAAGCCTTTTATTCATTCTTATTTGAACAAGATCTTAGAAAGCGCAAGAGAGAGGGCTCAACCTCACTCATGACCTAATATTTAACAATCATCTATCATTAGCAGGAATGTAATGAGCGCTTCTCTTTATGGAAAGTCTGCTAACTTGATTATCTAGGGGAAAAAGTGACTTCCAGAAAACTGTACCGTCTGCTTCCCCCTCCTTAAATTAGCATGGGTAGAATTGTGACTTGTATTCCTGTATAATGATCAATAGAACGACAATGAAGGTCAAACTCCAAATTTCAAAGTCTAATATACCAAACTCCAAATTTTTAAAGTTCCGTATGTAACGGTAGGCAATTCAAAATTTTCATAAGTTTTTCAAAAATTTCTATCCAGTGTAGAGGAGAAGTTTAATTTTTGGTGATTGAGTGAAGGTTTCTTACAAAAACTTTTGTTGCAGATACTTGCATACATCATTGTAACTAGAAAGGTAAACTTGAGCTTAGTTTTCTGCTTCTTGATATTGAGACTTAATGCTATAAGAAAGAATACTGCTGAGCTGTTATTATGGAACATGCTATCCCTTAGAAGCATGTACCTGTGACTGTAACTGTCATGTTAAAGCAATCTGGAAGCGTGTCTTGTTGGCCTTGGTTTGTACTTTTTTCTTAGTAATTATCATATGAATGGCTATGATAAGAGGGAAAAAAAAAACTTGCATTGTCTTGAATTGGATGGTAAGCAGAGAGACAAAGAAGTAGAGGTACCATTACCAATTTGTTCTGCAGTTTATTGATGAAATATCTTGCTCTCACAATTCAAAATCAAAATCATTCCTTCCATTTTAATGTAATAAAATAACAAAATTTCAAGGGTTGAAGTTCCTTGTTTGAAAACACAGTGATTAACTGAAGGCAATCAGGTGCAGGCTTTTCAAACTTAAAATAACATCTTAAGTTGACTCTTTTGAGTAGGTATTGTGATGCATATTTAGCCAATTAAAATCATAGACATCATTTGGATATATGCCTTTTCAATGAATAACAAAATGCTTCTATTAGAAGTTACAATTCCTTGTTTTAAAATTTTTGTGGTGTAGATTATGTTGTCTTGACAAGTGTAGACCTTAATGATCTACCTAATGGTGGGAGTGGAAAATTAACCTTGCATTATCTTGAATTGGATGGTGAGTGGAGAAACAAAGAAGTGGAGGTACCATTATTAATTTGTAGTGTGGATTATATTGTTTTCAATAAAATCATACGTTTCATTTTAATGAAATATAATAACAGGAAATGTCAGGGGATGAAGTATCACTTTTAGAAACACCGTGATAAAACGAAGGCCGATTGCTGCAGGCTTTTCAAACTTAAAATAATTTATCTTTAGTTGACACTTTTGAATAGATTTTATACCTTTTTTCTTGAATAACAAAATGCTTCTATTAGAAGTTACGATTCCTTGCTTTAAAATTTTTGTAGTGTGGATTATATTGTCTTGACAAGTGTAGATCGTGATGACCTACCTGATGGTGGTAGTGGACATTTTGCTCAGACGGTCAAAGCTATGAAGGTTGGTATACCTTTCTTGTGACGTAAAAGCTTGGTTTTATATAACATATATATGGCTGCTAAAACACTATGGTGTGGATAAAAAAAATTGATTGAATTTGTGATATGATAGATTGATTGGATTCTTTACCCTTGCTTTTGCAGGAACTAAAGCCAGATGTCATGGTAGAGTGTTTGACTTCTGATTTTCGAGGTGATGTAAAGGCTATAGAAGTTCTGGTGAACTCGGGATTAGATGTTTTTGCTCACAACATTGAGACTGTGAAACGGCTGCAGCGAATTGTCAGGGATCCTCGAGCTGGGTATGGTTAGATATCACATTACATAGTACTAAGTAATTTCTTCAGGTATTGATTGTGGGCACTGATTGGGATGCAATGCTCCCAGCTGTCTGTGAACAGATTGGGCAAGGTTGTTTATGTTTTGAGTTCCCCGTTCAAGAGCAGCTTGGCATCAGCTTGTTTGGGTATTGAAAAATAGTATTTTGTCTCTGTTTTGCTTTAAAATATTAGAAAAAGAGAAACTTGTTTGATGATCCAATGGTGTGTGCAAAAGCATGGGAAAACAATTTAAGAGACTTACGGAATTTGAAGTTGGGCTCTTGTTTCCAAAACAATAAGAAGCAATTCTTATTTTTCCTATGGTATTTCCAATGTTTTGAAAGTTTTGTCAATTTCGAGAAAAGAAAACAAATAAAAACAACTTATCAAATGAAATATTTCAAATTTTCTATTTTTTAAAATAAAAAATAAAAACAGAAATACACATTATCAGACAACTCCTTAACAGCTTGAGTTTGCATCTTAGACAGTTTGGAGTGAGCTATTTAACACTTTGGCTCTTCTTTGCTTGGTGAGCCTAGCTCCTCTTTCTTGTTTCAAATGTTATGCAACCAAGAGTGGGAGCCTTCATCATAAGATATAAAGCTCCGCAGCCCTAGGAACAAGCATCTTTCTCCTCCAGAATTCTGGAGAGGAGGACGAAGTCACAGAAATGAGCATTTCATGATAAAGGAATTTCCTTGGTATTTATTTTTTTTTCCCCCTTTTTAGCTATTAGGTAGGTTAATTTATATGAAAAATGGAATTCTTATCAATAGTAATGAGAAAAGAGAAGTTTTTGAAATGCTATGCGTTTTAACTTAGTAATGCTTTGAATCTCTTTTCCACAATCTTGAGCTTGTGATAAAATTGAGTTGATGCATTTTATATGCACTAACCACCATGCTGATCATGATTTGCAAGTTTGTTGAGGTTCATGGAGCAGTTTTTGTGAATTGTCCTATCCTGTATTTCTGCTTGTAAATGCAAATTTTGATTTCTGATATGTAGTTTGGCAATGTAGGTATGCACAGAGCTTAACTGTTCTAAAATAT
Organism: Moringa oleifera; assembly: GCA_021397835.1. NCBI lineage: Eukaryota > Viridiplantae > Streptophyta > Magnoliopsida > Brassicales > Moringaceae > Moringa > Moringa oleifera. The sequence goes on along the minus strand of JAJFZO010000902.1, from coordinate 329,718 downwards.
GCAAAGCTCTGCAAGCAGGGAATGATAACCAAGTCTTCAATTATGTTGGGCCTTGGAGAATCTGATGATGAGTTGAAAGAAGCTATGGCTGATTTGAGGGCTATAGATGTTGATATTCTAACCCTTGGTCAGTATTTACAGGTAAAGTTTTAACTACAGTAAATTCATGTGCACCATTCTGAGGCATAGGACCCAGAAAAGATGGTGCCTTAGACCTGGGAGATATGAGGGCCAAGGTTGGAAATCTTTGGCGAAGCTAATTGCTGAACTTATGTCTGCCACTGGCCTTAATCTGGCACTGTTTTGTCTATAGTTATCTCGAAGTTGCCAAAAATGGCTTCTGCTCAAGCATTTATCTAATTCCATCATCCATATAATACCTTCTCGCTCCAATTTACTCTTTCAGATGATGATTATGCTGACTATGTTTATTGCAGCCAACTCCATTGCATTTGACTGTCAAAGAATATGTTACACCTGAGAAATTTGCCTTCTGGAAACAATATGGTGAATCCATTGGATTTCGTTATGTAGCAAGTGGTCCACTGGTAAGCTTGCTCTACTATTTGCATTAGATGTTTTGGTATCCATAGATCTTATTTTCTCAGTATTGAATATTTAAGCCATATCTCGAGACTGGAAGGCTGAATTTCATAAAGGAGTAGTGCTTTGTTGAAATCCACTGAGATCCTGTTGTAATTTAAGTAGCATACACTTTAAGATAAGTTTGCTACTACTAGAGGAGTAATTTTTAGTTCATCATGTATGAAAGATCTTTATAAGATTTCCCATTATGTATTATATTTTCTAGGTGCGATCTTCATATAGAGCAGGGGAGCTCTTCGTAAAGACAATGGTGAGGGAAAGTGCTGACAGCTCTGCTGCTGTTTCCTAGAGAGATCAGTCTCTGGTTCTGGACCTCAATGTCTATGGCTGTTTTATGTGGCAGCATGAGCTTGCTGCAGTTCTTGGCAAGTGGTCTCCGAAGGGGGCCTGGCTCTGTTCTTCTGTATTGTCTACAATAATATTCAGTTCATCCAGGATTTCCTATCCATCAGTCCATTATTGGTCCTTGTTTTATATTTAGTTTAATGTATTAGACAAAAGTTAGATTTTAAGGTTGTAAGGGTTGATCCTCTTATCTTATAGTTTCCATTATTCTTTTCTGTAACACCTCTAGTTATGGGTAAATGAGGGAACTGATAGTTAAAGGACTTGTTAGTTAAATGTGATGATCCAACTGGCGGAAATGGATTTGTGGTACTTCCTAGATTGTGGCAAGAAATATGGCTATGGTAAGATGAAGAATCGGAAGCCTCCCACTAATTACTTGCAGGCACTTTTTAAACAGCTATTACATTAGATTAGAAGTGCTTGAGAGTAGTTACACATACATTTTGTTATTGATATAACAGAATTACTTTAACCTTTCAAATTAAACAGTTATTGGAATGTCTACCTCTGTGTTATATGCGATTAACCTTCTTGCTCTGACTATAATTTTCTTAAATAGGATTTGATGACTTCCATATTATATATGACTAACGGATTAAATATTTATTTTTAAGAAATAAATAAAAATATAATAAAAAATTAAAACAAAAATTTAGTTAAATTTTGATGTTTATTTTATTTTATCAGTTAAATTTAAATTTTTATATTTTAAAAGTGATAAATCAAATATGATTTAAATTAAATTTTATAAAAAAATTTAAAAATTTCAAATTAAAGATCTTATACAATGAATTTTGACATCAAATTTTTTTACAAATTTTTTTTAAAAAAATCTAAGTTACCTCACAAAAAGATTCATGAATTTTTAATATTAAAAATATATATTTTAAAATTTATAATGTCAAAATTTTTTTAAAACAGAATGGTTATATAAAATATTATAAAATTTTTTGTGACAATAGTTTAAATATTTTTTTACATTTACAAAAGTTTTTAAGTTAAAATTTAACATATAACATTTTTAATTTTAATATTTTTAATATTTAAATTTTTTGACAACATTCAATTTAGATCAAATTAATAGATCAAAATTTAATTTATCACTTTTAAAATATAAGAGTTTGATTGGTAACATAAAAAAAATATTAAAGTTTTATGGGATCTTCACACAAAAAATCAAAAGCCTATTTTAAATGAGAGGAACATTATTTCTACATGCGATCCAAGTATTTCTTTTTATTTTTTGGAATAATTTTATTTTTAGCTTTGATAGTTGATTCCGCAAATTTTATTAACTAGATTGTTATTAATTTTTTAATTTTTTAAAAAAACAAAAACAAAAATTTATTTACAAAATTGTCACACAATTTTAAAATCTCTAATCCTTAATCTTTATTTTTTCTCTTCGCACACAGTCATCATTCTCATTTTTCTGCAACTTTTATTTGAAATCTCTCCCTTTTCATGGCAATTACGATTGATTACTAATGTAAAGTTTGCCTTTTAAATAATGTTTTAACGAGATTAAAAGATAGATTATTTTATTGCATTTGCCATTTCTTGAAGTTTGACTCAAATTATTTGAAAAGTGGATTTTCAAAATTCGTGATACTGCATGAAATTGTTTCTCTTTTTTTTTTTCATTTTAAACACAAAACTTGCATAATACGTAAAATATTTTTCATATGATTATTCGTTTTATTTATAATTATTTATTTTATGAGTTTGTTTTTATCATTACTTTCTATTTTTGTATTGGTTTAGTGAGTAAAGCAGTTGTGTGCAACTAATTTGTTAGGTGTTGTTGCTTTGTCCATATGTAAGTTGTCAAAGCTTCATGTAAGTTACACAAGTTTTGCTACACAAGCTTTGTATTACATAACTTTGTTGCCACGTGATTTTGATTCTTTTGTTTATTTATTAATTTTTAATTCTTATAAATGATAACATCAAACAAACTAATTATAAAGATCTTAAAAATACAGGTGGATGATAAAATTATTAGAATTTTTATAAGTAAATTATAGATTTTGTTAAAGTGCTCTTGTAACTTTTGTTAAAGTTTTTATTTAATACTTGTAGTTTTTATGTAACTTTTAATGTGCCAATGTAAATTTTGTTAAGTTTTCGTGTAGTTTTTTTAATGTATTTATGTAATTTCTGTTAAAGAATTCGTGTAACTTTTGGCTAAGTTTTGAGTGAGAATTTTAGGTCAACAGGTTACACTTTAGGAACTCTCTATTTGATATTGGCTAATTTTGGAGTGATATCTTTTCAATTTGGATTACATATTTTTATTATTCTGTGTGATTTTGTTTTAATTTTCATGTATTATTTATTCAAGTTTCTATGCAACAACTTGTAATGTTTTTATGTAACTTTTATTAAAATATCTATGTAGTTTTGATTAAATTTTAAGCAAATACATTATACCGATTTGGAGCACACATTTCACTTACAAAACTCACTGTTCAATTTCACCTAACTTTGGATCAATACATTTGTTATTTTAAGTCACACTTTTCATTTTTCTAGATATTATTTGCTAGAATTAAAAATTAGAAAGCAAAATAAACAACCAAATCACTTAGCAACAAAGTTACACGAAGCTTGTCTAACTCACATCAAGCTTGTATGACTTAGACAGAGTTATAAAAAAAAAAAAAAAACAAAACACACACACACATTTAACAAACATAGTTGCATGCAACAACGACATCGCACATAAAACCCATAAAAATTAAAGAGTATAGATAAAAATGAATTCATAACTAAATAATCACAGTAAAAATCCATCACAAAATGCAAACAAATTACTCAAATAAAAAACACTTTATTAATTTTAAAATCCATGAAAAAGCAAAAAAAAAAATTGTCATATAATGAAACTCAATTTCAAATGGTTTTTTGAAAACTTCAAAAAAAAAAAAAACATTGTAAACTAATTTATCTTTTTTTCTTGTGAAAGCTTGATTTTTATAGGAAACAAAATTTGGGTTAATAATCAATTGAAGTTGCAATAAAAAAGGAAGAGATTTGGTGCAAAAGTTGCAAAGGATGAGAAAGAGTTGAATGTGTGCAAAGAGAAAATAAGAAAGAGAAAGGTTAGGATTTTTTAAAGCTTATGTCATATACCATAGATGTTGATGTACTTGTGAGAGTATATTTATCTAAAAAACCAAAAAAGAGTTAAAAACTATCATGTTGGCACTACTACAAAAAAGAGAAAAGATGACACTCAATAGATAATGGTTCCATAAGAAACAATCATCTAAAATCATATATGTAAATATGACACATATCTGATGACAATTCTTCAAAGAACCTCATCTAAGATAAGAACTTCAACACTTTCCTCGTCAGCTCCTACAAGAGCCATCAAGAAAAGTGAGTGGTGGAACAAAGATTTCTTAACACTTCTAAAACCATTAAGTAATATTATTTCTCTAGCCTTAAATGACGATTCTATTAATGTGAACATTATAAGCCAAATTAGATTTGTTCGTATGAACACTAAACTAGTTATTACTTGCATTAGAAAAATGATATTTTATCAATAAAAGTATTTCTTTATTAATAAATTCTCTTAATAATGTGTTATTTACTTATGAAAATAAAGTCTTTGGAGCATCATAAGACTTATAAAGGAATTAAATATGAGATAAAATTAGAAGATCTTTATAGTCAAAGATTAGCACATGTAAGCTTCCTTATGAAGTAATCAATTGATCTTATAAGTTGAAGTAAGTGAGACACTTGAGGATTCTATGTTGATGCTTGTTGTGGAACAAGTTCACTTAAATTGACCCGACTATAAAAGTTCCATTTGGTGTTGCACTCTAGTGTTTATGGAGCATACTCTCATGTGTTAGTAGTGTAACTTAATCCTTTGACTTGAGATACTAGGTTATCTTGTATATGTTATGCTTTGATCTCACTTAAATGAATTTGTATTTATCCAGTTTCTTATAAAGGGTGTTTTTGGGTACAACATAAAGAATGTGAAGGTGGATGAGCGATTTAGAGAGGATTTGTCATCCTAATTCTTCTAAGGGATAATATCATTTATTCATAGCTTATATTGACTTGTGAACTAGTCCTTAACCAAGGCATAATGCGAGAAGTCAGTTAGAGGAAGTTAAGGACTAATATGAATGGCTAGAATGTAGACACCATGCTAGACTTTCTATCTATTTAGATATATGATGAATCACTAAAAAAATGAAGTCAAACCATGTTGATTTCCTTAACAACTAAATGGTCATGATGGCTTGTTAGAGTCTTCTCATGATTCATAAATATAAATGACAAAGTTATATTTATTGCCAGCTTGTTAAGAATAGGTTAAACATAATGAAGTTATAATTGAAATTAAAATAATATTTAGGCTTTAGTTGAAATCGATTATTTCAGTTAGGCTTAATTAAAGTTTTTAAGTAAAGAGAACTAAATTGTAAATATTGAATAATTTTAATTTAAATCAATTAAAGCCTAAAAAGGGACAAATTGGTATTTATTTAACACTTGGAGATTTTTGACATCATCTTACAGCATAAAGATTGGCTTGACCTCCACTCAACTTTGGAAGAGGATTTTCAAGTATAATCCTTGTTAGAGGCTAGACAGTTGGACAACTTGCAATAGTCCTCAATATCCTAGTGTGGTCTCCTGGACTGATATCATGAATTGGTTGTATAACTTCTTCCCTCTTTAAGCTTAAATGTTTTATTCTTCAACTTGTTATTTAACCTTTTGATGTTTTATCTTGTAGATCTTGAAGAAATAATCTCCAAGACTGAGGAATAACACTAGGAGGCAATGGATATTACCTTAGGAAGGCATACTCCCAAAAAAAGGTTCCTCTACTGGAATTGCTACCAAATCATAGTAACGAGGTCAATCCTCATAGGTTGCCACCTAAAGGAAAAAAGCTAGAGTTAGTCGTAGTGACATCATCCCTACCACAAAGGAAGAGAAAATGGTGGCTAAGGCTCCCCCAACAATCAAGGGGAAGATTAGTAAGAAGGGGAGCCACCCAAGGGATAAGGGTTGCGATGGATGCACTCTTAATGCCTTTGGGTGAGCCATAAGCCCTCTTGCCAGATAAAAATTCAAACCACATTAGGATGTTCCTACCTAGTCCAAGAGTGGCTCTTCAAGTTGATCCTCCCTTAAGATATAAAGCAGTTAAAAAATGTGAACAATAATACATTCTTAGGCAATAACATTATATGCTTTAGGGAGGTAAGTATTAAGCTTCTTTAACTTTTTTTTTTTTTCTGAAAAATGTAACTACAAATGTTTTACCTATGCTTTTTCTTTTTCGTTTACAGTTTGCTTGGAGAATGACTGTGCCTTTTAACAAGTATGACTACACCAGCATCGACCTTTATCATTTCCTGAAGGGAGCTAAGGCTGCAAACTAGTTAACCACCGATGCCATCAACAAAGTCCATGTTTATGTAATTGAGGCTAAGAGGCTGAATATTCTACTATTTAAAGCTAAGGTCGACATGGATGTGATGAAACTGGAATTGGCCAAGATCCAAGCCAAAGTTAAGGCGAGGACAAGTCATGCAAGGAATGAACTTATCTTTAACATCAAGATGAACTAAGAGCAGCTCGAGAAAACACTCAATGTCGAGTCATGGATAAGTTTAAACTAATTAAGCCTTATCTGGTTAAGATCGAAGAGTAGGCTTCTCGTCTATAGTTGCCTATTCAAATATGCACAGTCGAGGAAATCCAAGGTCGGTATCTTAATCTAAACTTATTATGGATGTTAATGGCTCCTCCTACAGAAGCTTTATCAGTTCGTGTTAAAATTCTAGATGTCTCATTATCAGATCTAGAGAAAGTAGTTAAGAGGCCAACTAATGAAGGGGTTTAGTAACAGTGCCTAAAGGCCTAGCTCTTAAAGCTACCCTAGCTTCTAATGTGGTTAAAGCTGTAACCTAACTTGGAGTTTAAGTTGTAATTTTCTTTTTTTCTTCTTCTTCTAAATGTACATGCTTTTTTAATTAATGAAGTTCTTAGTTTCAAATCCAATCTCTACTTGCACTTAGAATCGCTGGAATGATCATTGCTTACATAATAATTTATTAGCCTTTTAATCATAACATTAATGATAAGTACCTTGAATCAGTTGCGAATGAAAAAAAAAAAAACTTGATAAAGTAATCTGACACCTATCATAAGCTTAGTCTTAATGATAGGAGAATCTAAATGAAGTTTTTGAAACTCTAATCTCGATGATAAAAGATTTCCAAGAAAATAGACCCTGATGTGAGTGAATCCTAACAAGTTGTCTAGGTTAGGAATCTTGATGTGAGTGACCCAAAACAATGAGCTAAGCTTCATTGAATTTCAATGTAAGGTCTAACTTCAACCTAATGAAACAAAGCCCATTGTATCTAAATTCAATGTATCATCTGCTTATGAACCCTCGATGAGTCATCTGAAACATAAACCCTAATAAGGACTCCAAATCTTGCATAAGGTTGGATAATGAGGATTTGAAAGGTTTGATATGTAATTGCAATAAATCTCAATCTTAAGCCTACAAACTTAAGAAAAAGATTTTGATGAAGTTTTTTGGAAGTAAAATTAGGTATCAATAGCTATATTTTTTTTCTCAGTGCTCAGAGTTATCAGAGTTTCGACAAGACTTCAAGACATTAATTTTGCTACAGAATAGATTTTTCAAGAGTATTTTTTTTATGATCTCATTATTTGAGGTGTATGTCTCAAATTCACGAGAGTGACTTCCATGCGATATGTTTTTTTAAGATCGCATAATGGTTCTCTACCAGGGTATGAGCTCGACTCGCCTTTGGATGCCTTCTGTATGACATAATGGCCATGCCACTCTAGTGACCTACGATGTCAGTCTCCATGACTTCCCCATGGCGTCTTTTCAAAACCCATGCAATGGTTCTAATACCAAAATTTATTTTTGGATGCCTTCTATGTGATGTGATGGACATGCGCCTCTATAGGCCAGCGATGTTAGTCTTTGTCTAAATTACTATACTCAAAATTTAAGCTAGATCCAAAACCTGATGTGAGATCTATGTTGATCACATTTGGAATATAAACAGTACTTATTGTGAGGCTTGAGCTAATCATGTTTGAGCTTTGGTAGGAATGCCCTGTGTGAGGCAGGAAACTAGTCACACCTAAAGTAACAATGCCTGATGAGATGCATGAAAGTAGTCTCATCTAAGGCAAAAATTCCCAACGAGAGGCATGAAAACAATCTTATCTAAGGCGATATTAATTTGAGTGTCAGTGTAGGGTATGAAAGCAACCACATGAAAGATAGTAGTGCCTGATGAAAGATATGAAAGTAACCTCATCTAAAATAGGGTTAACCAGAGTGCTTGATGTGGGACATGAAAACATCCATATCAAAGGTTGTAGTGCCCAATGAGAGGCATAAAAGAAATCTCATCTAAAATGAAAGTGTCCAACGAAAGGCATGAAAATAACCTCATTGTGAGGTGATGTCAGTTGGAGTTTGGGTGCCTAATGTAGGGCATGAAAGTAGTAATACCCAAAGTAGCAATATACTAGTTAGATAATTCTTTTCATTTTTTTTTCCTTTATAACTCCCTGAAGATGTGATTTCAATCAAATATTTTTATCTATAAAAGCTAAGTCTGATGCATGTATGCATATATGAATGTTATGTGAAAATTTTATTAGTAATAGGATTTTTTTAATGTTGTTTTTCTTCCATTAGGTTATCCAATCGTCCATTATCTAATTTTCGGCCTTTTTCCTCTTGGTATCCTTGTTCTTTTCATCGTCTTGATGATCAATGAAGCTCATTAGGAAAAGGAATGATCCGTATGAATGACTTAAACGAGAATATTTTCTTTTCATGATTGACACTTACTTAGGTCGCATTCCTCGCATTTTTTTTAATATATCACTCAATGTTTCCCTATATAGTATCTTTTTTTTTAAAGATTATTATGTTCCTTTTCATTAGGGTAATTTCGTTCATCGCTACCTAGTTTTGTAAAACGTAATTGGACATGCCTTTGATCCTTTGTGTATGAAATGTGATCAATGCACTTTGATAGCAAATGAAGGTAAGATGTAAGGGGAAAGAATGCTAAAATAGCTTTTGTTTTATGTGTTTAAAGAATTGTATGACAAAGGTATAATGATTATAAGATGTTTTTAGTGATGCCTAATCGGCTTGGTTACACAAGTTTACGCTTCGATGGACAATTTTTAAAGGAAAAGAATATTTCAGATACTTCTTTCCTTCATCAGAGTCTTTAAGCATAATACTTATTTACCATATCAAAATTGAAAGGATTAGATGATTCTTGCCTGTCCATCTTTACAAGAATGAGTGCTTCACTGTAGAAAGCCCTTTTTACCATGTAAAAGCCTTCCTACTTTGCTGCCCACTTGCCTCTAAGATTAATGACATTGTGTGGGATTCTTTTCAACACTAGGTCATCTTCTTTAAAATTCTTGGGGTGTATCTTTTTTATAAATGTTCTCTCTATTTTTTTCTAATACATTTGCCTAGCAGAGGGCCTTTAATCATTTCTCATCTCTCAAATTGAGTTGTTCATATTTGGCTCAAATCCATATAACTTCCTTTAAGTCTACCTCTTTTAAAACCTTGAGGGATGATATCTCAAGTTCTATTAGTAAGACATCCTTTGTGCTATAGATTAAGGCATAAAAAGTTACCCTAATGAATGTTCTGATTGATGTCTTATATGCATATAATGACAGTGAGAAGATCTCATGCTAGTCCCAATATGTAGTTGTCATTTTTCGCATGATTCGTTTGATATTTTTATTTGCTATCTTGACTAGTCAATTCATCTATAATTGATATATATGACTTCGGATCTTAAATTATTGATAAACTTTTTCTATTACTTCGCTGTTGAGATTCTTGGCATTATCCAAAATAATTGTTTTTGAAGGATCACGTCGATAAATGATCTCTTTCTTGATGAAGTTTATTACCACTAATTCGATTACTTAGGACAAAGATCGTGCTTCACCCTATTTGGTGAAGTGATTAGTGAACATCAAGATGAATCTGTGCCCATTTGACGTCTTCAAGTACTTGGATCAATGACATCAAAACCCCACATAAAAAATGGTCAAGAAGCGATCATCATATGCAGGTTCAATGGCAAGACATGAATTTTATCTAGATATATCTGGCATTTATGGCACTTTCGAACATATTGTATGTAGTCTTTTTCTATAGTAACCTAATAATATTCTATCTGAATTATTTATCTTGCTGATATGGGGCCACTTGTATGTGTTTCGCAAATTTCTTCATGAACTTCTTTAATGTTTAGACATCTCAAGAGTGTTTGATCAAAGTTTTTTTTTTTTTGTACAGTATCTCTCCATCAGCTAGATAGTTTATCAGTAATTCTCTTAATATTTTCTTATCATTTTCTATTGCTTTTTCTAGGTAACGTCATTCCTTAAGGATCTTTTGGATATCATGATACCACCACTTTTTGTCTTTTTATTTTTCAAATGCGGTACAATATACAAGGACCTAGTGTATGCTCATATTAATAGGTATGACATTTCAAAGTCATTTGTCTAAAATATTGTCACTAAAGTAGTCAGGGTGTCTGCCATTTAATTTTCTTCTTTAGCGAGATACTGAAAACGTATGTGTTGAAAGTTAGTCAATAACTCTTGCACCAACTCATAGTATTTCTCAGGTTTAGGGTTTTTAACCAACCATTCACCCTTTAGTCGATAAATGACCAAGAAAGAGTCTACATAGACAATGAGTTGTTTGATGTTTTTATCGGTTGTGGCTCTTAGACCCATCACACTTGCCTTATTTTTTACCACATTGTTGGTCAAGTTAAAATTTAATCTTGCAATGAAGAGATAATAATCTCCTTTTAGGGATTTTAATGATGCCTCTATGTGATGTATTAGAGGCTCCATTAAAGTGCATGACCTATCTTAGTGTTTCTTTGGCGACTAAATAACTTGGCTCAATAAGCCCTAATCGAGAAATTCAAATTCAATAGGAAGATGATCATTGGTAGCTCTTTCAAGTAAAATTCAGCCAAGGCACTCCTTTTTACATTCTTTTGTGAGATATAAACAAGGTCATAATCAAACATGAGTACTTGCCATCTTGTAAGTCTATCTAAAATCGATGGTTTTTTCATTAAATATTTTCTAGAATCTAATTTTACTACGACTTAGATAATATGATTGAGTAGATATTGCCTTTAGTGACTCATGCCAAAGCACAACATATTTTCTAAATCAATGAGTATCTGCACTCATAATCTGTGATTTTCTTGATAAGGTAGTATTGAAATATTCTCTTTTCTCAGTTTCATCAACTTGTACTAGGACAGTCTAATGATTTCTTATATATAGATAAGTATAATATCAATGGTTTCTTCATAATTGGAGGGAGTACTAGCAAATAGGATAAATACTCCTTTACCTTATCAAAAGTGATTTGACACTCCTCATTCCACTCTTTGGGATCATGCTTTTTAGCAAGATAAAATTAGGGTCACACATATATTTATTAGTTAATATATAAATCTGGACATGTAATTGAGGCATCATAAGAAATCTCATACCTCTTTTATAATCCTTAGTGGGAATAGCTCTTGTATGGCTTAGATTTTATCGAAATTAACCTCAATACCTTGTTCATTAACTATAAAACCAAATAGTTTTCAAACTTGACCGCAAAAGAGCATTTATTTTGATTCAGCTAAAGATTATATTGCCTGAGTCTGTTAAATAGCTTTCTAAGGTCATTTATGTGGTCCTCATCTATCTTAGACTTAGCAATCATATCGTCCACATAGACTTCTATTACTTTATGCATCAAATCATGAAATAGAGTCGCCATCGACTTTTAATATGTTACCTTGGCATTTTTCAAGTCAAACGAGATTACTTAATTGCAAAAAGTTCTTTACATGGTCATAAAGGTGGTCTTTTCCATATTTTTTAGTGCCATAAGTGTTTTTTTATAGCCAGGATAACCATTCATGGAAGAGAACAAAGAGTATTTTGTTATATTGTTAGCTAATATGTATATGGAAGTGAAAAATTTTCTTATGTATTTTCTTTGTTTAACTCCCTATAATCCATATAAAATTGAATTCATCCATCATTTTTGGGTATTTGAACCATATTTCCTACCCATTCTAGACACATAGAAACTACAATAATTTCAAAGGTTCAGCATCTCTTCTTTAATCTTCAAAAGTATTTTTAGTTTCATTTTCCTTAATTTTTAATGAACAGGGGACATTCTATCTTGAATGACCATTTATGTTCTTTATACTCCTTACTAGGCCTAGCATATCTTTATAAAAACAGGCGATTACATCATTAAGTTCTTGAAGTCGGTTAACCGAGCTCTATTTCAATTGCGGGGACAAAATTGTGACAATCTTTAACTCTTTTCTCTCTTCATCTATCCCTAAATTTATGATCTGAGTTTTTTTCAAGTAAGGCAGTTCCGTTTTTCCTCTATTTATAATTATGTGAATTATTTTAGTGGTATTTTAATGTCTTTCTAAATTTTGAGGTCATTTATGATAGTTTTTGCCTTGCTTAGGTTCATCTTACAGATATTAAAATTTTATAACTAGATTTCCTGGATACAAGAATGAGGTGGTTTTATTGATGCAGATGATGAATTTCATGAATGAGTCAAGGATGAAGAATGGAATGGATGAGATACGAAATGAGATGAAGAGAAATGTGCATTTTATTCTTTCATTATGCCTAAAAAGTTACAATGGGACTACATGAAGGTCTTTAGCCTCTATCTAATTACGTAGTTCAAAATAGGAAACATTCTGAGTAATACCCAATGTGTAATATTCTCATGTTTGCTAACACTTCATGGTCGATCCAATAAGTGATCAAGATGAGAATTAGTTCATGAAACAACCACTCGATGGAATGAAAGTTTTTTGTTAGAGTCTTGCTATAGCTATTGACCTAGTCACCCTTGACCTTTCTTGTTCTTTTTATCCTCTATTGTTGGTCGACATCCAACCTTTTAGCACTTTAAGTTATTTAATAACTCAAGAATTATTAAGATACCATAAAGATTCTTGCCCAGACCTTTTCCAAGTTAATAACCCTTATCTATAGTCTGGCTAATTTAAAATTATAAATTCAGAAAAAATTTGAAAGACTTTTCATCAACGAATTTTATGACGTTAACGAATTCTAACATTTGAAATGCACTTTTCTCATTATTTGGTGTCTTTAGATAAGGAAATCTTTGGTGATAGAGATGATGATGTCTTCTTCACCATGAATAGTGATCAGGTAATCTTCTACCACCATTTTAAGCTTATGGTGAAGAGTGGAAGGACTGTGCCTACCATGTGAATCCATGGCCTTCCAAGAAGGATATTAAAGGAGGTAAGCATATCCATGATCTGAAACTCATGTCATCGATGAAAGGTCTAATTTTTAATAGTCGATAAGTAATCCCTTACACCTCGATTCTATTCCTATCGAAAGCTTTTACAGACATAGCCGCTATGTGGCAAATGGCGGTCAAATCAATGTGAAGAAGCTTTAAAATACATGTATGCATGATACTTATTAAGGACCTATTATTGATCAGTACTCATGAAATATGTGTCCCTTGTATAAAGCGATGATGTAAAGAGTTTTGGTAGAACCTCAGCCTTCTTGAGAGAGTTCATTATCAAAGAAGGTGATAAAGTTGTGAGCTATGATGTGATTGTAGATATCTTCCATCCTTTCAGTTGATATCTTTAGAGGTGAGTACATATTCTTCAGGATTCAAAAGAGGGCTTGTTTATGTACTTTAGAATTGAGGATCAGTGCCAGCATTGATATGTTAGTTTGAGTTTTTTACAGTTAATTTAAAATTATATACTTACTGTGTTTTATGAATTTCATGAACTTCAATGCCTTATCATGTGAAATGGGTAGAATGTTGGTCCCTTTCTTGGTTAATTGCTTGGATGAGGTTAACTATTCGACACAGGGACCATAACATCTCCTACTTCTTGTAATGTGGATGGTTAAGCAAGGTTGCCAACCATTTCACTTATAATTAATAGTGGATACCTTAGTGCACCATATGGCTAAATTGATAGGGTGGTAGGACCTTAATCACGATCTTAGTGGTCAGAATTAAGATAGCTTTCTCCTTTTCATTTAGTGCCCTCAGTTGAGCCGGGGCTTTAACCTTCAATATGAACAGGCAATGGTTGATCTTGATAACCTTTACCACTTCTTCGTTTTCCCATGTTATTATATTCACTTGATGGGTAAGAAAGGGATTATTGGCCTTGTTGGAGTCTTTTTTAGTCTCGAAAGGAAGGATGCCTTGTTCATTAATTTTTGCACCCAATCTTTAAATAGGGGGCAATCGTTGTTGCTATACCCTTGTGTCCTAAAGTGGTATGGAAAATTACAGTGAGATTATACTACTTAGGGTATGGTGGATTCAACAACCATGTGAATGCCAATACCACCAACTTCTACTTCAAGTGCTGGGGTATAGCTCATGGCAGGGCATTGAAATTAGATGCATCACAGGTCTTGGCCTCTTTAGAGGTGGATTCCTTATAAGAGTTTGCATTTACATTGGTGGCAGAGGCATAAGAGGACAAACCTCTTTTACTACATCCTAAGTTTAATATGAATAGTAATGAGTCAAAAAGGTGGTCTATAGCCTTTTAAAAATAGGGTGGTTAGTGAATTTGGCCTTTTCATTTTTTCTTGAAAGTAAAGGCTCCCCTTACAATAGTGTCTTCTAACTTGCCCAACTTATGGATGTTCTCAAAAAATTCTACTATTTATACTATTTGTATAAATTTCTTGCTTGTTATTATAACTAAGTGGTTGTACCATGAGGGCTTCAAAGGTTTTGAGAAAAGTCTAAGAGAGCTTGGTATTTATTAATGTAGGTTGTACAAAAGCTATAGTTTCCCTCCATCAAGTAGCATACTCTTTGAAGGTTTCGCTATTTTTTCTATTTATGTGTTGAAGAGTGACCTCATTAGGATCCAATCCCCCTAAATGCTGATAATGGAGGAGAAATGTTATGGCTAAGTCTCTTTATCCTTAAATTTTAGAGGGCTCGAGGGTGGTGTACCATTCAAGGGCCTCATCCTTGAGGCTGTCTTGAAAATAATGGACGAGGAGTTTTTGATTCCCTTTATATTTGTATATTTTATGCAAGAACATCTTTAAATGAGTAGGGCAATAGTTCCATCATACTTATCAAACACTAGAGTCTTGAACTTTAAAGGGATTATCAAACCAATCACCAAGCTCAGGTCGTGATGTCAATCCTTGTAGCTTTTTTCCTGTGCTTTAAAGATCTAACTTGCTCAGTTAACCCTTCGATCTTGGCCAAGAGCTCTTGATTGTGGGGTTTTCCAATCCTAAGATATTCCAATTAAGTTGGGTCATCCAAGTTTGGAACTTAGATGATTTTAAGGACTTTGTTTGTCGTCTTATGTCCACTAAGCTGCTCTACATTCTAAGAAATAGTTGAGGAGACCAAGCTAGGGCATTGTATAATGTAACTTGGAAGATTAGGGTCTTTCTTATTCTGCTTTCATGGGGGCCTTTCCTTTAAGCAACGCTCCTATGGAACTCATCATTCGTTGGAACTAGTCCTACATAGTTGACTATTGGTCGTGATAATTTTGCATCATCCTTTTGTTCATCTCATCCTGGGCTTGCTCTAACCTCTTAATGCGAGTTAATAGATATTCTATTTCAATTAGTTAAGTTTTGGATCAAGTATTATGGGTATAAATGATCGAGTAAGCCTTTGTTTTCCTTATTCTGCTAGGCTTTTTGAATTTTATTAAAAATATGTATGCATGAGAATGTGCGTGCAAAATGGACATCAAAGCTTGGCACAATAGTTTGAATCTTGATAGTCTACTTAAGGGTACCTAACATCAAGTCCATAGTTGAATATATCATAAACCCTTTGGAAAACAATTTGTAAGCTTTTGACAAAAGCTATTGCATCCTGTGAATCCCAAGTACTCTTCTTAGAGATAGATTTTTCAAAATAATCCAATTGAAACTCAAGGCTTCCTTTAAGGCCTACTCAATTTGTTTGATTAAAAATAGAGCATATTTCTAATTTCGAGTAAAATCTTCCCTTTCTTGGCACCATTGTGTACAAATTTTCTTAGCTTTTTCCTTTCAAAATTGTGCTTATTTCAAAGCAAGTTTTAGACTATCTTTTGTCCTCTCAGGATCAACCATCTGATTTAGTGTGTAGTCTTTTCTTGATCAATTTTGGCCAACAGGTAGTTGATTTGATTTTGATGTTTTTCTTTTTTAGTCTTCCTTTCTTTGAAAAGATTATCTTCCAAATCTTGATCCATTTTAATTTTTTTTTTCTAAACTAGGAGTTTACTTGCTCTATCTATTGCATATTTTAGGCTAGGGTCTCATATTCTTTCTTCTAATTATTTACACTCGATGTATCTTGATTCCTAAGCCAAAATTTTGTTTTCTTCAATTGTAGTGTCAAGGACTAAATCTATCTATCCTTGGAGTCATGCTAATGCCATATAATATTCCAATTCTCTTACACACTCCTTGGATTGATCTCTTTTTATTAAAAAGATAGCTATTGCCTGCTCTTATATTGACCGTTTATGTTATAATGATTCCCACTTTTCTTACAAAGTGAAGTTCTGAGATTTAAGTCCTTTAATCACTTGCTGGTCTTTATCTCTTCATGCTTTTCTAGGAGTAAGTACTAGAATTAAGGCAAACTAGCATTGATAAAGCCATGTCAAGTACTGTGTCACATACTAATTTCTTTCTCCACTCATCGTACCTTGATGTGGTTCCACCAACCTATTTATTTCAAATTATTCTACAAAGGAATTACCATTCGTGTCTTGCCTATGAAAAATGATGGAAATTAGCTACCATACTATTTTTTTATACTGGATGAGTGATCAGAATGAATTGTTTAATCTTGATCAGCTTGAGTGATGGAAACGTAGTAAAATGATCGAGATTAAAATTTTCTTTTTAATAAAATTGATGTGCACCTTAGCAATAAGGCAACTTATCTGACTTTATTTTCCTTTAAGATGAATAGAATGATAAACCATTCATGCATAGTTTTATTTTTATTTGTCTGAAGTCTTATAAACTTTCGAAGTGGATAGAAGTGGTTCCTAGGTACACTCATGGAAAAGCCTAAGTGTGCTTTGAGCCACACATTGAGAATTAATGAACCGATAATGTGTTTTTTACTTGTCATTTTGATAATATGAAGAGAATTTATAATCTTGGCAAGAACTATAAGGGTAAAATTTCCTCTTCGTGTAAGAAAACGTAAAAAGGTGATGATATGGATGCTTATGTCACCTGAGATTTCAGGGCATATGATCAAGCTATAGAGGCGAGGTCTTAGTAAGTTACCTGCTTTACGTCCATGTTGATGAACTAATTTTTCTAGAAATCAAATAAGGATACACAGACTATCTCTTTTGCATGTTAACTACTCTCCAAGCTCATAGTTATGTATACCTATTACTTCTGCCCCTATTAAAATTACCTATCTGATTTTTTTATTTTAAATATAAATCTTAAAGGTTATGTACTGTGGCACCTAAAAATGCCCCACATTCCTTCAAAGTAAAAGTTGGATCTATATTGTTGAAATGAAAACACTAGTAAAACGGATCTCAAAAGCTAGCAGTAGCTCTAACCAAAGACTCCTTTATTTGAATCTGTAAAAAAATTTGTAATGATATGGAACTGCTTTTCAAAATTTCCTTTATAATGGATACTAGTTTCGTGCCAAATTTGTTAGAGAGTAGATAGGTCATTCCCTTTAAGACTTAAATAGACTGTTTCATTAGAGTTTGTTCGAAAATCATAAGGCAAAGCATTCTTAAATATTGTCCATTCTCCTTCAGATCATTTCTAAACTTGAAATGTGGTCATTATAACTACAACGGGATTACCATCATTAGGTCAGGATACCCTCATGATTAGGAATTCTCAATAAAACTAATAAATTTTTATAATTTCTGTTGTGCTAAAAAAGTCTAGGTCATGGAGTTTCCTCATGTTAATGTCATGCAGAATGATGCATGGGGATAAGAAAATAGAATAAGTTAGCAATAGTCATAGCCATATTTTATCCTCCTTACATAAAGTTCTGTCGTATTAGTTTCTGTAGCCTAAAATTTTCTACTTTTGACCTTCCTAAAGATTACGTGTAAGGTTAATGATTAGAGGCTTAACTCAAAATAGGATCTTGTCTAGATTTTTAAGTTTTCTTAGGCCTCATAAACCATCCTTTAATGCCAGTTTAGTAAGAAGGGTCTGGCCCATAATCACCTACATGGGGTACCTGGGAAGAAAATTCTCCTTTAGTGATGAAAATGAACACAAGGTTTGACCTAAGTGGGGTGAGCAGCATCAGATGCATGGAGATTAGGTGCCCTTCGAATGCTAGCTACTCCGCCATTCCTAATAAGGAATGGTCATAAAGGATCTAGCTTAGGTATAAAGCTAATGCAATGTATGACTATGCCATATATGTTGGTTTAATATATTAAAAAAGAAAGAAGAATAAAGAAGACAAAACACTCAAGGAAATTAAGTTTAGAATTTTAAATTTTCACTCGGTTAAAAAAAGGAATTAAATCTTTGGTTTTTTTTTTGTTTTTGTTTTACTTGACTCTATAAGATCAAAGATTTTGGGTTTACTTCCTAGTAAAGTCATCAAGCTATCAAGATGGGGCCCTAAGCGATGGAAGGCATCGAATGGACATTCCACCCCACCACTAATGAGAAATAAAATGAATTGTCTTTTTTCTTTCTTTATTTAATTTGGTTAAAAAATAATAAATCTTGAAATTTATTTTGACTAAAAATCAAGAAAAATAAGAGTCTACATTGATCATTTTTAATAGTGTGATTGATCATTGATAATTTTTTACTTTTTTTTTTCAAATCCTTTTTCGCAAAAAAAAATCAAAGAAAAGTAAAAGAAAAGGTCTTGTGCTGGTCAAATTTTACTAAAAGATCATGGTTTGTGAGTCAGTTACATATGAAAAAAAAATTACACCTTCACAATGCCTAATTTTGGTATTAGTTAAAATGAAAAGTATTTTACTGAGTGGTGAAAAAGATTTAAACTTGATTCCCATACAAAGTAGTACATAATTACAAAGAGAAAACTTTTTTTTAAAGAATTCTTAAATGATGAAAACTTAGTTTCAAAAATTATTTTATTTAAGACCCTAAAGATCGATTATTACCAAGCCTTCGAGTCTTAAAAGAAATGCAAACAAGGAATCTTATTTTTTGAAATCATCAGGAAGCATTCAAAATGATGCGTTTTGGGTGAGGACCAAGGAAAGGCCCTTACAACAACTCCCGTTCCTTTAAGATAAAATAGTTTTATTTAGAACTCTATGTGAGGATTAACCTTTACATACACTTCATTTTAAATTTCATTTATGCAAGAAAATAGGCATAAAGTGTAGAAATAATAAAAAGATGAACTCACTATAGTAAGAAAACATCAAGATAGCAAGAGAATATTAAAAATGTAAAAACAAATCAATAAGGTATGGAAATAACATCCAGATTTCATACATGGAAATAGTGATTACATGAAACACACTACAAGGTAGTTAGATTTTATCTACTAGCCTAACACAATAACTCTTTCAAGCTTTTCTAACAAAGGAAACCTTACCTATTTCTATACTATCAATCTTAAATAAAGTAAAAACTCTTTTCGTCATTGAAAGAAAGTTATCCTTTTAAAAAACTGCTCTAACAAACTCTTTAACAAGGTTTGTCAAAAGTGTATAGCGAAAAAATTAATTCTGCACAATGAAAGCCCTCAGTCTTTTTAATCAATATAAGTGTGGTTTCAATAAGTGCATGCCACTAATTTAGAATGCACAGATGCATGGTTCTTGTATTATGCACCTCTTTTTTAAATTTGGAACCTTCTAGGCAACCCCAAAAATCTATAAAAAATTTTTAAAAAGCGTATCATGTGTTTTACTATTCATTTAGATGACTTGGTGTAGGTTTAAGCCTCTTAAAGTCGAGGTTTTGGCCTATGGTGACTTGATGTCTAATTGAGGTTGATAAGTGATCAGAAATTTACCACTAAGTCGGGGATTTTTCATAATGACCCAATGAGTGATCAAAAATTTGCCTATATAAAAAAATATATAGGTAAGATAGGATGCAGATCAAGACAAATATAAGTCGAGATAACCATACCTTCAATGCCTAGTGAGCATTCCAATAAGTCATTTTAAGAAGTCTTTTTTAACACATTTAATATTTAATTGCTAGTTCATGGTTTACATTATGACCTAAGGATACAGGAAGGTTATGCACAAATGCATTGCCCCTTGGTTTTCTTAATGAATGATTATTTCATTTAAAAAGGTTTTGAAAAAGTCTTCTCCCTTACCTCTACTTTTGTGAAGGCCCTAAATATCCTTTCAACAACCTAGAGGTTTTTGTCTTCATCTTTACAGTTTATCATTTTATGTGAGTCTTTTATTTTTCTTATTTTTCTTCTTCTGCATTAAAACATAGCTAGGAATATATTGTGCCTTTTTCTTATACTGCTGAGGATTTAGAATAGGTTAAAAGTAGTTTTCTTATCTCTACAAATGTTAAACTAGAAGTTCCTTCTTCGTTAGACCATGGAGTCGCCATGAAGGCTGGGTCATGGTGTTCGAAGACATCTTCACTGTAAGCTAGAACCTATCCATTTATCCTTTTTTTTTTTTTTCAGAACATATGTCGCCAGTTTAAGATTCTCTTCTTATTTCATGTCAAATTCTTAGTGCTTTATGATAGCCTTCGTTTTAAAACTCTTTTTCATGAACTACACAAATCTTTATGTCACCTTTTTTGCTAAATTTTTCATGCTAAAGGCCAATAAGGATGATAGAATTTTGAATTCAAGTTCCATTACTTTGCCAACATCAGCCCAAAACTTTTTTTAAAGGCTTGCCCTCTAATAATAAAGGTTGGATTGAGAAGTACTTATGGATTTCTAGGCCTAAAATATAAATCCCCTTAAACATCTAGAGCGGACCTTCTAAAAGAATAACCCAAAAAGAGTCAAATCTAACCTAACATTGGTTTTTTAATCCTTTTATAACCAAAAAGGTGTAAATAGTTTTAGGGATTACATTAGTGATGATAAAATAGTAGTAGTTAGAGCCATTAGGTCATGGTATAGAGTCTTTAAGTTTGATAAGACTTCTAATTTGGCCAAAGATACTTCGAGTTTAGGTCTTAAAAAAGAGCTCTCTCCCATCTCCTAGAAAATCCAAATCCTGATATCGAACAAATAAACCTTAGGCCAAGTCCTACATTTGAAATGAGTACATATCTTAATGAGGGGTAGATAAACACCTTTGAACCAACTACCAACCCTAAAACCCAATATAGGACTTGAGCTTAAACCTCTAAGTCCTCCATCTCTCGTGCGATTTCCAAAACCAATGCCACACTAGGTTTTATAACTTTTTTTTTTTTCGCTTAAGTTTCAAAAGTTTTATTCTTTTACTTATAACCTTTTAATATTCTATCTTGCAGATCTTGAAGAAATATTTTCGTAACCTATTATACCTCAAGTTACCAAGAAATAACTCTAGGAGGCAATGGATATTGCCTTAGGGAGGTAACTCCTGGAGTAATTTCATCCACTTGTATTATTACTAAACCACAACAATGGTGTCAGCCCTCATGGGTTACCCCAAAAAATAGAGGCCAAAGCTAGCTCCAATAATAGCGCCCTTATCTTAAAGAAGGGGAAAATGGTGGCAACCACCCTCCCAGCAATCAAAGGGAAGATTAGTGAGAAAATGAGCCACCCAAAGGATGTGGATGTGATGGATGCACTCCCAACACCTTTAGGTGAGCCACAACTTCTCTCGCTAGAGTAAAAATTCATGCCAAATTAGGATGTTCCTACCCAAAGATCCTTAAACCATCCCGATCTAGTCTAAGAGTAACTCTTAAAGTCCATCCTCCTTTAGGACATGACAGAGCTAAAGGGGAAGGATAATAATATGTTCCTAGGTAGTACCATGATATGCTTTGAGGAGGCATGCATCAATCCTCTATAACTTTTTTTTCAAATGTAATGGTAAATTATTAACCTATGTTTTTTCTTTTTTGTTTATAGTTTGCTTAGAAAATGGTTATGCTTGTCAACAAGGATAACCACACTAGCATCAACCTCCATCATTTTATGAAGAAGGCTAAGGTTACGAACGAGTCAGCTACCGATGTGGTCAATAAGGTCTGCATCTTTAAGGTTAAACCTAAGAGGCTAAAGAGGTTATTAGCCAAAGCTAATACCGATGTGGATGGGATTAAAGTGGAGTTGGCCTAAGTCCAAGCCAACATCTAAACCAGAATAAGTCATGCAAGGAATAAACTTATACTGTAACATCAAGAAGAATTGAGGGCAATTGGAAAAGAAGCCTAATCTTGAGTCATGGAAGAATTTAGACTAACAGAGGCTTTTCGGGTCGAGATTGGGGAGTAGACTTCTCACTTACACTAGATTATTGTTATCCTAACCTAAACTTGTTGTGGGTGCAGGCTCTTCTCATAAAAGTTTCATTAGTTTATTCCAAAGATCTGAACATCTAGTTGGCAGACATGGAAGAAGTGGCTGAAAGGCTAACTGATGAGGGGACATCAACACCAGTGCTTAAAAGCCCTACTTCTAAAGCTACCTTGACACTTGATATGGATGAAGCTACAACCCAACTTAAAGTTTAAGTTATAATCTTCTTTTTTTCTTCTTCTGAATGTGCAGACTTTTTAATTAATGAAGTTCATAAAATCCAATCTCCACTTACACATAGAATAGCTAGAATGATCATTGTTGACATAATAATTTACTAACCTCTTAATCATAACATTAATGATAAGTGCCTTTGAATCAGTTTTAGATGCAAAAAAAATTCAATAAAGTGATCTGATACCCGACATGAGCTAAGTCTCAATGGTAAGAGAATTTTAACGAAGTGTTTAAAACTTTGATCCTGATGATGAATGATTCTCGAGAAAACAGAAAGTGATATGAGTGAATCTTGATAAGTCATCTAGGTTGGAAATCTCAATGTGAGTGACTTAAAGCATTAATCTAAATATAAAGTCTGACTTCAACACGATGAAACAAAGCTTGATGTATTAAAGTTGGATGTATCATCTGCTTATGAACCCCGATGAGTCATCCATAATATATACTCTAATGAGTTATATACACATAAACCCTGACAAGGACTCCCGATCTTGCATAATGTTAGATAACCGAGAATTAAAAGGTTAGATAAGCAATTGTAGTAAATCCTGATCTTAAGCCTGCAAACTAAAAAAAGGAGGTTTTGATGAAGTTTTCTAGGAGCAAAATTATGTCTCAACAACTAATAGATAGGATAATAAAAACAAAAAGTCAAAAAAAAATCAAATATTACATATCTTTTATTAGTTAGACATGAATATCCAACCGTGGTCCCTTATGAAATCAATGTTAACTAGAAGCAACTGTAAAAACCAAGTCCAACTCTTTTTTGTCTCAAAATTAACAGCAACATAAGTAATAGGGAATATTTTGGTGTTCTAATCAATACCAACAATTGCTCTTAGTTGCCCTTATGCTCAACCTTGCATATGGTAAGCATGTAAATTGATTATTGACTTACATTCTTCCAAAAAAACTTTTCTTTTACCTATCCAAACTCAATATCAAGGAATAATCGAGGTTTTACCATCTGATCTCATTGAAAGAATCCTTCAATCTTCCGCATAGATGGCCTTTACATCCATTAATCTTTGATAGTGTTATCCTCTTCATTCTAATACAAACACTTTTAAAGATCTCTCAAACCAAATAGTTTCATAGTCTCCATAAGTGTAGATATTTTAATTCTTGGATCTATTCTAAACAAGTCTAAGTACTTTTTTGTTTAAGAATCTAGAAGTCACGTATTTGTTCTTGAAGGATTTATTATATGTAAGTGGGAATATAAGTCTTCACTACAAAAGATCGAGTCCACCCTACCCTAAAGACAAAAAAGTCCACTTGCACCCTTTCCTATACACAACTTTCACTCTATTAACCTCAGTTATTGTAAATTTTATATTATGCCTACCATTGACAATATACAATATAATTGTTTAGCAAACACCAACCTAACATTGAAAATAGGGTCATCCATGCCATCAAGATTGAATTTCATTTTACTTTTTGTTTCACATTTTTATCACTGCCAACTAAAGGGTGTAGTTTTTTCAAATTAGTCAATCTTAAAATCATTAAATCTTATCTTATTAGCTATACTAGTATTAGAACTCATGTTGTGCATAGGCACATTAAGTTAGCTCTTTGTATAACATCTTCTTTCACATCAATATCATAATCACTATCAACTAAATCATCATCCCTTTCAGCCTTATTGGGGCCTTTTTCATCACTACCTAAACTAATGGCATTATCACCATGCTTTTTTCCATCAAAATTAATATTGTTACCAACATTTCTCGGTTGATCATGATACTTACTTCATCTACCTTATTAGTACTACCTTGAGTCTCTAATGGTTCCTCAATATAAAAGTGTATATCTCTGGCTACCATGTATATTACATCTAATATTTTAATAACACCTTTATCATATTTCAGTTCAGTCAAAACCATCCTCTATTATCTAACAAGGATATAAACAGAAGAATTTAACACTACCATATCAAGTATTAATGTACCTCAACATGCTAACAACTTCTATTAGGAAAAATGATCAGTTTTAATATCATCAAATATTACAACCTTCTTTGAGTTATATTTCCTAACAAAAGAGTCAATGAAGTGGCTAGTTTAGTGTAAGTGGCGAATAAAATGATATGAGTCCATTTATACCCTTATATAAAAAGACCATAAACTCAATTGGTATTCAAGCATATCATATTAAAGAATTAATTGCTAATCTAACTACCGTCCCTAACATACTAACACATTAAAAAACCCTAACATATCTAAACAATTAAAATGCCCCAAATTACAATAATAAATAACACGCAAAATGAAATTCAAATCCAAATTAGACAAATTCCTAACTTAGTTATGGTTTTTGTACACTACCAGACCAATTATTGCAACATTCCTAAACCCTAATTAGTAATATAATCTTGCCCGACATGTTGAGCCCATTGACAAATTGTTACAAATTAAGGAAAGGGGACAATGCATGTAGTATTCAACTTGAGACAAACATGTGATATGAGAGACTACATCACCTTTTTTAAAAAATAAAAATAAAAATTCTTAGTCATGCATTGTTAACTGTAAACAAGTACATTTTTTTTTTTTTGGAAAATGGCATACTTAAAAGGCTTCGATCTTCAAATATAGAGGTAATCGACAACATCAGAAGCTCAGGTTTATCGACAAGCAAAAGATTAAGGCAGAGCTTTGCAAAGTGTGATGGGAGAAAAGGTGATAATGTGAAAGAAAAGGAAGACATTAAGGTGTGAAATGCATATTTGAAATATTGTTTTGGGTAGGATCCAATGAAATGCATGGCTACAATGTTGTTTTTGTAGAAGCAAATGAAATCCAAGAACTTTTTGGTTAGGTAATATTATATAAACATGAGTTTACCTTTTAGTGGCTATTAACACCGTGACCATTTTGTCAAGTTAGTTTTTATGTGTAAATCTTAGTTACATCAAGAGTTATAGCGTCACATTTTGAACATTAAAAATTTTGGTTTGTCATGGGAGTAAATATAAAAATTTTATGAGATATTTACCTTAAAAAATATTTAAAATACATCAATATAGAATTTTATCTTTTCTGTGAGAATTTTATATTTACTTATGGTCTAAAACTTTTATTTTCTTAACTATGGATTTATATAATAATATAAATTTCTTTTAATTTTTCATATATTTATTTTATAATATATATGTATATCTTAATTAATATGTTTAAAGTAATTGTATCAATTATTCCTAATTTATTTAACATAAACATAAAGTTATCTAATTCAAAATCAATTCAAAGCTCATTAATTATCTAATTTACAAACAAAATCATAACTAAGCTCTTAATTTTAATTCGATAAAATCAACTTTAAAAGCCAACCTTAATAATTTCAAAAGAACCTGATTTTACCTATGTTATTATTCCAATTCCTTCGGGTTTATGCTTTAAAGATAAACTTGATAATGAAACACAATTTAATAATAAGTTTTTTATTGTTAAAACATAAATTCAAAATGATTTAAAAGATGAAAAAATAAACTTTTAATATTTTCTTTAAAATCTCACATTCAATGAAATAATTATATATAAAATATGAGATTAGATTTGGATTTGGATTTGGGCATCAAAGAACTCCATGTTTGTATATATATGTATAAAAAAAAAGACTTATCTCCTTAAAATATCACGCTTGCCATCATCTGTCTATTCGATCATAACAAATCCGAGTCTAAGTAAGACTCATCTCAATACACACAATAATAATAATAATCTCTTATACAACTTTTTCTTTCATTTTCTCCAAGCTCTCTATAACTTTCTTAGTTATCATGAGCTCTTAAGTTACTTAGACGCTTTTTAAGGATTTTGTGTTTTTTTTTTTTAAAGATTTTGAGTGATGTTTTTGAAGATATAATTATTTTTTAATTTTTTATTATATATAATAAATATAAAATAAATTGTTTTAAATTAAAAATAATAAAATTATGTATTATTACATATTTAAATAAAACCATAATTTTTTATTGACGAGATAATCCACGATTAAGCTAAATGAAAAATTGATAACCTTTACTGTGAGAAAAGTTTGATACTTGCGACTTTTGTTTCCATTTATCTTCGATTACTTCTATTTTGGAAACGTAAATGCTGTCCACGGTAATTTTCATGTTTTCAGAAAAGACAATATTGTCCTCCCTTCGTGTCACCGACCCCACTGTCTCTCTCCCATCCTCATCTCGCCGCCCATAACAACCGCCGCACCACCATTATCACCTTCTTAAAAGAAATGTGGCTGAGCAGAGAAGAAAACTGAGTTCCGCATTGGAAGCAGGGAAGATGCTCTGGAAGAAACAAGGAGAAACGGTTTTGCCGTACACTTCTTTTTCGTTCTCAACTCAGGTCAGCCCCCAAAGCTTATTCTCTGAGGAAGATCTCACTGTCCGTTCATCAGACTTATAGAATCTTTTAGACCAACCGAGGAAAAGGACCATCGCCGTAAACTTTCTCATTGATTTTTTCATGCTTTTGCACGGATAGTATGTTAACTTCCTTTTCTGTGCATTGCTTGTTCTTGAAGGGACGAATTCGGGGGCGGCGTGTGGACAGGGAGAGATTAGATAAGAGGTAAAAGGGTGAGACGCAGAGAGGTGGGAGAGGGAGAGGATAGAAGTGTCTTTCTACAATCAAAGAATAAAACTGACGTGTAAAAAACAATCTTCCTCTTGTTTGAACGCCTCCTCTTTGATAAAACACCCATAATCTTGATATTCTCCCTTTACTTTTAGGTGCTGCTGCAATCTTTCCTTAATCATCACCATTGGGGAAAACAAGAGTAGATGCGATGATTCTCTTGCTCGCTCTCTCTGTGTAAAGGTCGTTAATGTGTCCTTTTCCACATCTCCTGCCCTGTTTGTTGTGTCCCAGGTTTTGTTTGGTTTTCTCTCTATATATGTCGATCTGCGTGCTGATTGAATTTTAACTAAAGATTTTGGTTCTTGTTTGGTTTAGTTGAGGTTTTGGGATATGGGTTTTGCTTCTTCATTGAGAAGATTGAGTTTGCAATTTTATCAGATCCAAACAGATGGAGACAGTCTTATTGGTGATCTTTTTTTTTTTTTCCCCTCCCTTTTTCTGAAAAATTAGATTTTCCTCTGCTGTTTACCATGATTGTTGATGATATTGTTCAGTGAATTATAGCTTTGATAAAAAAGTGGATTGAACTAGCTGTTTTGCTGATTATCTGCGGATCCGCTAGATAGCGGTTAAGAGACTTAGATTACTGCAACTATCCCAAATGCTAGATTAGAAGAAAGCTGAAAATAATCTCTAAAAATTATATTTTCTATTATTATTTCAGGTTTTAGTAATTGTGACAGTCATCTATACAGTATAAATAGCTTCCTGTGGCTGTTTTTGGTTGGTTCTTTTTACTTCTTTCTCTTCTTCTTTCTCCATAGGCCTATGCATGCTGTTGGATAGATTTCTCTCTGGTCCTCCTTTCATTTTCCTTGGTCATGCTTTCTTGTAGAAAATTGGAGTTGTGTTTTTGCAGTTCGCTTTTATCTTAATTATTGCTTTTGTGTTGTAGAAATTCAGGGATATTGTTGTCTTCTCTTATACTAGAAGTTGGGTGCTCTTTGTTGCTCTTTAATTATTGTTCTGATCCTTCTACTTGTAAATAAACTGTTTTATGTCAAGACTGTTTGGAAAATTCTGTGGTGTTTATTTCTCTTGTTGAAATTGCATGTGAGCAATTTTCTTCTTCTATCATTGTAATACTTATGTTTAAATTTCATAATCTTGCCAAAGAAGGAAGGAAATTACATAAGCCTTTTCCTTAGCATCTCTTTGTTTTACTTTATTACAAACATTATCAACTACAAGTTGAAGCTTGAGGTTATTGTTTATTTATTTGTTACCTTTTCCTGATTGATCGTGTTATATTGTCAATCTTGCACTGTTCAGATTTTGATTCCATTGCCATTTTTCTGAATTATGTAGGATTGTGTTTGATAAATTTTATCACCATTATATTTTATATATGGAGGCATTATTAGTAGATAGTGAGGTTCCCATATCTACCAATTTAATCTGGTTATCCTCTGAACCTTTTTCATGCTGAGTTTAATGAGGAATGTTCAAACAGTTTAACAGTGTTGTCCATAACTAGTTTCCAATATTGTCATGTTAGTGTGGCCTCTTTATTGGATAATGAGTCCTGTTTTTGGTAAATTATCTGACTGCATCCTTCATTAATTGCAGAAGGGTCTTATGGCTATGGTTGAAGTCCTTTTTATTCTGAAAGGAGAAAGATTTTTCTTAGGGACATGCTTTTCCAATCTTGCTGTTCTATTGTTGTAAAATTTTACTGGAAATATCTATAATATTTTGTTTATGTATGTTTACTGTTTTTATCATAATTTCAGTTAAAACAATACTTCATCATTTTTAATCCTTTTTTGTTATTGTGGGTGCAACTTGGAGGTTGTTATTAATTTATAGCCCACATCTTGCTACCAAAAAAATAATAATTATTATAGCCCACATCTCTTTGGCTTAAACCAAGTATAAATTTCTTTTATAAGTTGCTTGGGCTACCAATCAGCTTAAATGTTTCTCTACTCATACTTTCCTTTCTGACTTGTAGAATATATATGGGCTGAGTTGGGAGTTTCATGGGAGTTGTAGAGGATAGCGAGCCACCCTTGAAACGTGTGAAAGGGCTTGTGGGAGAATCGAACAGCTTCTCAGAAGATTCTGCTGTTAGACAATCTGCTAATTACTCTTTGGGAGACTTGATGGCTAGGCCTCTAACCTCCCAAGGGGATGAGGAAACAATTGGTTCCAAAGGAGTCATAAAAAAGTCAGAGTTCATCAAAATCATAACCAGGGCACTTTACTCGCTTGGTTATGACAAAAGTGGGGCTCTTCTGGAGGAAGAATCAGGAATACCATTGCACTCATCAGTGGTTAATTTATTTATGCAGCAAGTGATGGATGGAAAATGGGATGACAGTATGGCTACGTTGCATATGATCGACCTGTCAGACGAAACAGTAGTGAAATCAGCATCATTCTTGTTACTAGAACAGAAGTTTTTTGAGCTGCTGAAGATGGAAAAGCTCACTGCTGCTTTACATACTTTAAGGCATGAGATTGTGCCTCTTCAATACAATACTAGACGCGTTCATGAGCTTGCATCCTGCCTTATATCTCCTTCACAGTGTTTAATACTTGGGATTTCTGGACTTGATACTGAGGGAGCAAAGTCAAGGTCAAAAATTCTAGAGGAACTGCAAAAATTGCTTCCTGCTTCAGTTATGATTCCTGAAAAAAGGTTAGAACATCTGGTTGAGAAGGCTCTTGATGTGCAACGGGATGCTTGTGTTTTCCACAATACTCTAGACAGTGATCTCTCATTGTACTCGGATCACCAGTGTGGAAGAAACCAGATTCCTTCTCAGACTGTACAGGTTAGAATATTTTTTGGCAAACTGTTTACATCTGATGCCTCCTGTTCTATATATTATTCCATTTCGTAGGTGATGGATACAAGCAATGTTAGAGCTTTGTCATTTCTTTAACTAATGTTGAAGGTGATGGATAGTTGGAACCATTGATGATCTTGTTACCGAAGTTGTTGACTATTTTCTTTTTTGCTATCATTATGGTACATTTGGTTTGAGGAATGAAGGAAAAGGGGCGAATGGAATAGTGATTCGGCAGGATTGTTGCTCTGATTATGCATATTGCTTAACTTATTTCATTGTGAATTTGTTTTTGTGGATTAGTAGGTTAAAACGGAAGAAGAATATCTTCTTGTTGTCCAACTATCCTTGCTTTTTGTGTTTTTTTTTTTTTGGGGGGGGGGGGGGGGGGGGGTGGGGTTTGTTCTTGAAGAGATATCTAACAATTATTATGTGCGAGTTACATCATACTTGCGGTTAATTGGTTTTGCCTACATTTTGTACATAATAAAAAATTAAATAAAGTGGCATTTGTATGATTTGACTTTGACGATAAAAGAATAAGAACTAATTTGCTAATAATAATAAGGACAACAATGATAATAATGTTAACATTAATAATAATACGATTAATCGAATATAAGATGCAAGTTATGAAGTGGCTCGTTAAGTTTGGATATTATGTGTCATTAGATGCATGTTGATCGACATCCTAATTGAACAATGGCCCATTGGTAGCTAAAACAATAAGGTCTAGATGCTATATTTCAATATTATTAGTGGTCTCTAAAATAGTTAGCATTGAGAGAACAAAGAAGAAAAGGGTTAGATTTTGTAAAGTTCATTATAGATTTTCAGTTGATGGGAACTCAACTGGAAATTGACCTCTAATAATTCTGAAAACATCTATTTGGATTATGAAAGAAAATAAATAAAAAATTGAAGAACTTGTAAGGAAATTTGGTCTTCAAGTGATTCAAGAAAAGGCCTCAAGCAAATAGATGTAGATGATATGTTGCATGAGAGAAAGCATCTTTGCATTTCTGTTGGGTATTTTGATGATAGTGGTAGAATGGTACCTTGCACTTTGTAGGGTGTATTCGATGATTTTTTTTAGAGAATGCACATGGCTACAATTGTTGCAGTTCCAATCTTTTCCTTCCTTTTGAAGTTTATTAGGATTCCATTTAGTTATCTCCATTGGAAAATTTGTGTGGACGGCCATGTCAAGCCTGCATTATTCCTTGAATTGGATTTCATTTCATATCTTTGTTATGGGGTTCAGAATTAGTTGTGTTCTTTTCTTTATCATCTGCATAATCCTAGTGCTTTTCAGTTGCTAGCTAAGCAATTAGTGAAACATGTTGTCAGCAAGGAACAGAGCTTCTTTGTTACTTTGCTACTCAGTTGATTTCCTTTGTCCTTCTATCCTATATGTTCATGTGTGCATGCATGTTTACTTGTCTGTATGATGTTCTAAACATGCAACTATAAGGGATTGTTGTAGTTCCTTGAAGCTACATTTAGGCAAGTGCTAAAGTCATATGGCCATAAAGGTTTGTTTCTTTTGGTTAGATATTTGACGTTTCGGTCCAACTCTTTATCTTTGAGATTAATTCGGAGCCCAAAAATCTTGTTTGTGTTGTTAAACAAACAAAAAGTTTGATGATTATGAATATTCATGGTACACAAAGGAAGCCTTTGGAGAAGGGTGGTGGGAACAAAATATAGGAAAATGGAAGTGGGATGGACAACAATGATGGGAAGGAGAAGTTATGGGACCGGAGTATAGAAAGCTATAAGAAAAGTGTCGGAGGAGGTTAAATCGTATGTGGGATTCAAAATTGGGAGGGGCAACGGCATTAAATTTGGGCAAGACTTATGGTGTGGAGATAGACCGCTATTGTCTTGCTTGTAATAAGAGAGCATGGGTAAGTGACTATATCCCTTCACATGGGGGAGAGAGACATCATGAGAGGTGGAATTTAGGTGGGATGTGTAGGATTAGGAAATGGTTGGGCAATTTTTAGAGCACATCTACAAGTTTAAACCAGATTTGAGTATTGAAGATAGGCTCTTATGGAGGGGCCATGAAGTGGGCAAGTTTTTTGTGAAGTCATTCTTCAAGAAGATTGTTGATGGCCAAGGAAGAGAGGAGGTCAAAACATCATGGTATCTGATTTGGAAGGTAGGAGCACATCTAAAGGTGGCATTTTTTTTTGCATGGGAGGCAGCTTGGGGTAAGCCTTTAATCCTTGACAACTTATAGAAAAAAGGATTAACACTCAAGTAGATGCTTCTTATGTAAAGAGCAAGCAGAAACTATGAATCATGTGTTGTTTTGGTGTAGTTGGACTAGAGAGATTTGGGAGAGTGTGTTAGTTTAGATTTGGCTATGTTTGAGTGATGTCATTTAGCTAGCTTAAGCATTGTCGGGGCTAGAAAGAAGTTGTTGCATTAATCTCACTTCCTATTTCGTGGCTAGAGTGAGAGGAGAGAAATAAGAGGGATTTGATGGATGAAAACATCCTTTAGAGTGATTTGGAGTCGATGGTTTATATCCTAAAAATGTGGGTAATGGGAGATTCTTTTGTAAATGAGGAGGACTTCGTAGAGTTTATAGATTTCCTTAATTCTAGATGGGAGCTAAATCACTTTATGCATATGGGTGGCACCCCCCTGTGCCTTATAGTTAATATATATATTGTTTTGCTTTTGATAAAAAATATCTTATTGATCGTGGAAACTTTAGAGAGATATCTTACACGATGGAATGTTTGTGATTGATATGACCTTGTAGAGAGCAAGGATAATGGGGAAGAGGATGAACATGTTCTAGTCTTTGGACTGGGTCAAGGCATGTTGATTTGGCATGATAATTTGTTGAAGGAAGAATAAACATTAAATGAGACGTATGCCTTAGTTTTTGATTAAAAAAAAGGCATGTCTAATTGGATATCTCAAAAGGACATCATTCTCAAGAGTATCAAGGCATGCCACTCACATAAACAAGTATAGTTATCTACCAGGCGGAAGTTTCGATAAACCTACAAATTTTTAATAATCTTTCCCCCAAAAAAGAAAGAAAAAACATTACTTTGGTTTAGCCATCTATCTTTGATCATAAGATTTTTGCTCAACATCAAGCACCCTCCTACTCCTTTTCATTCTAAAGAACCCAAAAGATATATAGAGGTGTAGACTAATAGCTTTAACCTCTTGGAGGCCTATATCAGTGATCTAGCTTGCAAGTTCAATGCACCTGAATTGGTTCCATCCAAGAGACCTCCATGGAGAGAATGATCTTCCAACGTTTATCTCACCTACATCCTACCTAGGAAACATCTATTACCAAAAATTATCCTTCTTTTCCTCAAATTATCTATGGTCAAGATTTCCTCCCAGTTAGTTACCCAAGCAAAAAACCAGTCTCACCTCTACTTCAAATGGCTTTCCATGTAACCTCTTATGTGCCCTTTCTAATGTATCTCAAGAACTTCATGACAAGAGATTTGGTTACTCCTTATATGCCTTGTTTATTACTCTACCATTATGGAAGATATTTGAGTTCAAGTGTTGAATAAATCATCACCTTCACCAAAGATATGAGTGAAATGCATATTGTCTGCATGAAACATAAGCGGGAAAGAAGTCATTCACCCATTTTTTTATCCATTGGCAACCTTTAGAAGCTATCCACTTGGTCCAGCGGAATCTTGGCTGCAAAACTTTCCTCCATTGCTTCTTTTCCTCCATTGATCTCCACAACCATTCATGAAGAATACCTCATTGATGAGGTAAGAGATTTGATGTTCAAGCAACCTTTCTTTAATGGTTGTTTTAGTGTTCCCTATTTGACCCTAGTGATATTTATATTATTATCAATTTACATGGAAGAAACTTCTTGAACTGCAATCTCTTTGCAAGTCATTTGTGAATACGAAAAGAGACATAGAAATTGTTGGAAGAATAAAAAGCATGCTCTTTATGAAGGTTTCCTCCCTTAGATATATTTCAACTGATCAATTTCTTTTCAAAATTTTCAACCATTGAATTCCAAGCACTTTATCCTTGAAGACAGCCCAAGATAAGTTGTTTCAGAATGATGCCACACTTACATTAGCCAAAATGCTGGAATATACTCCTTATGATTAAATTGCTCTTGTCCAAGTTAACCTTCAAATTTGTTATCACCTTAACAAGGCAAAGTACCCTTGGTTAAGCAAATGGTCCACCACCCTGTAAAAAATAATAGTTTTTGGTAAAAAGAAGATGCAACAAACAACCTTCTTGTTGTTGTCTCCACTCTAAAGCCCTTCAGAAAACCCTTCTCAACCACTATATTATTATCTATTTTAGGACTTTCTTGACTGAAATGAAACTTGGTAGGTTAACTTGACACAAACCCCTGAGAAAAGTAGTTGGTCCACCATTTGCTAACATGTAAAGTTTGTGGTATATATAATTATGATTCCATTTGCACTAACGAGCAACAAATCCCGACTGCCTGAAAAAAAAAATTCAGGGACTTCCAGAGCAAATGACCATGCTCTCTATGTTAATTTTTGTGCATAATATCCTTTACTCCCCTTTTCAGTTTGCTATTCACGAACTTTGTCGCTGGTGACCCTCCAAGCATGCATTTTGTGCCAGTTCACAACTTTCCTTATAACTTTTTAAATATGAAGCCAACACCTTTGTTACGACCCCCAAGGCTAATAGGCCTAAAATCTATATTCTGTAGTATTTTGGGAATAAATACAACAAACTGTTAGGGACTAACATTTAAGGTTTCAAAACTAGATATCAATATTTTGCACTCTATTTATTTAAACCTTTGTGAATACTTTCAGCACAAGGTTATATTGACAAAAAAAGGTGAAAGAACAGAGCTATTATGCCTCAAAAGTGCTTAAGTTGCAGTTAGGTATTTATCAACTGCCTTACTGGCAACCCTCCACGAACGCATTTCATGCCTGCCAACAACTTTCCTGACACCTCTTTTTAAATGTGTAGTACCACAAGCCTAATAGGCCTATAATTTTGTAGCTTTGTTGGAATAAACAAAACAAAATTAGAGTTTCAAGGACTAACTTTTGATTTTTGAAACAAGAAAATCATTGTTTTGAACTCTATTCATTTGAACTTTCTGAATACTTTTGGCACCCATTGGAAGTTATATTGACAGAAAAGGTGAAAGAACAGAATTGTCATGCCTCAAGAGTGCTTACGGTGCAAAACTCCTGAACTTTCGAAAATTGTGACGCAGTTATCTAGTTTTGTACATCTAGCCTTCTAGAGCCTTTATCTGCAGCAAAATATTTAGTCAGGAACCCTGATCCTTGAACGATACTATAACTTGATATGTTGCTCTTCATGTGTCTGCTTTTTCTTGCATGTTCCTGATATAGTGTTCATTTCGAGTAACTGTTCTTTTAGAAGCTTTGAGCATGGGACTCTGTAGGATCTGTTCAGAGATATTGAAAGCGTAGCTCCCAGGAAAGTTGTTTTCTGAACTCGTAGTTTCTACCAGGATACTCTTTAATGTTAATATTCTGTTTATTTATCTAACTATGCCTTTCATCTTAATATTTGCTAGAGGATCATCTAACTGCTAGTAGGATGGTGATTTGGGGATTCACATGGGTATGGCAGCTGCAGCCAGGATCAGGCAGCGTGAAGTTGTAGTTGCTTTGTTTGCTGTCATGGGTGTATTAGAATAATACCCTTAACACTTCAGTTCATGTACCTGCTACTATTTTTAGTGTGGAATTTTCTTTTATCCTTCTTCCTTCAGTTACTCATATCTTATCTCCATTTTCTTATTATATAAGTTTCTTCCAAGGAAAAGGAAGAGAAATGAAGAGGAATCTTTTAAATTTGAGGAAAGATACAGAAAGCAGTACTTGGGCCGTATTCCATGATAATTCACTATGTTCAACATGATTTGGGTGCTTTTGTATTGAATCTGGCATTAGCATGTGTCATTCCCTTCTCTTTTCGTAGTAGAACCACGATCTGTCTTCTTCTCCCCTTAAAGGACTGGGAATTGGGAAATAAAGCATTTCCAACTTGGGATAGAGGGTTAGAAGGGTTGCTTGTAAGAAAGCAGGGACTCATCCTGAGAACCACCCTGTTGTTATCCCTAAACTACTCTCTCTAACTCTACCATTTTTGTAAGTCTTCAGAATTTGGTGATAAAAAGCCAACTGAAGGTTTTTTATTTATGACAATTTAGAGATGTTTGGTGTTCCTTGTTCCTTCATTGGGAGGTCACTGAAAGCACAACTCTGTTTTGCATGAGTGGTTGTGACATACTGATGAACCCTCTTGTTTGTACTGCATAATTGGGTTGGACTCTTACTTTTTCATTTGAGATAGAATGATCCTTTTACCTCTCAACATCTTTTCTTTTTCTTTTATTCTCTGTGAATAGTTTGAGCTTCAACTTTTGAAGGTCGTGTGCTCTGTCAGGTAGGAGTTTTCGTAATGCTATAGTTTATGTCAGTGGTCATGTGCTCTTGGTACACGTGAGGCTATTGCTCATGCTGCTGTCATAGATTAGAGTGTCTGAAATGATCTTTGTTTATTGACATTATTATTAACATTAATATCATCTAAATTTACATAGTTGTCAATCATCATAGTTATTGATATTTTTGAGCTGTTATAGCCTTATCTACAACTTGTTGAATTCAGGTTATATATGATCTATTGTATGTGACTTCATACTTACATGTCTAGTGGAAATCTCCTGCTAAATATTCTCCCTAAGTTATAGAGAATGCCAGTATGTTAAATTTTTGCATCTATATGAATGGATCAGATATTGCAAGCACACAGTGATGAAGTTTGGTTTTTGCAATTCTCACATAATGGGAAATTTTTGGCATCATCATCCAAGGATCAGTCAGCTGTTATATGGGAGGTACATCTTTCTTCACCATATTTATTTGATGTCATATCCTTGCCTCACCATGGTTTTTCACCTTTGCTAAATGCAAAATACAAAATGAGATTGAATGCTATTCACTGAATTGCTTTTATATGTAATTGCATTTTATGAAGCTAGCTAAACAAGAAGAAGGTTAATTTATCAACTTGACTGATTTCATATCTTGTAGGTTTTTGTAGGTCCCGCCACAAACATTGCACATCTTAAAATAGATGGTTCAGCCTATCTCTTGGATGCCTCTTGACCTTTCCTAGAACACAGTTTTTTCTTAGCTCAACCTGGCTTAATTCATAAATCAGTTGGGTAGCTGCACCTTTTTTAAACCTAGTTATTGTGATATTTTTGCTATTTGAAGTGATCTGATTGACGTAGAGTTGGCTGCCTTCTTCTGCTGCAATCTTGGGCAGATGAAACCTGGCTAACACGGATTATTGCTGCTTTAGAGTTATATGAACTTAATTTAAGAACCTTGAATATGGCCTTAAGTCAGTTAGGGTGTGCTGTATGCCTCCTCTAAATAAATAAATAAAAATCAAAAGAATAGATCTTTGAAGCTAAGAATCAAAGTGATAGATCTTTGAAACTGAGGTAGTGTTCCTTGAATTTATGAATGTAATTGGGCCAGATAGTCATGGAGTCAGTCAAATTGCTATACATTACACTTTTTTTGAGTATATATTATTCAGGGATCTCCAGGTTCTGCTTGATTGAAGTCTCATGAACTTGTTTCCTGAGATCCTTGTGATGTTGCTTGGTGCTTGGATATTCAAGGAAATTGTTCCATAGAAGATTGATTATATCAAGCCCATGTATATATACCATCTCCAGTATGTCATATTATGGTGCCTATCACCTGCCCAAATTGAACTGTTCTCCATGTTGATGAATGGAAAAGTTCCCATTTTCAGGTGAAAGCGGATGGTCTAGTTTCGTTGAAGCATGCACTTATTGGTCACCAGAAGCCAGTGTTAACTGTTTCATGGAGCCCTGATGACAGCCAACTCCTTACTTGTGGACAGGAGGAGGTCATCAGGCGCTGGGATGTGAGTTCTGGAGAATGCCTCCATATTTATGAAAAAAGTGGTGTTGGCTTAATTTCTTGTGGATGGTTCCCTGATGGTAAAGGGATATTCGCTGGTATGACTGACAGGAGCATCTGCCTGTGGGATTTGGATGGAAAAGAGCTTGAATGTTGGAAAGGGCAGAGAACACTCAAGATATCAGATGTGGCCATAACTGATGATGGAAAGAGAATCATAAGCATATGTAGGGAAACAGCAATACTGTTGCTTGATAGAGAAGCAAAATTTGAGAGACTGATTGAGGAAGAAGATGTGATTACTTCTTTCTCGTTATCCAAA
Organism: Moringa oleifera; assembly: GCA_021397835.1. Lineage (NCBI taxonomy): Eukaryota > Viridiplantae > Streptophyta > Magnoliopsida > Brassicales > Moringaceae > Moringa > Moringa oleifera. The sequence goes on along the minus strand of JAJFZO010000902.1, from coordinate 291,151 downwards.
GACAATAAGTTCCTGCTGGTTAATCTAATAAACCAAGAAATCCATTTGTGGAGCATAGAAGGTGATCTCAAAGTTGTATCGAAGTACAAAGGTCACAAGCGTGCTCGGTTCGTTATTAGATCTTGTTTTGGAGGATTTGAGCAGTCATTTATTGCAAGTGGGAGTGAAGATTCTCAGGTAATTATTTTTGTCATAATGGTTGAATCATATGAGATGCATTTGGATTGGTAAATCAGTAATCTTAGGTATGATTTCTCAGGTTCTTTTCTACTTTTAACATGTTTGCCCTTTTTCCCTCTGCCTCTTAGCCGTTTGGACTTTAAGCAACTGACATTCTTATAAAAGTGCCCTTGTGGTACATGTTTTTTTGCACTTAGTGCCTGGGCTTCTATTGTCAAGGATGTTTGTCATATATGAAGTTGTAGGTAGTGGTAGAAGATGCTTGCAAACCTTTTGAAAATCACCGTCATCTGATATGTTGCAACTAGGGCCAGAAGATTTATTAGTAATTAATCAACTTGTGGGCTACATTATATTCCTGGAAATTGTATTCTGGGATGTACAATCGATCATATTGCAAAATAAAAATAACGAAATAGTTGAAATTGCTTCCAGTAATATGAAACTGGCCAATTTATTTCATACCTAAATTCATTTGGTTTTTGCATTGAACTTATGGCACCATAGAATGCACTTGTAAGTTCCTTGATAAAGTAGCCTTTGAGTTCTGGCTGTTCATCTGTCTGGCTGGTTCAATAGGTAAGGGATTGATGTGACTGTGAACTTGGATAAGAATGACAAAGCTTGATTATGTTTATTCAGAAAACCAGCAGGAGCTGCTGGTTTTTTTCATAGAAGAAATATCTCCTCTCTGCCCTTTACCCTTTTCATCTCTCTCTTTGTCTCTCTTTGTTTGCCCACGACATTGGAATCAGTTCAAACATGCACGTTGATGTTTTTGTTGGTTTGGTTATTTTACTTTCTCTAAAGAGTGGTTTGGACTTTATCCTTTTGCTTTTTCTCTTATTTCTTTTTGTGAAGTCTGATGGATTGACAATCTGGATTTGACGAGTGTTATTGCAGGTATATATATGGCATAGATGCTCAGGGGAGCTCCTGCTGGCTCTTCCAGGGCATTCTGGGGCTGTTAACTGTGTGAGTTGGAGTCCAACAAACCTCCATATGTTGGCTTCGGCAAGTGATGATCGTACCATTCGAATATGGGGACTAGATCGATCTAAACAGAAACCCAGAGATCATAGCAATCGTGTGGTCCACTACTGCAACGGAAGAGACTGATAAATTTCATTGGAATAGTCATGTCTTTCAAGCTCATTAACATTCATGTAAATTCTCTATGTTGCCTAGGTCTGTCTTGGCATCCATGGCAGGGGAAAAAGCATATGGATTATGTTCCGCCGTTATCTGCCTGACAGAAAAAATGACTTTGAAGATTCTGTTGTACTTGATTCTGCTGCCGGAGTTTCATCATTAGTTCACTCATTGTCTTTGTTGTATTTTTTATTTTTTTTACTGTGAAAATATTTGATCTTGATCCCTTCGAAATGTCACTGTATTTCATGACCTTATGAATAAAGAACATATTTGGGGGTTCAAATTTTTTTAGTTTTCACTTAAAATTTTAGGATAGGTATCATAAATTTTTGTTGAGTTATAAATGTTTATTATTTTAAATTTTAATATATAATTAAATCATATATATATATATATATATATGTGTTCACACACATGGTGTTTTAATTTGTTCTAATGTAGATTACGATTTTCACGGTCTTCATTCAACAGGTAGTTTGGTTAGTACTTTTTCTTTATTTTCAACTACATTGTCGTCTTCATGCTTTCAAAACTCTGTTGGAGAGAAAACTTCAGTTGGGGATGAAGTCGTTAATTAACTTGCAATATGGACTATAATCTTGACTTGAGAAGAAAATGGAGAGAATTGAAGTGCAATTGTTTCAAAATTGGCTAATATCTAACAGAAACATGCAGATGGACAATGAAGGCTTGGTGCATGACTTAAGGTTGTGTTAGTTAGGTGTTCATTCAAAATTATGGACTTCACAAACACCAAAGAACTTGAGAATAGATTTTGTGGATACTGCAAGGACACAGTTTGTTATTTTGCCTTTTGATTTCTATTTTGTCTTACAAATTTGTGTGCATTGCATGAGGTAAGAAAATTTTTCATCAGTCAAATTTTGCATAAGAGAATATATATATATATATATATATATATATATGGGGTGAATTGGGGAACGAGTTCTTGCCAACTAAAAGAAATGCAAATGTTGTTTGCTGATTTCAGTTATTGTGCATCCATTTTGTAGATGATATAAAATTTTGATTTTTTTTTAGTACACTGTTAGTGAATGCTTTCAAGTATATTTTTGAAAAATTCGAAATTGAATTGATCAATCTTGGTTCAATATTCATTAATGCATAACCAACATTCATCAATATTTATCCATAACAACAATCATCGTTCATCAATAATGACACAAACCATTGTTTCTCACTCATTGCCAAGAAACATCTAACATGTATATAAAACTTAACAACACATCATTCAATTTATCCACATCAATATTGCTAATCATATATAAAACAATCCATTTTTAATACATAATTCAAACAAATACATGCATAGACGATAATAACATGACCATTCATATGGCATTTTCAATGAATTTACCCAAATTTTGTTTTCCTTTTTCTCCCCCATATTCTTCACCTTTATTTTAGGGATCATCAAGTAACTAGAGCTTGTGACCACTCTTGTGGGTGGAGGGGCCCCATGGCCAATTGCTAACGTATATGTCTAAGTTGGGACATGTGCAGTAATTGTTTGTATCTGGACCATATTAGTACTATGTGGAGGAACACTAATTGGTTTCATTTGTGTCTAAACTTAAGTGTAAAACGTTTGAAAGTTAGTTTGACAATTTGATGTGATATAAAAATTGGTATGAGAGGTTTGAAGACTAGTGTCAATGGTCTCTCATATGTGGTGGGTTAGCTCTCATCTAAGGTTAGCCAAATTTTATGGGTAGTAGGTTGCTGAGTTTCAAGGTGGTCTTTTGAGACTAAAGAGTGGTCGATTAAGCCTGATGGGTGGTGTTTGGACCTAGGAAGGAAAATTGGGGAAATTAACAGCATGGGTAATGACAACTATGATTGGGCAGTCATGATAGGGGTCGGGTGATCAAGGTCACTAGGAGATGGAGCAATAGAATCAGTGGCAACCGGTGCATATAGTTTTTTAAAATACATAATTATGCTAGATATAGATGGTGAGGCAAGTGATGAAGAACTTTGGTTGGATATCCAAATAGCTTAAAAAATATTGAAACATTTGCTTTTTAGAGTAATACATTATGAATTAATGACATTGTGTAGGTAACTTACTTCGTCTTTACCTGGTGCATGTGCATGTTTGGTTTTGCTTGAGCTTGTTAACTTTCAGTTTAACCTGGATAGACTAAAGCTTCACATCAGGATATCCCATGATGTACTGTTATAGGCGAATGTCCATACAAAAAAAAAAAACTTTTGAATGCAACATGAACATAAAGAAATATAATGATGAATCAATGTACAACCTAAATCCCCTTACCACATTATTTTTGCTTACTTATACTCTTCTCTACGCATCTAGACACAAAAGTTTACATGATTAGTACACACTATTGGACATTATAGATTAACTAATTATTGTTAAATAATAGGTTTTGCTTGCCGAACTAGACCTTTCCATGATCATCTATTAAATAAGTTAGATTCTTTTCATTTTGGTATCAGAGCAAGCATAAGGTCCTACAAAGAACATAAATACACATACCGAGATATAGTTTAATTATGGTATACTTATACTTTATGATCACTTAGCACTTGTTATATAATGCTATAGGGTTACAAAAGAAGATAGTTCACAAAAGAGAGAAAAAGATATCAACCTGAACTCCATTGAGGCTTTGTACCAACCACATATGTATCTACCAACAAAGAAAGGTGGACCATTTGCACATTCAGAAGCACCACCACCTCCACCACTATATGTTCCTCTAGCCCGAGTTAGATCCCAGTCCCAAGAACTAAAAGTTTAGGACTTAGTTGATATTAAGGAAAGAAGGTATGATTAGTTGAGGAAACAAGGAGCTATACATTTTGATGGTATTATAGACTTGATAGTGGCAGAAACATAGTTAAATCATACTTAAAGGGTACTTAATCTGATGAAGTGCACCCTAGAAAAGAAGTTTGATTATGTTGTATATCTACTTAGGGTGATGCTTATGATTGGTGAGAAGCCATACCAAGTTGTGATGTTTAACCTCCAAAACTCATGTGGGATAATTTTGCTCAAGAATTTATGGATAACTACATGTCAAAAGTATACAAAGATTGAAAAAATAATGAAATTTCTAATTTTAAAGTAGGAACATGTGTATGAATGGATTATGAAGTGAAGTTCAATCAATTGTCATGTTATACGCTATTCATGATTTCCACGGAGAAAAACAAATATAGAAATTTGAAAGGGATTAAAATATGAGATTAGAAGTAAGATAACACTCAGTGATCTTGGAAGCTTCATGAAGTTGAATACAACTGCAATTAGAACAAAAAGACTTGAGAAGGAAAAGTTTGAGTAATTACTAGTAAAGAGGGGAGCAAATAAAGCTATTAAGGACTTTGATAAAAGACTTGACAAGGACAAGAACTTTAGGGTACATTATAAGACCAGAAGTGGCTATTTCAATAGAATAGAGATTTTTACTATTCATCAAGAGGTAATGGAGTGAGAACAACTAATGACCAAAGAGCAGCATGCCTACATTATGGAAAGATATCATGGTGGCGAATGTAGAAAATTAACAGTATTTATATGGTTTTTATGATCATATGTTAAGAGATTATTTTAAGAAGGTTAAAACAACAGAGAGTGGTAGAGGAAGAGCCATTTCAAAACCTATTGTGAAAGTTTCACTTGCAAGTATAGGTTCTACACTTATTAGATGGCGAAGAAGAGGTAAAGCTGTCACAACTAATGAAGAAAATACTCAATCTGAGGATCAGAGTTTTTGACCACAATCTTATGCTAAGCTTTATGTCATGACCAAACAAAAAGTTACAAGTGCACGAAAAGTGGTCACGGGTAAAATTTTTGTTTATGAATTAGAAGTACATGCATTGGTAGATCTTGATTCATCTCATTCATTTATTTTTTTGAATCTAACAATACGATTGATTAATAAGCATGAACCCCTAAATTATAAATTAAGTGCTAGTACCTCTTTAGATGATATAGTAACTGTGGATAGAATATGTCATGTTTGTAATGTTCACATTAATATAACCGTGTTGCTTATTGATTTGGTTGTATTACCTTTTTAAGAATTTGATGTGATTTTGGAATAAAGTAGTTATCTAAATACCATGATGTGGTTAACTACTATATTAAAGAAGTGTAGTTAAAGGTACTCAACCAAGTAAGAGTTATATTCCAAAGGGACCGATCTCCTATTACGTCGTCCTGTGTTGGCTATAAAAGCATTCCAAATAATTAAGGGCGGTTGTCAAGCCTACTCGGCATATATGATAGATACAAAAAATGTTAATAGTACTTTGACTAATATACCTATAGTAAATGAGTTTTCGGATGTATTTATAAAAGAATTACTAAGGTCACTACTTGATAAGGAGGTAAAATTTACAATTGAACTAGTTCTAAATACTGCTCATATATCTATACCCCTATATAGAATGGCTCTAGTGAAATTGAAAGAATTAAATGCACAATTGTAAGAATTACTAGATAGAGGATTTATAAGACTTAGTGTCTCTTGAGTAGCTCTAATTTTGTTTGTAAAAAATAAAGATGGGACTTTAAGATTGTGTATTGATAATAGACAATTGAATCAGGTAACAATGAAAAAGAAATATCTTTTATCAAGGATTAATGACTTGTTTGACTGGTTACAAAGGCACATGTGTTTTTAAATTGATTTGAAATCAAAGTATTATCAACTTAAAGTATCAAATTCAAATGTTCTCGAAACAGCTTTCTAGATTAGATATTGACATTATGAATTTTTGGTGATGCTATTTAGGTTAATTAATGATTCAATTGTATTAATGGCTTTGATGAATAAGGTATTTCAACCTTGTTTGAATAAATTTATGATTATTTTTATTGATAACATTCTTGTGTATTCAAGTAATAAAAAAGAACATGAGAAACATTTGAGAATTATTTTGCAAACCCTAAGAGATAAACTGTTATATGCTAAGCTGAGTAAATGTGGATTTTAATTTGACCATGTGATTTGTAACAATACAAACATTAAAAACAAATTAAGATGTCAGAGATACATGTGCGACACCAAAACACCAAGATTAATTGCTAAAAGATGCTTTAAACGTGAGAACTTGAATAAAAAGAAATTGAATAAAAAATTCAAAGAGTTGTTGAGGAAAAATAAGCTTTTTGACAAATCTTCTCTCTTTTTGCATTCATGAAGAGGTCAAAGGTTGCTTTCAAAAGTTCACATCAATTAAATACTAACAAGATTTGATTTAGTAATTTAAATTATTTTAAAAAAAAATTGAAATGTTACTTTGAAATTTGGTTTTGGTTTTTCATTAGTGTGGGTCATGAAAAGAGAAGAACATACCTAAAAACTCACAAAAGTGGCAAAGGTTTGATGTGCAATAAACTGAAGAATGTTGAATTTCGACACTTGAAGAAGTGGAGACCAAAGTGAAAATAAAGGGAATTTAGAGTTTCAAATCCTCATTAAACAGACCACTTACCAGTACGTGAGGAAGGAAGTTACCCTTTCATTGTCATAGAGATCACATGGAAGAAAGAAAGCGTAAGGGATTTTTAAGAGCTTCACAGTAAGTGCAAAAAGCCATGTGGGTAAAACAGATAACCCATCAACTCATCTCCAACTATCAGTATAACAATTAATTAATAGCGAATTCTTATTGAATGCGTAACGTTAAATGATTCCATGGCAATGTCCATAATTATTTTATTTATTCACAAAAGTGCAATCAAACTATTTAGAGATTATTATACCTTCATAATCATATACTGTTAATAGTTTTTAATCAAGTTTTTATGATTTTTTGAGATTAATTTTATGTATGAGCCGATCTCATTTTTAAATTTTTTTAAAAAAGATAATTAAAATTGAAGATTTTTTACAATATATTTTAACTTAAAATTTTTTATATATGTAAAAAAATATTCATGTTATCATCATGAAAATTTTTTGTAATTTTTTAATTATTAAAAATATATATTTTAAAAATTTTATATTATTTAAAATTATAAAAATATTTTTAAGATTAAAAAAATATTAAAAATTTTGATAACGACAACATTTATAAAATTTTTTAACACAAATTTATAGCATAAAATTTTTAATTTAAATTATTTCCTTAAAAAATTAAAAATAAAAATCAATTTAAATTAAATTAAAAATTGACATGCAAAATTGATTTAAAAAATATTAAAAAAACTTGATTAAATAATGCGAATACATTAGAATTTATTTTGATATTATTTTTTAATTAAAATATTATTTTAAAAAATTTACTTTTCACTGACATTTAAATATTAATTTTTATATAGCACAAACATTAAAACATAATTTTTTTAATTAAAATTAATCATTCTCCATCCGAAATGAAAAACATGTCAAGGGCCTTTGGTAGAGCGAGTGCGACAGCCTGGCGACCGGTACATGAAGGTGGCAAAGGGCTCAAAAACACGTTGTGCTATAATTTGCGTGACCTTTATTGAGACCCGCGAAAGAAAAACTACTCGTCAAACTCAACTGAACATCCCTAAAACGGTGGGGTGTAGCGCACACCAACTCAACCAAAACAATGGACTAACCCACTGCGCCTTTCCTTGCTCCCAAAGGCGCTGCCATACCCCTAATCCTTTTTTATCTTTTGAAATATTTAGTTTTTTCTTTTAAATTTTATAACAATATTTATATATTTTTATAAATAAATTATAATAAAATATTAATTTAACAAAATTTTTATAGGCTATCCAAAAAAGATGTTATTAATTTCATAAATTTAAATATATTTTTATAAAATATATATCTTTTTGACATAATATAAAAATTATTGTCATCTTTTTAGAAAATTTTAAAACAAAACTGCTCAAAATATGTTTTTGTGTTTTTTATATATTTTTTCATGTTAAGCTTGAATGAGTTGTTCTTCTGATTTTGAATGAGTGAAATATTAAAAGATTATAATATAAATTTAAAATTTCTAAAATATTTAAAATCAAACTAATGTAAGAATCAACAGGAAAAAAAAATTAAAAAAGTGATATTTATTTATTTATTATTCAGTTTATCGCCTATCAATACAAACAGCGGCCTCAAGTCTGTCCACCTGTCCAAAGCTGCCCACCGTTTAATTCAACTTACCATGTGGTACTCCACTGGTTCAAAAGGGCACGAGCTCCATCTACTCGCACTCGCCCTCGCGCACCACGTATATAATTTGCATTTTTCCAAGCGACGGGTAGGACTAGAAGCAACGTTGAGGTAGATACGCGAAATCAACGCCTCTGTTTGTGTTTGGTAAAAGCACGAACTCAGGTACTGTGTTTCTGCTGCTAATGCATCTGCTTCCTACCTCTCCATCTTCGGAGTTGTTTTGCCTCGATTTCGATTGGATCTGTGCTGTTTCTCACGGGAAATAAATCATGTTTGTTGTCGATTTTCTATCTGCTCAACTATTTGTTTAAAATTGTTCGTCTGTTGAATGCCCTGGTCTCCCAATTGTTGAAGTCCGTTTCGTCTCAAGATCCTGTGATTCTCTTTTTGGTTGCTGAGAAAACATTTTTTGTGTTTTGGTCGAATATTAGGCTCTCTCTTGACCTAACAAGGTCCAGTTCTGTTGGCTCAATTCGAGTGGCGGCATTTTCTCTTTTTATAATCGAAGTTTTCTTAAGCTGTTTTTGAAAAAAAAAATTTATTTGTGCCCTGCTTCCAGTAAAGAAAAACAAAAAGGATAAAGCTAAAGGAATATACCTAATGCTTTTCTCGTGCTGTTGAAATCGCAGAGATAACAGCGAGAATAGAAGTTTTTTGGGCTGTGACGTATAGGAAATGGCGAACCTAGACACAGATGGTATCTTGAAGGAACTTCCGAACAATGGGCGCGTCCCTAAGACTAAGATCGTATGCACACTGGGCCCGGCTTCACGGTCTGTGCCGACGCTGGAGAAGCTTCTCAGGGCCGGTATGAACGTTGCCCGCTTCAACTTCTCTCACGGCAGTCACGAGTATCATCAGGAAACCCTCGACAACCTCCGTATCGCAATGCAAAACACCCAGATCCTCTGTGCTGTCATGCTTGACACCAAGGTTTTCTTATTCAATCTCTGACTTCTCCTATTATGCTTTCTAGTTGTTATTCACTTGACGCTCTTTGATCCCTTTCATATGCAAAGCATTTAACATAGTGTCGTTCTTCTCATGATTGATGAATATTAACTGTTATTCTTAACTAAAATCAAAACCATTAATTATGTCAGGAGATTCTATTTGTTTTTGATCCAACAAATCTGTCAGATGTTGATGCTTTCAGTATTAGATTCAAAAACAGTAATGAGAGGGTTGATTGGGAAGAGAGGAGAAAGAAAAAAGGAAAAAAGGGTTTCTTCTTACTAAAATACTTGGATGATGTTTGAAGTGCTGGTGAGGAAAGCAACCCATATTCCTGAAACTTGCTCATACTAAACATGCATATGAACTGTTTTTTGTGCAAGTCTGTAATCTTCGTTGTAGATTCCTTAGACCATGTTTGAACCAAGGTTAGTGTTTTATCATTTTGCTTCATCAAGCTTACATGATGGGCAGGTGCCTGAAATGATTGCTTGTCATGTCAGAAAGGAATGATGATCTTGCGGCTAATTTTTGTGGAAAATGTCACATGTTGACTGCAGTTATCTATTTGCTGGTAGCTTAAATATGAATTCCAGAAGAAAACTAAGGTGACACTTAACAAGAGCCTTTACAAAAAAAATCTAACTGTAGCTACACCAGCAAGCATCTTTGTACACTTGGAACTTCCATTGTATAATGCATTACTGTCATATCTATGAATCCAAGCCCTTAAACTGTCTTCTTCTCTCCTTAAAAATAGCCTGTGTCCTTTTTCTTTTTATGAGTTTCTCTGTGCTCATTGTGGGTCTTCTAAATCAAAAAATGTGTTTGGCTTTATGTAGTTGTTGTTATCCTTGTTTTATGATCCTGGTCAGACATCATCATTGCAAGGACATATAAAAATGATCTCTGTTTCCTTGATTGTGAAAATTTGCATTCACCTTATGGGAAACCTTCATTGCTAAATGGACTTTGTTTCTGTTTGAAATACTAGTCATTGAAGAATCACAATGGCTATGGTAGGGTTGTGAATGTCTTTTCGCCCTAGCTCTGCCTCTCTATTTTGCTTTATTGCTGCTCTTTTGTATGTGATTTTTTTATTGCTAGCAAATAGTATCCTATGCTAGATGGGATATCTCATGTGTTACAAACTAGAAGATAAATAGAATAATTTGGTTTTGCTTATATAGATTTCTTAACTTCACAAAAGAAAAGAATGTGATTCTTTTCACCCCAAAAAAAGGGAAATTTGGAAATACTGTTGGTTACTGCTGTGACCCTGTTTTTTGTGGTATCCATCCACTTTCATTCTAATTCTTTCCAGTCAAATCATTTTGTCTCAACAGTTCTCACTTTACTTCCTGACCTTGCAAACCTCAAAATATCCTTGGTCTAGTTGACTAGTTGTCACCTTGAAAAGTTACTGTAGATTAAAACAAACTACTATGGGACTGCGATTGCTATATCAACTTCTCTTTGGGAAGGTTGCCATTGAGAACATTCAGCTGGAAAATAATAAGGAAATCAAGTAATTAAGAGAGTACTAACAAAATTGTTTAGTTATTTTCTAGTTTGTAAGATTAAAAGAAAAACTCATAAAAAAGCTTAATTGCATCTACAGGTTGCAATAGTAAGTGCTAAGTGATCAGATACGAAAATAGAGATAGAAAGATTTAAGTTAATATAACTTAGGACTTGATACACATGGCATTGCAATTTCATTGTGGATATGTGTGATAAATTTTTGAGAGGTGTCTCTTGTCTTCTAATTTGTGGATGGTGTGCCTCGAACATCTTAGTGCATGCTCACTTTTATTCTTTCAATAATTGTCTTAAGTACATGGTAATTAATTGATTGTAATACATTTTCAGTAGTTCTTAAGAGAAAACTGTTACTCAAGTTCTTAATCTATCATCTTGTCAATGATGCACTAGAGCTCTTAATTTTAATTGTTGGCTTTTTTTATGGATGAAACAAAAGAAAAAATTATTTATTTCACTGATAAAAGAAATTAATATTTTAAAACGCGAAAGTTTGATGGATTTCCAATGGTCAAGTTTACATATGTCGACATGCTTAGATTTGGAATTTTTCATTGCCATGTGCTTTCGTTCTCTAAAAAAAGCTTTATCAGCCCTCTTGTTAATAGTAAGTTTGAAATAACTAAAGTTTGATGGAGTTTTGAAATTTTTGCCCCTACTAGTGCAATGCAGTGAACACTATATTATGATCAACTAAAATGAAAACTTGCATTAATTTTTTGCTAAACATTAATGTTGTTTATGGTGGTACCCAATGCGATATAATTGGTCATTGTGAATTTTTTTCTTGTTAATATTGTCATCAATGGTGGTGTTGAAGTCCCTTTATATGTATCATAGTTGTTATGATGCATGCATATAAATGGATCTATGATATGCATAATTGACAAATTTGAATTTGACGCAGAATGTTTCAATTTTTCCATGTGACTTTTGTTTTCTTCTTCCCCATAACATATTTGTTTGAAATACCGTCAGATTTTATTGAGATTTGTTTCGAGAACTGGAGGGAAAAAGGGGCCTGCAGTTGGTAGATATAAATTTCGATGATCAATCTTCATCTCTCCATATCAGTTTTGCCAAGGTGACGGAAGGACCAATGCATATTAAGCCATTTTTGGCCTTCCAGACTTACATATCCCATATTTTTGTCTTCTTCCTAAGTAATGCAATAAACTTAAGAATAGAGCATGCTGATCACATGCTAGTTTTTCATTTTGGTTTTCTTTTTATTCAATATGTGCTTGTGATTTCTGTCTTAATTTGCTTGAAGTCGTTTTCAGTTACTGTTCTACCGTGTAATGCATTCCTCTGTTTTTGTTGCAGGGACCTGAGATTCGAACTGGTTTCCTAAAGGATGGTAAACCTATTCAGCTTAAGGAAGGCCAAGAAATTACTATAACCACTGATTATGACATCAAAGGCGATGACAAAATGATTTCCATGAGCTACAAAAAGCTCCCTGTGGATGTGAAGCCTGGGAATATCATTTTGTGTGCAGATGGCACTATCTCCCTCACTGTCTTGTCCTGTCACCCTGAATCTGGAACAGTGAAATGCCGCTGTGAGAACACTGCAATGATTGGTGAAAGAAAGAATGTCAATTTGCCTGGTGTTGTGGTGGATCTTCCTACACTCACGGAGAAGGATAAGGAGGATATCTTGAATTGGGGTGTTCCAAACAATATTGATATGATTGCTCTTTCATTTGTACGCAAAGGCTCAGATCTTGTTAATGTGCGGAAGGTCCTTGGTTCCCATGCCAAGGGTATAATGTTGATGTCAAAGGTATGTCATTTATTCCAATACTCTGCTCGGAAAAAAAATAAAATCATTTATTCCAATGCTTAGTTGTCCTGGCACTACTATTATTTGTTGTTCTGCTCAAAATGAGTGGGCGTTTCTGTCATCATAGAAGACATGAAAGCATTAAAGAGTATCATTCTTGGCTTTCATTGATCTATATGGTAGTATGTCGGTTAAAGTGTTTATGTGCATCACTTGCTGATAAGGAACATAAGCAGGCAGCGTTTCTTATTTATGTTAGTGATCGCTGCTGTCCTCATCTCTCTCTCTCTCTCTCTCTCTCATATATATATATATATATATATATATATATATATATATATGCGTGTATGTATGTATGTATGCATGTGCGTGTTTGCATGTATATCTATGTGAACTTTGCTTCAGCATGCATGTCTTTATGCATTCACATTATGGTGTACATCTTAATTTTCAATGAGCTTTATTGCAATCCTGGTTCTCAAATGCCCCTTTTCTGAGGAATTATTTTAGCGATACATCTTCTATGGTACGTATATTTGTTTGTTTTGTTTTTGTTGGTTGGTAAGTAATTGATTTGCTCGTTTTGAATATTTTTCTTATAGGTTGAGAACCAGGAAGGAGTTATTAACTTTGATGAGATCCTGCGTGAGACCGATGCTTTCATGGTTGCCCGTGGTGATCTCGGAATGGAGATTCCCGTCGAGAAGATCTTCTTGGCACAAAAGATGATGATTTACAAGTGTAATCTTGCTGGCAAGCCCGTGGTCACTGCCACTCAAATGCTTGAGTCCATGATCAAGTCTCCTCGACCAACACGTGCTGAAGCTACTGATGTTGCTAATGCTGTCCTTGATGGCACCGATTGTGTCATGCTTAGTGGTGAGAGTGCTGCTGGGGCATATCCAGAGCTTGCTGTCAAGATCATGGCACGAATCTGTATTGAAGCTGAATCCTCCCTCGACTATGGCGCTGTCTTTAAGGAGATGATAAGATCTACTCCACTTCCTATGAGCCCATTGGAGAGCCTTGCATCCTCAGCTGTACGTACAGCCAACAAGGCTAAAGCAAAACTGATTGTTGTGATGACTCGTGGTGGCACCACAGCCAAATTGGTGGCCAAGTACAGACCAGCTGTTCCTATCCTCTCTGTAGTTGTCCCAGTCCTGACAACTGATTCATTTGATTGGTCCTGCAGTGATGAGACACCGGCTAGGCATAGTCTGATATACAGGGGTTTGATTCCCATTCTGGCTGAAGGATCTGCTAAGGCTACTGATGCAGAGTCTACTGAGGTGATTTTGGAAGCTGCTCTGAAGTCAGCAACGGAGAAGGGCTTGTGCAAACCAGGTGATGCTGTTGTTGCACTTCATCGGATTGGAGCTGCCTCTGTTATTAAGATCTGCATGGTGAAATGAAGGAAAGCATGCCCAAGTATTTTGATTGGATCCCGAAGGCAATGGCAACAGAGTTGAACTCAGGTTGTGCTTTGAGGATTTGTTTTGTGCTTATAATATTATTATCAGTAGTACCAGATTTAGCTACTTTCAGTACATCTTGGGATGTGTTACGGGGTTTTCTTGATCCACCTTTCTCCTGGTTCTTGTTAGCTAATGTTAATGGCACATTTGAGATGATTATGGCCTGGTATGGGAATAATAACCAGCATTCCCTGATAGAATGTCTGGTATCGGTTGTTCAGTTTGATCCTAGTGGATTGTTTTCATCTTACTGCTCAATTAAAAGCACACCCAGCTGTCAAGGTGTCTTGAGTCGGTTTGGTATGTGAAATCATAGTTCAAATTTAATTAGATGGATATAGTAATGAGTTGTGTTGGATCGTATATTTGAAAAATATACGGTTTATGAGTTTTAATTGTCGGATGTCGGATTATGTTGGTATTGATGAATTATTTTATTGGATTTTAAATGATATGATTTTATAAATTTTATATAAATTAATATAATAAATAATTTTATTTAAAATAAATATTATTTAAAATTTAAAATTTTATTTTTTAATCAAATTCAAATTTTTAAAACAAATTTTTTATTTATAGATTTTGTGATTTAAAATAGTTATAAAAAATTAATTTTTTTATTAAAATGGTCAAAATTATTTAAATAAATTTTATATTTTTTAATTTTATATTTTAAATTTAAAAAAAAATTAAAATTAATCAATCATTTTTTTGAATATTTTTAAAATTTTAATAGTATATTTTTATTATTTAAAAATTTTTATATTTTTTAATGATGATAATTTAAATATTTTTTATATACATAAAAAAAATTATAAATTAAAATTTATTATAAAATAACTTTATTAGGTAATTAGATGAGAGTACAAGAGCGGCGAGCTGATTTCGAAGAAAGAGGAACATCTCTTTATCAGAGCCTAGTAGATGAAGAAGCTGTTGCAGTTACACCAGCAACCCAGCAAGCATTTGTGCCGCTAGAAGGCTTTGCCAGTTACGCTTCAAGCTCATCAAGATCAAGATTTGCTACTACTACAAGGATGTTTTCCTTATTAAGTGTGGAGAGGATTGGTAAACATCATATTTATGCAGAGAATAACATATAAGTGTGCATAATTTTTTTTTTTTTTTTGGGTACTTATGCCATGATTTTCATAATGTTTATTAATATGCTGTGGTGTTTTGGTTTTTTTTTTTTTTTTTCTAATTGGATACTATTAAGCTTTCACAAAAATGGTCTTAAATGACAAATGACAACAGCGCTAAGAAGAGCGGAATCATCACAGTACAAGAAGAAATGTAAGAGGGTTTCTAAAAATTGATGGAGCGAGACCTGTAGACGTAAGTCTCATCCATCTTGAGACTTTACAAATTCGTGTTCTTAGCACAAGTATTTTCGATGTTTGGTGCTTACAAAATTTAATTTATTTAAATTTTATTCATAATGATATATTATCTTGTTAATATAATGTATTATTATATTTTAATTTGTAAGCAAAGGAGTTAAATCAAGAGTCAACTCTTATGAAACTTTTTAGACGCACTCATAGGAAAAAAATTTAATCCTAATGAGTTTGACGATGCACGGTCCAAGCAAGTTATTATAATTTTGCATTTTCAAGACTTAATGAATAATCTCTATCGTACTTTTTAAATGATGTGATTAACATTATAAATTATTTAACATAATTTTTTTTTTTTAAGGAATGCTTTGAGAGTTAGTTGCCGCAACTTTTTAGCTATAAGAAAGATTTATTATAACTCTTATAATAGAGTACAATAAGTTTTACTGTGAGATAGTAAGTGAAGAGAAAAAGCATCACTTGTGTGGACTAGGTGTGTAGGCACACTCCTATTATTCAGGCAGTAGTTCTAGTAATGGACGATCTACTGATAATACAGTTATGCATGATTTGTGCTTTCAATTAGAGATGCAAAATGAGAAAGTCAAGGTATGGAGGAGCAGTTTGAGCATTTACAAGTGGAACGTAATACAACGGAGGAATGCTTAAATGAGGAGCATAGAGAGAGGGAGATTGATTGCAGGCTCTTTAAAGAATGCTTTCGTCAAATAGAGGTGTTATTCATAAGTGATATGCCTCTTAACTATTTGCACCATCATCTTGATGTAGATTATTTTTTTTACATATACGTGTGCTACTTAATTCGAATAATAGAATATTATGTACTAATTTTTGATATGTATGTATATATATATATATATTAATTTAGATTGAATTTAATTTACATTTTTAATTTATTTATAAACGTTATTAAAAAATTAAATTAAATCGAATCATTATTTTTAATTTAATACAAAATATAACGATAGCAAGGTGATTTTGGTTTCTTCAAAATTAACAGCAACCTTCACTCATTGTCGATCCATCATTATTTTTTTGTATTTATCATCATCGCTCCAACATTCCAATAACAATCATGTCCGTAATTAAATTTAACAACAAATTTCATTTCGTTGTTATTTTAATGACGAATTTCAAAATTAGCCACTAGATTGTTACGCAATAAAGTTTTTAGCAATTAATTTTTTTGACATTAATCCATTCCTAAAATATTCAGTAATAAATTTTTAAAAATTTTGCATCACTAAATTTTAATTTTTTATAGTGATGATTTCATTTAAACTTTTGTATATATTTTTATATATTTATATAATTTTTTGAGTTATATTAAAAAATTAGATGTAAACGTTTTACTTAATTTTAAAATTTTATTTAAATTATATTAAATGTATATACGAAGTTTATATTTTATGAAATCCCCTTTGAATTTTGCATTAAACCTTAAAAAGAATAGGCTTTAAAAAGCCTAGGCCGACCTTACCATCTAATCCAAGTCCAGAAAATTGATCATTGTTTATAACTATGTGATTTGATCGAAGCCAAATCGTTTTCTCTTACAGTTGAGTTTGATTGAATGACTTGATCTGCCACACAAATGGGATTGAATTTAGATTTGTGAGTAGACCCGTCCATTCTCTCAAAAATATGTATATAATAAACCTAAATCAAACAGTAAAAGCATATTTTTGTCTTTCAAAACAACTTACGAACTTTTATGACAACCAATTATATTGCATAAAACAGATATTTGGTTTGGATTACACATGTAGAATTGTTTGGGTAACACTAAATTATGCAGATTTGTAGGCACACATGATTTGTTGTTGTGAAATGACAAACTTGAGAGAGTAAAGGGGACTTTAGCCTTCATATAAAATTAATGAAATTTTAACTCACAATAAAATTCTAAACTTAGCCAAATCTTTAGCAATCAAGAAGAAAAGGGGTGGGATAATTGTGAATCGATCTTGACTTTGTATCACATTGTTAAGGAAAGATAAGATTGTTAGATTCTTTGTGTTGGATGGTTACCTCTTTTATAGGAAACAAGCTTTCCATACATGCATATATGTAATTGGCATTATCAATACTACCAGTGGTTAAAATAGTCATAAATGACATCTTGAACTGGCATCATCCATACCAATGGTTAAAATCGTCATAAATGACATAGTGAACTGGCATCATCCATATCAATGGTTAAAACTGCTCATGACAGATAACAATAATGAAGGCCTTCCTTGTTGTGAGGAGGCCCAAGAACAGATTATTCCCCTAATTTTTCGCTTTTCCTACTCATTCTGAGAAAATATGAATACCCATCAAACCCTACCAACCATGATGATGATACATGAGGGTTTAACAAAATGGCATCTTCTCTTTCTTTTTAACCATGTATATGCCAATAAGATGAAGTTTATCTTTGTGCCCCTTTCAACTGTATCACATCAAAATAACTGGTTGAGCCATATCTAATGGTATCCCTTCTTTCTTAAATCTTAATCTTATCCCTTTTATATATATATATATATATATATATATAAATTTCCTATATAATAATAATATATGCACCAAAAATGCAATTACCCTAACATTACCGATAAGAAATTGGAGATATTTTTGCCACATATGGACAATCATGTAAAGAAACAGAGAATTTAAAGTGTTGTAAGAGTTACAAATTAACTTTATGAAGCAAAGTTCGTGAGCTGTATAACTTTAGACATGAAAGTTGGTCGGCTTAAGTAGTCTAGAAGACAGAGGAAAATTCTCAATTTGCGGCTTACTTACCTCATTAATCAATTACAATGAAAAGAAAAACAGGAAAGTTCAGAATGAATATTGCAGCAGGCCACTCACTGTAATGCATTGAAGTGTGTACTTAGCAAAACCACCTTGACATCATTGGCTCTAGATACTTCACAGAATTGGAAAAATTTTACGGCTTCATTATATATATGGCTTTCACTGATTCTGGGCCGGCATCAGTAGTCGGTGCTTTCGTGACTGTTTGCTGGGTGCCCTTTGAAGCGATTTTTGGCCTTTTATTACCGCTTTCGCTAGATAGCAAGACAGAAGATAGAACATCTTTCCAAAAAAATTCAGACAACACGTATCCAATACAAGATGTTCGATGACATGCATGGATCCACAGCTGTCTACTAATAATAATGTTGTTATTGCTTTATCGTAGATCTTTTTACATTATGTAAGCAGGGTTATTGCTTTATTCAGCAAAAATGGAGGAAATCAAAGATACCAAATACTACAGATACCGAAAAGTTTAATGGAAAGCAGATTTGTGGAGGCCCTCGGGGGTTGTTTTCCATTTTACGGTAATCCGAAGAGACCGACCGTGATCCCCGAAAGGGTTTACGATAAACAAAAACAACGAACAAATGCTATTAAAAGGGATCAAAGCCGCGAAGAAAAGGGGCAAAATGGGTATCACAGATAGGGCACACCAAGAGGCGTAAACACTCATCACTCTCTCTCTACTCTCTCTATATATACACCATTTTATGTCGCTGTGTTCCATCTGTCTTATCCTTCTCGTTCTCACTTCATAGACTAAGTAGTAGAGTGAGTCATAGTGGGAGGCGAAATGGAGAAGGGAAGGTATGTGATTTTGCTGGTGATGCTTAATGGCTTATTGTTGCCTTCGATGGTGGTCGGTGTTGTCTCGTCAAGAGCGGCCAAGATAATGGAGGGTGAGCAGTACCGGCGAAACCTGCTTAGCAATGGTCTTGGCGCGACTCCTCCTATGGGGTGCGTATAATACTCACGCGCCATATTTCTCTTTATTTGTGTGTATGCCTGTTTATGTGTGCCGTGTGTTTGTAAATTCCTCTCTTTCAGTTGTTATTGATCACTCTGGTTAACCAATCCAGGAACATGGAATGGTAAGTCGTCACGTGTTTACTGGTTATGGGTAGATCAGATCAGTGTCTGCTTTTTTGTTCTTTGTCCAAATAGTTTGTGGCTGAACCTAATAAAGTCTTGGCTGTCTGTTCTGGAGAGCATTATTTGATGCTGATAACGACAGTCTCGTGCTTGCCCTTGTACATTACTAATATATACTTTCTATTCTGTGGGTTGCTTTAATCTCTCTTCTCTGTATGTGGCTAATTGTAGTTTCTCTGAAACTGTTGATTCCCTTATTTTACGAAGAAAAGGTTCATTTCTTTAATAGACACCGATACTTTTTGTGGAATTTTGTAGAAGGTAAATTTGAGATTGAAATTTATCTCACCTTTTCCTTTGAAAAAGGAAAAGAAAATAGATTCCTTTTGCTAGTTTTCTGTGATGACTTTTGCTGACTAATGTGTCCTCAGAGCGTCATAAGAGTTGCGATTTGTATGGTTAAATCATGTTAAACTCCAGTTTTGGGGATTATGGGTTTCTTTTTCTTTCTCTTACCTGATCATGTAGGACATTTCTAAGCAGGTCCCTTCTTTGGTTGTAGGTGGAACAGTTGGAATCATTTCAACTGCCAAATTGATGAGAAAATAATCAGAGAAACTGGTGAGTTATTACTCTGATTCCTTCTTTTCTTCTAAATATATAGTGCCCTATGTGATGCATTTCTTTGTGGAAATCTCACTTCCCATAGCTTAGTAATCATAAATGAATGTATATGCACCCATAACTGTTGGATGGGTGTTCTTTCCTCTTTAAGAATTCCTTTTATATTAATATTTGCTAGCAGTTTATCAGGAGTCCTCATACTAATAAAGCAGTTTTTGATCTTTAGGTACCTCCCTTAGTGCTAATGTTTAGTACTTGAATAATCTTGTCTGCTTGATTTGACAGCTGATGCTCTGGTTTCTACTGGTCTGTCTAAGCTCGGGTATACCTATATTAACATAGGTAGGTTGCCATCGTGTTCTTTATTCTCTGTTTAAGTTACCTTTTACAGCCACAATGGGGTAAGATTAACCAAATAACATCTTTGCTTTCTTAGATGATTGCTGGGCTGAGCTTAATCGTGATGATAAGGTAATTTCCTTGTTCTTTTTATTTCATTGTGAAAAATTTATGGCTTGTATTAAACATATTAACATCGGTAAGCTTGAGACATGAAAGGGTAGGATTTCACTAACTATAGGATTTCAACTGAAATTCAGGGTAATTTGGTGGCTAAGAAATCAACATTTCCATCTGGCATCAAAGCTCTGGCAGATTATGTTCATAGCAAGGGTCTTAAGCTTGGAATCTATTCAGATGCAGGGTAATGTTCAATCATGCCTCGTCAATGAATACACGATACATAGTGACTGCTGTTTCTTTATAGATCCTTGTCATTATGGCATTCGATATGATGGATACATCTTTTGAGGATCCTTGCAGGTATTTTACTTGCAGCAAAACCATGCCTGGTTCTCTTGGGCACGAGGAACAAGATGCCAAAACATTTGCTTCTTGGGTATGATTTCAGTTATAATTTTGTTCCATATCTTACTTCATATCCAACTACATTTAAGCATATCGGATACCAAATGGAAACTCCCCTTGCAGGGCATTGATTATTTGAAGTACGATAACTGTAATAATGATGGCTCAAAGCCAACTGTTAGGTAATCTACTCATTTTTATCCAAAGATCCACAATCAGTTACTTGTTTTTCTCATCTGTACTTGACATTTTGTATGTGACCATCTAATAAATACAAAATGTTACATCATTATGCTTCATTTAGATACCCTGTCATGACCCGTGCTTTAATGAAAGCTGGCCGCCAAATCTTCTTCTCGCTATGCGAATGGTATTCTCTTAAGCTTTGTTATCTAAGCTTATCTAATCGACCGTTCAACTTTATCTACATTTGATATCTGTTCCATTTATCTATTTTTATCAGGGGAGACATGCACCCTGCCTTATGGGGTGGCCGGGTCGGAAACAGTTGGAGAACAACTAATGACATAGCTGATACATGGGAAAGGTAAAATTTAGGTAT
Organism: Moringa oleifera; assembly: GCA_021397835.1. NCBI lineage: Eukaryota > Viridiplantae > Streptophyta > Magnoliopsida > Brassicales > Moringaceae > Moringa > Moringa oleifera. Next base: position 269,577 of record JAJFZO010000902.1, on the reverse strand, counting down.
AGAGAGTGTGTTTTGATGCTTTTAGTTTCTCATATGAAAGAATAAATTATAAATCTCTTGCTCTTCTGGCAGTATGATTTCTAGAGCAGACATGAATGAAGTATATGCTGAGTTTGCAAGGCCGGGGGGTTGGAATGGTAGCATTCTGAACTGATGACAAGATTCATCAAATTAATTCCGGCAAAATTGATTGCTTAATGGAGTATTTGTTCTTTGTTTGAATAGATCCGGACATGCTTGAGGTGGGAAATGGAGGGATGACAAAACATGAATATATAGTCCACTTCAGTTTATGGGCCATTTCCAAGGTAATTCAGTCAATATCAGCTGTCATATTTTGTGCAGCCTGTTGAGTTACACGGAACTGGTATTGCAGGCACCTCTTCTAATGGGTTGTGATTTGAGGAATCTCACAAAAGAGACAATGGAGATCCTTAGCAATAAGGAGGTTATTGCTGTTAGCCAAGGTATATCACAAACTATCAGTTCTTTGAAAAGCCCCAATTTTCTCAGTTTTGAGTAACCTTATTATCTTTTAACGTTGATCATCTGCAACAGATCCGCTTGGTGTACAAGCTAAGAAGGTTAGGATGGAAGGAGATGCTGAGGTAAAACTTGGGATACCATTTCTGGATACATTGTTGATCGTTTGGCGAGCAAGCAATGATAACTTGTGTTTTTGGATCAACAGATATGGGCAGGCCCCCTTTCTGGTTATAGAGTAGCTGTAGTCCTTCTCAACAGAGGCCCTCGTCGCATATTAATTACAGCCAATTGGGATGACATTGGAATCCCAGCTGCGACTCTTGTTCGAGCAAGAGATCTGTGGGAGGTATAACGCTCTATGTTCTTTCTTTTCAATTTCTTTGGAATCATCGATGATATTAATCAAGTTTGCGTGATGCAGCATAAGACGCTGGAGGCAGAATTTGTGGGAAACCTGTCGGCAACGGTGGAGTCTCATGCATGCAAGCTTTATGTATTGAAGCCTGTTATGTGAGAGATGACAATAATCAGATAATTCGTGAAATTTGATGTAACTTACCCTTCCATTTTGTGGGCTTTGGCATGCATAAATCAATAAAAATATACTTTATCACCAATTGGACTGCCAGAGCTCTCCTGCTGAATCTGTTGGTGATTAATTGTCACAAAATCACATTTTTGACCTTTTCATTTGAATATATAATTAAATATAGTATTTCTTACATATAGTATTAAAATTAATAAAATTAAAAAATAATATATGTTATTAATCATATATTATTTTTTAACATACAAAATAAATAATTAAGATTAGTAAATAACATGTTTATATGAAAATTAATCATTTTACAAATAGATCAGAAAAATTATTTTTTTGAGCTAGAAATACCAATTATTTTGGTTTAACGAGAGAAGTGAGGCGAGGACCTGAATTCCTAGACATCACGAATGCCTAGACGTCACAAGTCCGTGGCATATGTAACATGAAGGAGAAAAGTGGCATATGTAACATGAAGGAGAAAAGTGGCACCTTCAAAGCATTCATGAGTGAGGAGATAAAATTGCTTATGTTTTTCCATGAGAAGTAGCTACCGAACAAAAAGGACAACGCAGATATGGTCCAAACACACTCTCACTCGCACCCAACGCTGAGTCTGATCTCAACTACACTCATATATGTGATTCATTGATTCGTTCGTGGTGGTGATCCAATTGCAAGCCAACCCACAACTTGGTGGTTTTCATGTTTATATATATTCTTGTTAATCACTCTCATTAATCAGAGTTTCTTTTTTTTTTTTTTAATAGCAACTCGATCTCAACTGCTCTTTTTTAAGCTCTGTATTTCATCATTCTCACCTACTTTGTTCTGATTCACTTATTACTATGGTATTGCACTTCAACGCACATCTTGTCGCTGTGCTGATCCGAATCGGATGGTAAAGCTCATCATTTTATTGATTTGAGTCGGATGGAAATGCTTGACTCGGACCGTGTAAATGGGCTGACCAAGATAGCCCCTTGACAACATATGTATAATTCATATAAATAGTAGCCAAGATTGACTTATTGGCCACTCCTGAAGAGAAGCTAGGCCGCCCGTTGAATCAACTTGGGTAGTGGGTTACATGTAAGAGTCCTTTTTTGGGGCTCTTCGGTTGGTTAGTTGCTTTTCTTATTTCAACATGGATCAATCCTAATGTACACAACATATCAGAGGCGAAACCTTGTGACATTTTGGGATAAATTTTTTTTAAAATTTTATTGAAATTATTTTTTTACTCCTAAGCCTAAGTTAAGAATTCGTTTTTTTTCACCTTTTTACTATTTTTTTTCTCTATATTTTTTTTTTATTTTAAATTTTCTTTCGCGCGAGATCACAACTACTTTCACTTGCCCATAGTTTCTTCGAAATCTAAACTTCATCTCGTGCTATTCAACTCAGCTATTTATTTGATTTATTTTATTATTCTTTTAAAGTTTATTTTTTATCTTGATTTAAGTAAATTATTTATTATTATTTTTTTATTTAACTATGATATAATATATTGTTAGTTTAAAATAGATAAATATAAAAACAAAAAAAATATTATTTATCATTGATTTAATTATAAATTATTAGAATATTGTTTAATTTTTTTAAAAAAATAAATATTCTTAGTTTGTATGTATGGGTGATTTAAAAAAGTTTAGAGAAATTATTATTAATTTAAAATTAGTATTTGAGAAAATTAATTAATATTTGTTTAGAAAAATTATTCATAATAATTTAAGAGTTTGACTTGAGATGTGTCTGATGTCATTAATTTTTAATTATTTATTTTAAGAATTATTGAATAGAAAAATTATTTAATTTGTCAAATTAATCATTGATTAAATTATTTTATAATTATAAATTACAATGTTAAACAACTACACAACCAAATCGAGAAAGATCATTCTTTCGTACTTTGGCAAGAAAAAATATAATTTTTCAAGTGTTTTATATTCTTCATCTTTGAATCATGTTAGCATTTCAAGCTCCCTATGTTTAGATGAAAGAAGTGAATTTAAGAATATTGAAGCATTACACGATATTAAGACCCAATATTATAAACATGATCCTAGATTATATTTTTAGAAATGTATCATATAAATAAGCATGATAGTATTCGGAAGGCTTATATTGAAATTGGGCTATATTAACCTATATTAGCTAACAACTACGATTGTAGATGGAAAACAAATTCAATAATTTTAAACTTCTTGCTTTGAAAGATTTGACTTGAATATTTAGTATATAAAAAAAAATGAAGCATATTGTTTTCTATGTTATCTCTTTTGGAGTCATCCATATAAGTATTGCACATTTACAATTGATGATTTTCAAAGTTAAAAATAGTGGGTGGTAAAAAAATTTTGTTTGTACTACATGAAGGGAAAGTTGATTCACATCATATATTTGCTATGGAGAGTTGGAAGAACTTTAAAAATTCTCCTAACATATTGATAGAGTTATGAATGCACTTTCATTAGAAGAAACTTTACGAAAGGTTATGACTCAAGACTTTATTAGAGGCTGTGAAATGGTCACATTGCAAAGGCATGCTTTCAGGGCTCATGATGAGTTTATCAATTCTACTAACCGTGAAAATTTTCTTGTATTGGTTGCAAACATCATTGAACAAATAAATTGCTGGAGTTTTATTAGAAAATTCTCCATTGAATGCCAAGTATACATCACTATTTATTCAAAAAGAGTTATCAAAAATTCTTGCTAATCGAGTGAGCCAAAGATTCGTAATGATAATAGAAATGACAAATTTTGTATTCTTGTTGATGAAGCTATTGATGAATCTAGTAAAAAACAAATGACACTTATTTTGAGGTATGTTGATAGGGATGATTTAATATATGTAAACGTTTCTTTGAGATTATAAGTGTTGATGACATAAAAGCCAAAAATCTTAAAAAGCACATATATAATATCCTTAATAGTTTTAATTTATTAGCTAAAGATTTGCATGATCAAAGATACGATGGTGCTAGTAATATGCGGGGTGATGAAATGGTTTAGAAACTTCATTTTTTAAAGATTGTTCATGTGCCTATTATATAAATTGCTTTACGCATTGACTTTAATTTGCTTTAATTTTAATGGTAAGAGATGTGCATAAAGTGTGGTTGTTTTTTTCAAAATTAAGTTGTGTTTGTGAACTTTGTGAGTGCTTTTTTCAAGAGACATTATAGTTAAAATCTATTCGTGAAAATAACATTATATATTTGATTGCTTCAAGAGAGCTTGAAACTGGTAAATGGGCTAATCAAGTTCGCACTTTGCAATAAGCTTTCTAATTACTCGTTGGAGTTCTCATTTCACTTCTATTAGAAGGTTGATTAATTGATTAGTTTCATTTTTACTCTTCTTAAAAAATTTAATTAACAGTGGATTGAATAGTAATATACGTGGAAAGTTGAAAGTACATATAAAGACTTGAAATCTTTTAAATTCGTGTTTCTATTATTTTTGATGAACAAAATGTTAAGAATTTGTAATTTACTTTGTTAAACTTTATAATTAAAAGCTTAAGATATCTTAAATGCTATGAATTTAGTTTTGACTACAAGAAAGCTTCTTCAAAAGTTAAGAGATGGATAACACAACATGAATGCACGCACATGAAAGGTACTAGAGGTAACCACGTTTCTGTTCAACTAGTGAACCGAACCATAACCTTTAAGTTTTGAACCGAACCGAAACCGATATAAACAGTTTCGATTTTGAACCATAACCGAAACTGATAGTTCCGCTCCAGTTTCTAATTAAATTCATTTTTAAAATATTAAAAATTTTAATTTTAAAAATTTTAAAAATAATTTTAGTTTTAAAATATATATTTCAATAAAAGTATGATTATTTTTACTTTTAATTTTATTAAAAATTATAATTAAAATAAAAATATTAAATTTATAATTAAAATATGAACCCAACTTGAACCGAAACCGAAATCGAACTTGAACCTGAACGCTTATGAATCAAAACCTGAACCGCTTTCGAACAGAACCTTAACCGAAACCGTAACTTAATGGTTTAGGTTCCTATTCATCCTAACCATGAACCTTGAATCAACTGTTTGGAATCGAAACCGAACTGAACCTGAACCGTAGTCATTTCTAGAATGTACAAGATACCTTTGTTTATAAAGACGATATTATGGTTGAGCATTACTATCACTTTAAAATCTTTAATGTTGTGATACATTTTTAGTTGAAAAAATTACATAGTAGATTTTCAGATAAAACGGTTGAGTTTTTTTTACTCTTAGTATGGTTTTGAGTTCGATTGATGGCTTTAAATCATTTGGTGTTGATGATATTGATACTTTTACTAAGGATTACTATTTTTTAGATTATAACAAAATTGACATTGAAGATTTGAGAAGACAATTGGACCATTATAGATTTGATGTGCTTAGCTCTTTAGAATTTCAAAATGTCAATTCTCTTTCTGAATTATGTAGATTTTTGATTGCAATAAAAAGGTCAAAATGCTACATTTTAATTGATAACTTGGTTCATCTAATGTTAACTCTTTCAGTTTTTATAGCAACAATAGAATGAACATTTCAGTTATGAAACTTCTCAAAACGCTTCTTTACAACAAAATAAATACGATTCTTACATATTATATAGTTATTTATATTGAAAGAGTTATTGTTGATTCAATAGATATGGACTCCACAATTGATGAGTTTGATAGTGTAAAACCTCATAGAAAAAATTAATATTAAAATTATTTTTATTTTGAAGGATAAAATTTGTTATGTCTATTTAGATGTCTTTTTCTTAAAGAAATATTATTGCTCATATAATGATCATGAAATTCTTTTTAGCTTATCTTAACAAAAATTATTGGTTTTGCCTAAGGATGGCAATCCCCATCCATTTAAAAAATTCTAAATTTGGGCCCAATTAAAATATACATGTTCAAACTTATTCTAAATTTGTTTAAAAAAATAATTTTAATATTCGAACTTGTCTAAATCTATTTATAATTATCCGCATGCTTCCTAAACCCGTTTATTATATTTAAATATTTAATATATATTTTATAAATTTTAATAAAATAATTTTTATTGATTAAATAAAAAATTATAATTTAATAATAAAATGTTAAAATTTAATATAATCAAATTCAAATTAAAAATTAAATATAATTAAGTTTTAAATAAAATTTTAACATATCAATATAATTATGTAAACGAGTAACAAGTATCCAAAAATTAAAATTCGAATCTAATCCAAAATTGATTTAGATATTAAATTTTAAATTTAAACCCATGCAAAATTGATGAAATATGATCTAAATCTATTTTAGTAAAATTTGATCGGATCGAATATCTGCGTAAACCTGATTTATTGTTATCCCTAGTTTCGGCCCGACAACATATGTAGTTAATCTTTTTATGTTCGGGACCAAACCTAATTAACCTAAACTGACACCTACCTCCACTTGCTATTTTCCATAGATTCCTTTGGCTGTAATCATGTGTGTTTGTCCCATATATACAGAGCCCAGGCTGTCCTCCAAGTCTAAGGTGTCTTGCCTTAGAAGTATATCTATGATATGTCGGGGTTGGTGTGGTTTTCTGCTTAGTATTTACTCTTTGGATATAAATCAGGATATATTCCTGATTTTTATCTTCAACTGCTACAGATCAGAGTAAGAATCTTGTAATAAATTATATCTATTTTATTAATATGTACGTGCTGAGCATGGGTTATCAGAATTAGATAAATGATTTGATGACCCACTTCCACCTGACAAAGTGTTGATTGGACACTGTGGGCACTGTTTCAGTTTCCCAGCAATGCCATGACCTACAAATTCAAATATAATGTTTAATTCTGTTGAGCTTAACGTTGCGCATCTTCTTCTCCTGGAGTGCCCAACTTTGCAATTGGTAACTCAGCAGCCACCCAGAAAAGAGCATGCCATGGCTCTCTCCTCCACCTCATCAATGTCGTGTGCTTCTTCTTCAGCTTCCTTCCATGGGAGTCTCTGCTTGAAGCTGATGATATCATTAGTGCTGTGTCTGGGCAGCTCTGTCACAGTTGGAGGAGCTCGAGCAGGAAAAGTTGGGCTTGCAGATTCTGATTGGATGAGGAGAAAACTGATGGATAATGGTCTGGCTCTTACTCCACAGATGGGGTACGTATAGAGTCTATTCTTCCATGTGCTCAGTTTGCTTCTTTACCAATTGGTTAGCCCTGACATGTCTGAAGTTCCAATACAAATCTCCAACCTTCTGCAGATCTTCTGCCATAGAAAAAGCTCCACAAATCTGATTTTCCAATATCCAACAGTCAATTTGCTTCATTGACATAACTCCATTTTATGGTGATCAGATGGAACAGCTGGAACCATTTTCAGTGTGATATTAACGAGACATTGATCAAAGAAACAGGTAATCTTCTCGTTCTTCTTGTTCAAGCTTCATGGGAAATATGCTGTGTTCTTGTCGATTATGCCTAAGGTAGTAATTGAAATCTAAAATATTTTTGTGACAGCGGCTGCAATGGTATCAACTGGCTTAGCTGCTGTAGGATACAAGTATATCAACTTAGGTGAAATACTATCTATTATCGTATCTATTTTCATTTTGAGGACCTTGTAATTAAATCTTTTTGTATAATTTCCTTCTTTGGTATTAGATGATTGTTGGGGTGAACTCAATAGAGATCCTCAGGTAACACCTTGCCTCTTCACCTTGCTACAACATACACTCATCATGGGATATATGAAGTTAAAGCTGGAGAGTGGATTTGTTGGCAGGGTAATTTGGTACCTAAAGCTTCAAAATTTCCTTCAGGCATCAAGGATTTAGCAGATTATGTTCATAGAAAAGGGCTTAAACTTGGAATCTATTCAGATGCAGGGTACAGATAGAATCTGAATGACCCATCTTTGTCATTGAAGTTCAATTCTTTTCTCTTATGATTCAATATATTTTGTATCAGCTATCAAACATGCAGCAAAACCATGCCTGGCTCACTAGACCATGAGGAACAAGATGCAAAAACCTTTGCTTCATGGGTATTTTTCTTTATCTGTCTTTCACGATAAAATGAGAGAATTTCTTGCATAATTTGCATAATGTTTTCAATCTTTTTTTAGGGTGTCGACTACTTGAAATATGATAACTGTGAAAATCCTGGTACAAGCCCAAAGGAAAGGTAACTTCACCAAGCCCTTTGCGTTGAATTGGCATTTTGAGCTCTGTAAGTAAATCTTGATAGAAAACTGACATGAACAGGTATCCGAAGATGAGCAAAGCTTTGCTAAATTCAGGGAGACCCATATTGTTCTCTTTATGTGAATGGTGTGCCAACCTCGATTCAACTGAGCAAGATCAACTTTCTCTATCCAAAAGCAATCATGCAAATGCTTATTTAACACGAGCGATGCATAATACAGGGGGCAAGAAGATCCCGCTACCTGGGCAGCGAGTGTAGGAAACAGTTGGAGAACCACCGGAGATATTAGAGATGAGTGGGATAGGTATGTTAAGTGTTCGTTGAAATTCCTGTGTGAGAATTCCAGTTCAGGGAGCATAAAATACTAATCCTCTGATGTTGCTTGATTAGCATGGCATCCATAGCAGATCAGAATGACAAATGGGCACTTTATGCTGGACCTGGTGGATGGAATGGTATTAATTAACGCGCAACCTCCTACTCATAATAAATGATTTTTCTCGATGCTTGTATGGCAACAATTGATCATTTCTGCTCAATTTCAATAACATGACCCCTGTACAAAGTTAAGAACCTTGAAGATTCATCCATATCTTGTCTGAACTTAAAGAAAAGTCTGTTTGGATCAGATCCAGATATGCTTGAAGTAGGAAACGGAGGCATGACAACAGAAGAATACCGCTCCCATTTTAGTATATGGGCATTAGCCAAGGTATATATATATACAGTCTTTGTATGCATGCATTAGATCTGTTCCATATTTTCAGCTGGTGAGCAATCTTGTCGTCGTCGTCTTCTTCTTCTTCTGTGTGCCTGCAGGCTCCGCTGTTAATCGGCTGCGATATCCGATCAATGGATAAAGTGACCTTTGAATTGCTTAGCAATAAGGAGGTGATTGCAGTCAATCAAGGTACTAAAAAATGGTTCTCTCTCCATTTCTATCTTAATTCAAAACATAAATATGTATATTTGTGACACAAGTTGATGAACCAAACAGATAAGCTCGGAGTTCAAGGAAGAAAGGTCAAGAAAGATGGAGATCTAGAGGTAATTTATCATAATTCTTTGTAACTCTTCAAAAGGACTGATCTCTGAGTAGAAATGAGCAAACAACACAGGTGTGGGCTGGCCCTCTCAGTGACAAAAGGGTGGCTCTGATCTTATGGAACAGAGGGTCTTCACGGGCAAACATAACAGCTCGTTGGTCTGAGTTAGGCCTGAAGCCGTCAACTGTGGTTGATGCTAGAGACTTATGGGCGGTGAGATTCTCGTAAACCTTGTGCATTAGGGGTTGTCACGACTTGATTTTGATTTTTAGCTGTTGGTTTAAACTTATAAGTAAGATGAACTGTAATTTAAATTATTAAACTTTAATTTTAGTTAGAGTTTAATTTAAAATTTGTTTAAGTTTTAGTTTATAAACAATTCAATTCAGATGGTTCAAAATCGATTTAAAAGTAATTTAAAATTAATTTAAATAAATTTTTTTTATAATAATATTTTATATTTTAATTAAAAAATTTTAAATAAAAATAAAATGATTATATTTTTATTAAAAAATATATATATTTAAATTAAATATATTATATATATTTACATTAATATATTTTATAAATTAATTTTTAATAATATTTTTAAATTAAATTATTTATATATTTTTAATTAATTTAATTAAAACCAAGTGAAAAATATCAATGTCGGTTTTAGTTCAAAATTTACATAAATTATAATCGTATTATGTTTAAAATGATTTTGATTATAACTGAAAATTAAAATTATTTATAATGATTTTGATTCGATTCAAATTTTAAAAATTATAGTTCGATTCATCGGTTTGAATTGAACTATAATCACTTCTTGGCTGATTATGCTCCAACTTTTACTGTAGCATTAACTGATAAAATTATGGACTTGGATTGACATGGCAGCATTCAACTACATCATCTGTTCAACATCAGCTCACTGCTCAACTGGATTCCCATGCTTCTAAAATGTATACTCTCACACCTCGCCATGGCTAAGAGTTACCCACAGAAAAACATTGCTGAAGGATATTCATCTCTAAGCTCAATGTCATACAAGAGCTTAGTTTTACTTTGAAAACTTCAATTTTGGGTTTCTTTTTCATAATTTATAAATTGTTGCTTATTTTGACGTAAGTGACTACATCTTTATGGCATCAACATTGCAGTAGATATTAACCTCTTTCAAGCTTTAAATTAAAGCACCTCAACTTTTACATATATAGACCATCATTTTTAATATTTAAAATTATTTAAATATTAATATAAATTTTATGCCCATAGAAATGTTTTTTAACCTCCTTATAAAGATGTTTGCAAAAATATTGAAAAATATTATAAAACGATTGTTTTTAATTTTGTCTTCGAATTTTAGATAAAAAATCTAACAAATATTTACAAAAATCTTTAAAAAATTATCAACAATTCTTTGATGAATCTTTACAGATTCATAAGATAACACCTTATGTGTTATTTTAACATTAAATTTTTTTTTGAGAAACACTAAATGGTTGTAATGAAATATTCATCGATTTTTTTCTATAATTTTTGAGAATTTTTCATGTAATCACGCTTGAATAAGTTGTGAACAAATTAAAAATATATTTTTTAGGATGTAAACAACTTAAATATTTTATAAATATGTTAGAGAGAGCATCAAAACGATGAAAATAAATTTCAAATGCAAAAATAAAAGCAATGCAACACTTACATAATGAATCATACCTTTTAAATTAAAATCTAAACTCAAACCCAAAGATTAGATTAGCTAAAGGGAATGATGAAATCTACGTTTGATAAGATAAAAACTAGATAAAAGAGATAGCTATTAAAAAAATGTTTTTAAAGAAAGAAATAAGAAATTTTAAAATTTTAAGAGGCTTGGTAATAGGGATGGTCACGGTTTGATTTTGATTTCAAATCGGCAATTTAAGGTTTATGTTTATAATTTTAAACTTTATGCTTAGAATAAATCAAAATTTAAACCGTTAAACTTCGGTTTTGATTAAAATTCGATTTAAAAATAGTTCAAGTTTCGGTTCATAAAAGATTTAGATTCAGTTTCGATTTACCTTTGGTTCAAATTCAAGCTCAGTTTAAAAAGATTATTTTTTTTAATAAGAGTATTTTATAATTAAATTAATTTTTTAATAAAAATATAATGACTAAATTTTTATTAAAAAAATATTTTTTAAAATTAAATTATTTTTTATTTAAAATAATTTTAATTACAGATTCAAAGTGAAAACTGTTCTAAATAATTTTTATTCAGTTTAAATTTTAAAAATTACGATACAATTCACTGATTTTAACCGAAATATGGTAACCCTGAATGGTGCTTCTCAGACCATTATGGTCAAGATCCTTTATTTAGTGCTAAAAATGAACAAATTAAAAGTTTTTCGCAAATATGCAAACTGGCCAAAGATTTTATCCAATATGGAAAACAATACTAAACACAGTTGTTTTAACAATTTTAAATATTTTTACTAGACACACCCTCTTAGGGAGGTTAAAAGGGAAATTTTCCCAAAACACTTATGTGATATATTCATTGCGGAGGGAACTGGCTGTGAGGCCAGAAAGTTAGAAACTGAAAATGTTGGCTGTGACTGTCAGTGGCATTTGCAGTACAAACAGCCATACCGAAACCCATCCAATTTTCTCTCATGCTTCCGCGGTTTCACCATGGAAGAAGAATTATCCATTCTCACTATCACTCTTCCCCATTCACTATAATATTAACAAGAAAGAAACAGATTTTGGCACAGTCATCTCTGTGAGGAACGAAGCCTCCTACAGGGTTTTGTCCATCCATGCAGCTGCAGCTCATAATTATGATATTAATGGCAACGCTACTTCAGCATCCGGAGCATCGGGAGAAGACATATCATCCTCTAGTAGCGCGAGTGAAAATGTTGGTAGCGTCAGTGGCAGTATCTCTGCTGATGGAGGAGTTGTGGTGGCCAAAGGGTCGGGAACCACTGCAAGAGGGAGGAGGCTTCTCAAAATTCGTGAAGAGAAGAGGAAACGCGAAAGCGATCGCCTTCACAACTACCCAGCTTGGGCCAAGTACTTGTTTATCTTTCTCTTTTAGTTGTATTCTTCCTGTTTGTATTTTTACCTCAATGAACGCGAATCAACCAACAATTGGGTTTATATGCTTATTGTTGTTACTATGTGAACAGAGTGCTTGAGAATGCCTGCAAAAATGATGCTGAGCTCCGGGCTATTCTTGGTGATAGCATTGGAAATCCTGAGCTCATGAGGAAGAGGGTATATTGGGTTCCATTTCTTAACACTTTCTGATTCTGAAATAACAGTATTTTTTCCTCTTTCTTCTTTATCTTCCAGCTTTCCTAATTCATTATAATTTCTTTGTTACACAGACTTCTCCAACCAACAACTGATATTCTGTTATTTACTACATGTTTTTAGCTAAGATAAATCAAATAAGGCCTAGTGTTATTTCAAGTAATATGATAAGAACAACATTTTAGTATGAACTTTTTTGAACTCAGAATTTTGAAGATATGTAGACACAATTTTAGATCTGTTTCTTTCTCATTTTCTTTATAAATTGGATCATCTAAGCAATTCCAAGGCTCAAAATTTTTTATGTTCTTGTTTATTGTTCTTACTCTAAAAGCCAATATATTCCAATTAACACTCTCATTTATTTGTTTTCTAAATGTTTATTTATTCAAATAATGCATTATATATATTTTGTGTTAGATCCTTATTATGCATGTAATAGCTCTCTTGCCAAGGGATCCTGTCTTCTTGTTTCCGGATATGATTTATTTAGATTAATGAAATAATTAACAATTTTACCTATATGTCATACTTTCTCTTTTGAGAGAAAACCTTCAAACATCAGAGAGGATAGCTAAACCAGCAGTATTTAATTGCTAAATTCAGCATAGAGGTTAAAAACAAGATTTTCTTGATGTGCAAAAAGTACTTTATGTTATCAAAGCCAGTTCTGGTAGAACAGTTGCAAATACTTCTTCAAATGTCAGCATAAAGAACAAGTTATTTGTATAGAACAAAAGTTGTAAGTACTTTTTATGGGAAAATCAAATTCATGGAAAGGGGAGAATAACTGTAAATCATAGTGGTACTGCTGCAACTAATTATGCAACTAAAAAGCTGCAATTCACTTTATTTGATGATTCTTAAGTTATTTAATGTCTATCATTTTCATCATTATGTCAATGGGACACCATTGATGACAAGTGATTAAGTAACTAGTTGGTGGAAAGGAATGGAGAAGAAGAAGGAAAAAAAAAAGAAAAAAAGAAAAGAAAAGGAGAGGCTGGGAATTATTAGTTGTTTCCTTATTGTATATTATATTCAGTTTTTGTTAGAAGACTTTATATTGCTCATAAGATAATGCGAACAACCTAAACATCTATTATGTGCATCTGATGACTATATGTAATATATTACAGGTTGAAGAACGAGTTCGAACAAAGGGTAGAGATTTCCAAAAGCAAAAAACTGGTTCTGTGCTTGCCTTCAAAGTCAGCTTTAGAGAGTAATTTAACTTTCCAGTAACTGGCCTCTTATTTTACTAGAATTTTTACCTGAAGGCTCTGTGTAAACTGTAAACTGGCCGGGCAGAGGAATAAAAAAAATATTGATATGATGAAAATTTTTTTGTTACTGCAGTGAGCTATATATTATTTCTCATTGTTGCGTAGGTAAGCAAACTGTTTCCTTAGGATGGATATAATATGTTGCCAAAACCATTTTAGCTCAGTGCTCACGGTCATCATGGTGGGGTTGCCAAGGAGCTAACATTGCTGTGAACATAAAGAAACCCATGTTCAAAATGAAGACAATTCGTCTTCCTTCCCTTCTCCAGCTCCCTTGTTTTGTGCCATCAAATTATGTGGTTTGGATTTGACTAGAAGCATATATTATTCTCTTACCATAATAAATATTCCTCATGAATATGGTAATTGTTGTACCATATTCATAAAGGGAACTTTTGTGCTATGATATTAGGTTGCTAAGCACAGGGGCTACATACCAAGGCTGATATATAAGTGTGAATAAACTGATGACTTAAGTGTGGTTTCCATCACGTCATTGAGTAATAAATTCAGGTTTGAAAGCTCCTTATCAAGACAATTGTACTGCCATAATTCCAGCATATCGTCTAATTTGCTTTGATGAATAATGAATACAAGCGAAGCCATATAACATATAGTTTCATTGATAGTGTTTGGACATTTATCTGCTAAAAAAGAAAGATAGTGTTTTGACAATTATGACTGTAACTGGATACTCTGTTCTGGAGGAGCCAGTTTTGGAACTTCGTAGTTTTAACTTGCAGAATGGACTATTTTGGTTGTTGATAGGCATTTATGGCTAGTTAGTTATTTTAAGTAGGTGTAGTGCATCTTAGAAAATTTAGGGTAATTTTTCACATTTTTGAATCTCTCTTCTTCCTCCCTTACTCTATCTCCTCCTCACCTCCCCACCCCACCTCTCTTGTTTTCCTTAAGTTTTTATTTGCCTATCTGCAGGTATGTGTCAGTGCAACTGCATGTCTCTTTATGAGAAAGTTCCATTGGTTTGGTTAGGTTGATAGCACTGTTCAAAATGACATAGGTTAATGATATGTATGTTTTAATCATGGTGTCAAGAATATTATATCTTTAATATTGTAGAAAGCACATTATATTGAATGATGTTTTAACAAAACTAAAAGTGAGAAACTGGAGGTAAATTTACAGCACAGCTATTTGGCCTCTTGATTTTTCTGTTAGTTTACTCTTTTATGATAAGGCTTTGAAATGTTAAAACATAGTGAATTGAGAAATGAAACTTGCAAGAACAGGTACATTTGAATATAAAAAGGTATTTAAAGTGTGAAATACTTGTATTGGTTGACTATAATTGCTTTTATCACTCGTTGAAAGTCTTTCTGAAAATTCTTTTAATAATAGTTGGTACAGGATTGTTGAGGTTAGTTCCTTTCTGCTAATGCAACTATAAATCATATGGATTCAAATGTCTTCAATTATTTGAAATTAGTGGCTGAATTTACTGATAGAAGTATGAAATATAGTTTTTTACTTATCCTAAAAGCCACATGCAACTGCAACAAGCTTCAAGGTCACTGAATTTATCAAACTGTGATAGCATTCTTGAAATGCTGTTGAGTTATATAGAAATTAATTTAAGATGTATATTGAAAATTACTTGGCTTTTTCATTGTTATTACATTATTTGGTCTGTCACAAGTGATTTTGATTACATGCTTGGTGTTTCTGTTAACTTACACTTCTAATGTTCTTGTTCTTTTCCGGGTGACTGCACAGTTTCAATCCTGTCGGTTCCTACATATGGTTTGAGCTATATGGATCACCATCTGATCGAGATGTTGATCTTATTGGTAGTGTGAGTATCTTTTCTAGCAATTTCCTTCTGGTTTGTTCTATTGACACTGTATTTTTGTTAGATTGTCATGAACAATCTTGGGCTGTAGAGGGTCATTTAGTTGTTCTCTTTGTATAGATATGGTTCATTTCTTGCTATAATTACTTTATGTGGGAAATGAATGCAGGTTATTCAGGCATGGTATGTTATGGGACGCTTGGGTGCCTTCAATACATTTAATTTGCAGGTTTTGCCGTTGCTCCCCGTGTTCTGTTTTCTTTCGTACTGCTGCCACTTTATCAACATTGTTCTTTGTATGGGCACTTGTCCAGTCATATAAATGTGTCTGGGGTCCAATAATCTGATGTTATCAAGCCTAGAAATTCCAGTTTGGGAATAGTTAGCATTTTATATGTACAATTTACTTCAATAGGTTAAAAACAGGACGTTGAATCTCACAAAATAAATGTGTTTGTGGTCTAACAATCTCATATTATCAAACCTTGTATTATTATTTGCAGTTTGGAAATAGAATAGCATTTTATATACACAATTACTTAAATAGGTTAAAACAGGAATTTGAATCTCACTAAATTGCCTGTACGAGCTAGTTTTCTTGTTTGTTGCGAGACTTCAGTAAGTAGTTGCCAAACGGGTGAGGTGATTGGAAATTTTGGGATTGCTGTGATTTCTTGACGAAAAAGAAAAAAATAATAATGATGGTGTTTGACATATTTGACATATGTTTTTGATGTTTTAGGTAAAATGATCTTGAATTCTGCAGTGGCGGATGCTTAGAAAAGGAAGCACTTAATACGTTGATTAAATATGGAAATGATTCTTTTTCGAAAATCTAGTTGCGATTGTTTATATTGCTGGCTTATGAAAATCTCGTGCCATTCTGCATCTAGTTTTCATGCTAGGTTTTCATGCAGTGCTTGTCCTTTACATTTTTGTAACAGAGGAGGCAATCTTTTCTATTAAGCAAAAAATGAAAAACAAGGGCATTTTTTTGTATTATCCTTGACAAATAAAAGATTATATGTGGAAAATTAAGTGCCCCATTATACTAAAGAAGTTTTTCAGTTTTAGCTATTTCTTTGAGAAAGAATTTGAAACATGTTAATGATTTGGTGAACTAACGATGGCAGTTAGCAAATTCACCGATGGACTACGATCCTCTCTATGATTCTGAAAAAGGGTTCAAAGTGATGCCATCATCATTCCATGATATCAGTGACGTTGAGTTTCAGGATAACTGGGGTCGTGTATGGTATCAATTTTATGACATGTTGACATGACTACATCTCTACTTCTCATAACAAATTGCATCATAGTTTTAGTCTTTTTGTTCATGAAAGAAATCTAGATTGTATTTTGCATTACAGGGTGGATTTTGGTACATCAGATTTATTTGCCATTGATGTTCTCCTCAACTGCTTAACAGTATTGAGTTCAGAGTAAGTTTGTGATGAAATTGAAATAAACAGACAGGTTTTACCCTTTAGATTCTTGTCTTGGCGAATGATTGTTTTCTCGGTTCTCTTTTAATTTTCTTTTCTCTCCCTGTTCTCTGCTTCTGTTGGTGTGCAGATATCTAGGAATTCAACAAGTAGTTTTCGGTGGTCGTCGAATGGGTGATTGGGAAGAGGGTATGACTAACCCTGAGTATGGATACAAATACTTCAAGATCTGAATTAGCTGCTACTTTGAATACTTTTATTCTGTATATTTCTCTTTTATGATTTTGTCTTCTTGTTTTAAATCCCCAGAGAAGAGCAGATTGCAAAAATAGTGTACTCTTCATCTTGTTTCTAGTGAGTTTTGTTCAATATTTTTGGGCAAAAATGGGATTCTGGTGCTTTTTTTTTTCTTGGGGTCTCCATTGAACACATGATGCTTTGCCTATCCACTTCTCCTATATATGCATATCCAGGCAGGGATTGAGGTATAAAGCAAGCAGACAACAGTACACAGTAAAGCACGAACATGGAAAGGCTCCCTAACCTCTTATAAGAGTTAAATTTGATGAAGAATTTACCTTTTTTGTTCTCACTCTATATCTTCTAACACACTCAATGTCTTCGAACGCAATCTTTTTTCAAGATGAAAAAAGATGGATACTTTTTTTTTTTCTATTTAAGAAAAGCTCAAATACTATTGCGTGGCAGTCATGGACTGTCCGAGTAAATCATAAATGCAAAGTGGAGGAACCATCATAACCATGGAACTAGAATAAAAAACGTCAAGCTCGAAGCACGAGCTACACTACTAACATAACTGACCTTAAAACAGCTATTTGGAGATCAGTTAAATCAACAATAGAACCAAAACCAGTTAAATCCAAGCAAGATCCCATCACAGCAGCATGACAACAGCCTTAACATCAAGTTCAAATATCACCTTGGTTTTCTCGTAGCTGAAATACATTGAAGAGCTTCATAAGAACTCAAAGCCTCAATCTCCTTTACGCTACCGACACCAGCAAAGCGTCTTCTACGTGCTGCAACAAAGCCTCCAACCTCATCTCACAAAATCATTCCAATACCAACTAAAATTTCATTCAGAAACGTTGCAGCATCAACGTTACACTTCAAATTATCCACTGGAGAGTTTGCCATGCAAAAGCTCCATTTGGTGTAGCAGAGACGTAAGGAAAGACCTGTTCCTGTCGTCTGGCATGCAGCCAATCACACAAACGCTCTAAAGCTTGGAAAACAGCCCTTGACACATCAACATGAGAACCATTCCATAGCTGGTCACTCCTTGATTCCATATTATCATGAAACATTTGCCACGATCGGCCTCCTTGAGACCAGGCTCTAATTTAAAAAACCACTCTTTAAAGCTTTCACTATTTCCAGGATACTCATCTATCCTCTATAGGAGGTTTGCATCTGACCACCAATACTGAGCATAAGAGCAAGATACAAAAATATGCCAGGCATTCTTCACCTCTCGTTCACCAAGTACAGACAATATTGGCACACTTACAGCTTTCGATTGGAGCCTTGATCTTGTTGGTAAGCACTCCCTGCAGGCCCTCCATAAACAGAACTTGACTTCAGGTGGAACTTGCGACTTTCATATCAAATTCTAATTCCCCTCCACCTTGTCTTCAGCATTTGAAACCACCTCCTCCATTAACAGTTTGTAAGTCGATTTTGCCGAGTAAACACCAATGCTGCTGCACATCCATATTAATCGATTATTTGACCAAACTAGGCCTAAGAACATTTGTTTTATTATCGTGGCATCCCTTCAAATAAAAAGCGCTTTAACCAGTTCAAGATCCCATTCACGAACTCCTGGGATCATCAAGTCACCTGATGATTCAGCCACGGTTCTCCCTAGACATGGATATCTCGGCCATCTCCAATCTTCCATTGACAGCCCTTCTCCAATAATACCGAGAGCTCCAAATGCTGCTCCAAATGTAATTTGGGTTATGCCTTAAATTGGCATTTAGAAAATCTCCATCTGGATAGCATTTGGCTTTGTAAATCTTACTAAAACATTGGGTTAGGAAATTAATTTCCAACCTGGCTTCTCGTGTATTACCAGATTAAACTCATAAAAGTTACTAAAGCCTAGACTTCCATCCTCTCTTATATATTCTGATACCACTTTATTGAGTTTTTGAGGGGAAAGGAAGAATAATAATTAAAAAAAAATAGGGATTTTTTTAAGCTTGAAAAAAATATAATAAAACAAAAATTAGAATTGTACTTATCTAAAAATATTAAAATTTAAAATTTAAAATAAAAATTATTTTTATTTAAAATCTAAATTAAATATTTTTATTCAAAATTCAAATTATTAGATAAAGCAAAAGACTCCTATTTGTTTTATCTTTTCCAAAAATAAGCAGTAAATCAATTATCTTATTAACATTTTTTTTACTATTTTTGTTGCATAGATCAATTTGTTTCTTCAAGAATTCATATTAAATCTTTGAAAGTGCATTTGTTGAGGTGTCACTAATTTTTATTTTTTAAATAAATTTAGCTGCATTTCTCCTTTTTTTATACTTTTATTAAGAGTTGGAGTTTTAACTTGAACTGTTTTGAAAATTTGCATCGGTCATATTATACTTCAAATGTTGAAGTCTTTTATTTTAAAGTCCCTGTTGACAAAATTTTTTCTCTCAACTATCTCATCTTATTGAGGGGTATAAGGTGTCTTATTTTATTAAAAAAGAGGCTTAGTTTTGCTTATTATATTGACTAGTACATTGGAAAGCTTATCCTCTAATTTAGACAAGTCTATTTTAAGATTATTCTTTTTATACAAGGTAGGGCTTAGAATGAAAATAACCAAATTTCATATGCTGCAATATTGCGTTGTTGCCTTCTTTGTATACTGCAACTTGCTCTTCTCCATTATGTTTAAGGTAAACTTTTCATTTAGACTTTAAACCTCTTTATGCCTTGTGCATCATTATATTGAAATAATTTCAGAGGTCTTCCCTGACTTTGTCCATGTCAACAAACAATTCGAAATGCCTCGACTTTTTTAGAACAGGTCCGGGTCAAATAGCAATGATTCAAAATAGTTCTTTTTACACTATTTCAAAAACCCAAAGACTCAATCGTATGGATATGTAAAATATAGGATTTTCAATCCTAGCAGGAAAAGGAGGAAAACAGATATTCAATTTAAAGTGAGTAAACAGAATTCCATATTCGATCTCATAGATATATATAGAATTCTATGAAAAGCTGTATTCGATGAAAGTCGTATGTACGGTTTGGAGGGAGATCCTTTATATTTTTCGAGATCCACCCTACAATATGGGTTTAAAAAGCCAAAATAAATGATTTTAGCCCTTATTAAAAGAAAACTGATTCTTGTTATTTCTATTTTAACTATAGTAGTAGAAAGAGTACCATGCTGCATCTGGACTTCAAAGGGTTTAGCTTTAACCATGTTAATGATCCTAGATTTTTGGTTGCTAAAAAATCAAAGTAAAGTAGATTTACCGATGAATCACGAAATGTTATGGTTCTTAAATATGATTTTTAAAATTTATTCAAAAGTAATTCACGGGATCGTGCACCTTTTAATTCTAAAGTGCAATTGGGTGGATCCAGCCTATTCTTGAAATAAACAACTCACACACACTCTCTTTCCAAAAAGATCAATAGACCAAGCACTGACTTAGATTTATTGGATTTGTTGCTAAAATATCGGTATTAAACCCGAAACTCCTGGCGGATGGCCAGTGACCCAAGGAAAGGAAAGGATCAGTTACATTTTTTATATAATCTCCTCAAAAAAAGAACAAAGTTTTTTGTATTGTATCGCTTATTTTTTCTTTTTTATTTCTTTTTTTATTTTATTCCCTTCTATCATTCCTTCCTTAAGTCCCATAGGTTTGATCCTATAGAATTTGACCCATTTTCTCATTGAGCGAAAGGTACGAAATAAATTAAATCTGATTGATTTTTCGATCAAAAGCACTATGTGAAATCTTTGGTTTTTTCCTCTTTCTCTATCCCTATCCCATAGGGACAACACTTGAATTAATAGAGCACCTTTTCTTCTGTATCTATATGAATCGATTATGAATCGATATTATTACATTCCTGGCTTCTTCCTCTTTTCATAGTCATACCTTACATAACGCATCGAATTTCTTTAATAGATATAATAACAATACTATTAGGAGTGACTTTAGCTCTTGCTCAAAAAGATATTAAGAAAATCTTAGCCTATTCTACAATGTCTCATTTGGGTTATATGATGTTGCTCTAGGTATAGGGTCTTATCAAGCCGCTTTATTTCATTTGATTACTCATGCTTATTCAAAAGCATTGTTGTTTTTAGGATCCGGATTAATTATTCATTCAATGGAAGCTATTATTGGATATTCTCCCGTTAAAAGCCAGAATATAGTTCTTATGGGTGGTTTAAGAAAGCATGTGCCAATTACAAAAACTGCTTTTTTTTATTAGGTGTGCTTTCTCTTTGTGGTATTCCCCCCTTGCTTGTTTTTGGTCCAAAGATGAAATTATTAATGATAGTTGGTATTCCTTTTTTTTGACATGTTATACAAAACTCCATGAGTCTAAGTGCCATTTATCAATTCTTTTCCATTTGTATCTTTCTGCTATAAATTCCAATTGAAAATCTCTCGTTTGATCTAGTATACTACCAATAAAATTTTACCCCTTTATTCTAGTGTGTGCTTTCGGAGGAGCACAGGTGCAAGAAGGAAGTTTGAGTTTGTTGCAAATGGTTAAAATATCTTCCGCTTTATATGATTATCAATCAAAATAAAAAGTTATTCTATGTATCAATTCTTACATCTCCTACTACCGGTGGGGTGACAGCTAGCTTTGGTATGTTGGGGGATATCATTATTGCCGAACCCAATGCTTATATTGCGTTTGCAGGTAAAAGAGTAATTGAACAAACATTGAATAAGGCAGTGCCTGAAGGTTCACAAGTGGCTGAATATTTATTCCATAAGGGCTTATTCGATTCAATTGTACCACGTAATCCTAATTGACCAACACTAAAAAGATTTTGGTTAAATTTAGGAATATACAAGATATTAAAAATTAATTTCAAATCTACGCGACCATCATTCCTTTGCCTTTAGTTATAAGATATACTTTATTTTCAATTTTGACTTTAGAAATGATAGTTATATTGTTATCTTTGAAGAGTTCTTAATCACAAGTACCATTATCTATAAGCCACTTTTTAACAAGTTACTAACAGCAAAGTATGATGTGTTACTCCTCTTAAGTTTGTTCAATAGCATTCTTAGCTTTTCTTTCTTGTTTTTAAGGTTGGCATATTTTTTTCATGTGTCCTAATTGACTACTTGTGATATCTTGCATTTGACCTCCACTAATACTTGTCCTATGCATGATTGATTTTTTTTTTTGGTGTAGTAAAAGCAAGGTGAAAATACCTGATTGTTATTCATTTGTCCCTTTTTATTGTTGCTTGCAAAACTTTCAAATTTGTTTTTATTCTATCAATTTTTGTTGTTTTTGTCCCATTGTTGTGATTTGACTTGAAAACACGTTTCACAGATCCTTCTTACCTCATAAGCTTCCTTTGTTCTTCTGTCTATAGTGTACTCAACAATTTTGCAAAGGTAATGCTAGACAGTTCTTTAAAGTTTTCTAATGATAAAATTATATCATCAAATTTTTCAAGAATTATAACTAAGATTTTTTGAATAATTTTAAAATCAATAAAACCAATACCAAAGAGTCTTATTTTGTTAATAATATCGAGAAGTTTACCAAAATATTTCTTAATTATTTTATATTTTACATCTTAAATTCTTGTATCAATTGCATTTTTTTGAGTTGTCATCCCTTCATGCCCTTACAAAAAAAAAAAAAAATCTCAAATTTTGACTATTTTTACTATCATTGTTATGATAAAAATGATAAATAAGGCTGCTATAAATAATGTTGCTCTTATTTTCTATTTTCTTTGCTTCCTTTTCCTTTTAGTTTTTGATTTGTGCAAGAGTTGGGCTATTTGATGAGGGTGAAATTTCATATTACTTAGTTCAACAATTTTCTACAAATCATTTGCATCAAGGTAGACTTCCATTGTAACAGTCCATATCTAATAGTTTGTTCCACTAAACATTGGAGGTGTCTATATGCATAATTTTTATTCTTTGGGAGAAATAGGTGGGAAGTGTTTAAGGATTATGTTTGGGTTTAATTTTTCAACTTAACAAGTCTCTCAAGAGCTCTTTGAAGTTCAAAATTGTTTGTTTTGTTTTATCGATGAAGGCACTATTTATAATAAATAAAAAACATTAAAATTCTGTTTATCTAAAATTACGTTTTGTTTTCTTTGTATATTGCAACTTACTCTTTTTCATTATATTTCAAGTAAATTTTTTATTTAGACTTTAAACACCTTTATGCCTTGTGCATCAGTAATCAATCAATTATTATCCTCAAACAGCACCCTATATCATTTTTTCAAGAGTTGACCAACATTTAAGAGACTTTGATTAATTTTAGAAATGTACAAGATATTAGAAATTAATTTCAAACCTATGCGACCACCATCCTTTTGCCTTTAACTACAACATGTACTTTATTTCTAATTTTGACTTTAGAAATGATAGTTTTATCGATCTCTTTTAAAAGTTCTTAATCATAAGTACCATTATCTATAAACTAACTTTCTAAAGAGTTATTAACAGCAAAATATGATGTGTTCCTCCTCTTAAGTTTGTTCAATAGCATTCTTAGCTTTTCTTTATTGTTTTTAAGATTAACATATTTTTTTTTCACTTGCCCTAATTGACTACTTGTGACATCTTGCATTTGACCTCCATTAATACTTATCCTAAGCATGATTGATTTTTTTTTTTGGATAGTAAAAGCAAGGTGAAAAGACTTAATTGTTATTGCTTTGTCCGTTTTTGTTGTTGCTTGCAAAACTTTGAATTTTGTTTTTATTCTACCAATTTTTGTTATTTTTGTCCCATTGTTGTGATTTGACTTGAAAACATCTTTCACATATTCTTCTTACCTCATAAGCTTCCATTATTCTTGTGCCTACAGTACATTCAATAATTCTGTAATGCTAGATAGATCTTCAAAGTTTTCTAAAAGTGAAATTATATTATCAAATTTTGTAAGAATTATGACTAAGATGTTTTGAACAATTTTAGAATAAAAAAAATCAATACTAAAAAATCTTATTTTGTTAACAATATCGAAAAGTTTATCAAAATATTTCTTGATTGTTTTTTATTCTTTTATATTCTACATCTCAAATTCTTGGATCAAAGTTAACAATTGCATTTCTTTAACTTTTCATTCCCTTCGTGCTCTTACTTAAAAAATTCTCAAATTTTTTTGACTATTTTGACTATCATTATTATGATAAAAATGATAAATAAGACTGCTATAAACAATGTTACTTTGCTTTTAATTTTTTTTACTTTCTCTCTTTTTAGTTTTTAATTTGTGCCAGAGTTGGACTATTTATAAGGGTAAAACTTGGTATACTTAGTTCAACAATTTCTTACAAATCATTTGCATCAAGGTAGGCTTCCATTGTAACCACCAAACATTGGAGGTGTTTGCATGTATAATTTTTGTTTTTTTGGAGAGATTGGTGGGAAATGTTTAAAGATTATGTTCGGGTTTAATTTATCAATTTAACAAGTCTCTTAAAAGCTCTTTGAAATTCAGAATGGTTTGTTTCGTTTCATTGATGAAGGTACTATTTATAAAAAAATAAAAAAATTAAAATTATGTTTATCTAAAATGTACATTTAAAAGTCAAATTAAAAATTATTATTATTCAAAATTTAAATTAAAAAATTATTTTTATTTAAAATTTAAATTAATAAATAAAATAAAAATCAATTCTTGTTTACTCCAGTTTTATTAAAATTATAAAACAAATAAAATATTTTGTTAACAAGCTACACAAAGTTTTTCCAGTGGAGCTAATGAATCCCTCTCTTAAAGAATTGCTCATTTTCTAGTGATATAGGCAAAAGAAAAGAACTGCCTAAACTACAGATTAACTTTCTAAGGACTTCACCAACAGCTTTTGTTAGTCTTTGCCATGTACCATGACTGAATCTTGTGCCACAGCCACTCATTTAAATAATTGAAAATCTGTTTTAGTAACATTCTTATAAGATTTCTGATATAATATTAAATTATTTAGATTAATAAATATTTTACTTAAATGATTTTAGAGTAATAAATGATGA
This sequence comes from Moringa oleifera, assembly GCA_021397835.1. Classification (NCBI taxonomy): domain Eukaryota; kingdom Viridiplantae; phylum Streptophyta; class Magnoliopsida; order Brassicales; family Moringaceae; genus Moringa; species Moringa oleifera. The sequence goes on along the minus strand of JAJFZO010000902.1, from coordinate 244,212 downwards.
GACTTCCTATATATATACAAGAACTTTAGAAGCATTGGAACCATCTTTAAGACTACTACTCTTTTCCAAAATTCGCTCTTTGCTCTTGAAATTTAAGAAAATTATTAAAGAAACAGATTTATAAGGGTTCAAGATATCTGTATTGATCGAGCGCCACTATATATATAAAAATTGATCATTAATTAAATTATAAAGATTAGTCTTGCACCTGTACCCCATGGAGAGAGAGAGATAACCATGAGCACCGTGTTTAGCAGCATAGCATGGCTTTACCCAATTGGCTTTCACTTCCAATTCAACAACAAACATTGAAACACATACCAAAGCAATACTGATCTATGCTCCATTCATCATTGGCATTACCAATGGCTTCATTTTCCTCTGACTAATTCTCTCAGAATTAAGTCAAATGAAGCATCAAAATCATTATATATATATAATGCCTTCAACAATCATATGTGCTCTCAGTTCCATGCTAATTATTCACTGATGGCAATAACTAGCCCACAGCACAAGCATTAATTAAACCATAAAAAAGATACCAATAACCTTCACAACATCCTTATAGATATGTACACAGATAAATATAAATAAAGTTCCTGCACCTCTATCTCTTGTATATAGGTGTCTCTGCAACCAAAACCCAACTCTGAAGGTTTTCTTCTCGCACATAATATCTCCCAAACTCTATATGATAACAACTGTTCAAGTTTATGCTTGCAATGCTCCCGCTACTTAGTTGTCAAAATCTGCCCCGAGAATGGCTGGAACTTAGTTATTATAGAAGGATTTATGGGACATGAAGAAGTTAAAGTCACTGTGGTTGAACCTAAGTTGCCTCAGCCAGGAAAATGCAGCATTTTCTTGGGCGGCGATTCTTAATCCATCTGATGTTGCAGGGTTAATCCACAGCCTGCCGAACAACTTGTACGTTGCAGTAGCAAATGGAGGAAATGCAACAACTCTTTTGACTTCCTGCTCCTCACATTCCTCATCCTCATCGTCTTCAGTACTGCCCTCCTCTTTCAGGTCCTTGCCTTTCAAATCTTCCTCGAAAGAATCAGTGGGTTTGCTTGCGTCATCCTTTTCCTGTTTGCTATGTGTAGGACCTAAGCAGCACAAACATTATTCCCAATCTCAGAAACACGATAATGAACAAGTTCAATTGTTTAGTAATTGATTTAATATATTCTTTTAAAGCATTTAAAGATATGCATCTTTCTCCAATGTAATGGACTTGACTAGAAGTGAAACAAGTATCCAAGTACTTATTCAGGTAGACAATCAGGCATAGATATACTCTATCAAAAAGGATTAGTATAGTTGATGATCATTGACAGATATCTTTAGATGTATGCATATAAACACCATATCATAACATATCATATATACCATATCAAGCTGAAACCCAATGTTCTTGTTCTCATGACAACCTTCTACTATATATAAAGCACTAAGGTTTCATTTGAAACTTTCATAAAATTAGAGCTATATATTAGCTCTCAACCAATCTGCTTCTTCAACTACAAACTTTACAATCTTTCCGTGTGCAAAGTTCTCAACAATCTTCCATAATATCAATTAGCATAAGCAAGGTCAGAGGCATACAGTTGCTCCGCTTGTGCTTGAGGAAATACATTCGTGCTGAGATTAAGAAAGCTGTACTCTGGGTTGGCTCTAAATTTGAAATATTTAATGTCTCTGCAAATTTGTCTAGTGAACAAAGAAAATGATTTCAAAATATTACCATTTCATTCATCACTGCCTTAATCATGGCCATTTGCCATGCCACCATTATAACCATTGCCAACAGCTTCATACCAAGGTAAACATGCATAAAATTAATATAGTCAATGCTACAAAATCAGTATTATAAGTGTATGTGAGTCAAGGCAATGCAAAGTAGCCTGAACCCAATTCAGCTCAAGCATGTTTCTGTCCTAAACCTAACCCTAATTCATAGCATGATTACAAAAACAATATCCAATTCTAAACCGATCTGTTAAAAGGAAAGCTTTATCGGATTTGTTGTTCATTCTCTAACGATTTGGCTAGACCTTTACTGTATAGTATCTCAAATGCATTAGATGACAGTTACTTTACAATAGTGCTATACCATTTTCCAGGAGCCAGACACACACTAAATTTATAAGTCTAAGGCTGCACACTCATTAGGATGTTAAGATCTATATATAGCTAGCAGGCATATATATATAGATACACACACAGAGACACAAACACAACTTATATGTTCCTTCTGTTTCATTTTTTTCTTAATGAATATTAAGTTTTTCATGTATATGTTACCTATTCTATTTTGAGTTTGAGGTCCTTAATGAGATTGCCAATGAACTTTATTACCACTAACAAGAAAGATTATATTTCAATTCTTCTGACTGGTTGACATTACCAAACTTTATTTAATATATCATAAATGTTTTAGGAACCAAATACCACAAACCAAGTCATTTACCATCTGATTAATTGTAAATCATAATCCTGCTATAAACACTAAAAAGAGCTATATATCATGATTTTCTAAGTGTATTTATGCAATATATGTTTCCTTTATAATTCTGAGAAATTAACTAAGTGCACTATCATTAAGGAACATCCATGTAAACAAGTATTAATTTAAACAGCTCTCACAAAAGTAAGTTATTGTTGTTTAAATAAGTAAGAATTTGCTTTTTCTTTCATGAATTATCTAACTTACCATGGTCGCATTCATTAATAACATATTAATCATGAAACAGACTACTAGCTAAGGCATAAACAAAGTCTTTCAATATGGGTACTCTATGATAAGATATAATAAATGGTACCATTAGGTTACTCAGAAATAAGATCTACTGGGACTCTCCAAATATTCAATCACGTCCTGTGAGGCGTTCCTCTTGTGATTTTATAAAAGAATATTTCACCTTCACATTCCATAGTCATTGAAAGACAAAAGTGCATATCTGTTGAACTTTATTAAACATCCCCTCAACCAAAAAGGCTTCCTATGAATCGTAATCAAACATGTCTTCTTTGATAGTTGCTGGATGGACTTCAGAAATGGTTAGACTAGATAAACACCTGTTAAATCTTCAATTTGCTTCCAATATGAAAAAAAATCATAAATAAGATATGATTTATACCCTGGATATACCAACATTCTCACTTAAAAAAAAAAAAAAAATCTCTCCCATGACTTCTTGCCACTTCACTCCTCCACGTTTACCCGCCATACCACCTTTAATCTTCAGCTTTCTTCCCCATTGAACTATCAAAACCATCTCTCTTTGTTTCTCTACTGTGTAAGTTGGTTTTCCATTCCTAGAATACTGATGTTTAAACTCAAAGATTCAGGAAATGTTATACGTTATGTATACAAATCAGTCCTAAGTCAGAATTCTAATGATCAATTAAGTCAATGGCTTGTTTGTTAAAAAATGTGATTGATGAGTTCTATAAGTAAATGCATTTTAAAACAGTACATGTAGATTTTTTCTCAAGTGAATATGATATGAATCCTAGTAACAAAGACTGGTGCCATTGAACTCCTAGAGTTTTATGCACCTGCTTGTATGTGGATCTAAATGTATGAGTGGTTACAAGTTTAATAAAGATCAAGCAAGTGTATATATGTCGAAATCCCACAATTTTGCATGCACTAGATTGACATCTACTATGATAACATATGAAATAGCTTTATATTAAATGTGTTTCTTTAAATTTATATCGATTTCCCCTTTCAGGTGGTATCCCCAAAAATCTCAAGGCCCTGTACATAGTTTCGGAAAAAGAAGAGATCATAACATCCAAAAAGTGAAGGTTTATGATCCTGCAGTCTTTTCTAGGATCATAATTTCATGTATAAAACAACATATATATACGTGGTGACTTTATATTCTTTCCATTTAATCAACACGAACGCATGGTTACTCTAATTAAATTGGTCCCTCAATAATCAAGTTAGGGTTCCTAAATATCATAAATGGTTGCAATATATCATCAAACTCTTAGATTGAAGTGCTTTGCGGATTTATCCATCAATACATCCTAATTTGGCTTGCATTTCTTTTTGTCACATAGAGTTTTCCATCAAACTGGATTTAGGTAGGGTTTCAGCTTTGCTCCTACTACCTTTAGTTTCTTATTTGTCTTGTATTGTATGTCTCAGTTTACTATTTTCTCATACTGTTCCATTATTTCATTTTCTCTAAGACCTGGCATGCAAAAATACCTGTGGTTTCCCTCTATTTGGCATCTAGGGTTTGCTACAGGAAGCGATGGCAACGACTAATCCTCGGTTACTTAATGATTTCAATTAAACAACAATTTATCATATCACAAATGAATTTTAAGCTCATAACATAAACAGTTTTGTCAACACTCAAATTCAAAATATAGAAGGTATAAGATGGTAAATAAAAGGATGATGGTGCTACATCATGAGCCAACAGGACTGTGCACAGTACGTATGCATAATCGAGTTTAACTTTCTTTGAAGACAATTTCTCAACAAGAAAAAGTCAGATATCATGAATGCCTGTATAATTAGATCATTTGAGTTTGTGGATATATAATTATTTCCTTCGAGTAACATCTGGGTATAAATTTAGTCTCAAAAATTAAGAACCACAAGAGGAAAAGTACCTGGATAACAGGTTGATGTCAGTCCATGGTAAGTTATGAAACAAGCAGATAGCTCCTTCACATTTTTGGCTGAAGGAATTTGATATATAGGATACCTGAAGAAAAATAAAACATGCAAATTAACAGTACAGGTTAGCTTTCTGGCATTTGTGTTAGTTTTGGAATCAATAAAGTGTTGGATACCTGAAGCAATTGGAATACCGACAGAATATAGTAGTAAGGGGATTTGATTATTTAATGGAGAAAACAAAAGATAAAGGGAAAACCTAAATAGACATGATTGAATCTCTTGGTCCTTCAAGATCCTACTGAGCGGTGGTCAGGTCCAGAAAGAAAAGACTAGTTGAAGAAGAAAAATTCATGTAACTCACATAATTTGGGAAATAGTAGGTCATCTTATTGAAGGTTATTTTATTCTCATTATCATCTCCTATTACCACTATTACCACAGGATTGGGTAATGAGCTCTTGGGGAGATTTTTTTGGGATGTCAAATGAAGAAAAGCAGACTTACAAGGCATGAATGAACAACGGAATAAGCAAATAAAAGAGGCGACAAGAAATATGTTAAACAATGTGATTAAGAACTGATCGCTAGTTCTAGCATAATGAGACCATTCTTTGAAACTTCTCAGTGGAAAGATGCTAATGGGAAAAGGAAGGAATCAAAACATACCAAGCTACAGCAACCCAACTATAGGGAGTAATTTCTGAATTCTTCAATTCCAAGAGACCTGGATAAGCTTTGGCCAATTGTTTGATCTGTTCATACATGCAAATCACATTATATGAACTCCTTCGATGTTTCATTCCTCTCAAATAATATGAATTCGAAACCCGACCTCAAAACAAATACAAGACATAAAAATTTACTAAATGGTGATTAAGGTTTGCTTGTTTACCTTCTGCATCAATGGAACCCTATCATAGGGACTTAATATTTCATTGTACTGGAAGTAGAGGTCACCCAACAGCTCGACTGTGTAGGCAGCTGGAAGATCATCTGAAGTGGATGCTGAGGTCATACTTGAGGAGTTGCTTAAAGATTTCGAAAGTTTGGCGCCCTCCTCTTCGATGGAAGAACCAATATTCTCAGGGTTTGCAGTTTTCTTTTTAAACAGCTCTCCTCTGCAATGGAAAATTTGGCAAAAGAGGGAAGAATGAGAAAGTTAACAAGTATTTATTTTGTAAACATGACAAAGCGGGTAAGAAAGGAATACCTGCTGGAAGTAGCAAATGCTTTGGGAGTGTATATCTGTATGGCTGACAAAGAGGGGGAGTAGTATTGAAGTGAGGTGTTATCTTCGTCAAGGGCAATTGGCACAGGAGCCCCGAAGGCACTCCACTCACTAAAACACTGCCAGAAGTCTTTCAAGGAGAAGGAGTGGTCCGATACCATTTCACTACTAGGTTTCCAGCTCCCAACCGGCTTATGCGTGCACGCTGACTGTCAAGTTTACAGAAAAACAAGAAAAATTACCAGATAAACTAAATCAAAGGAGCTACAGTACTGAAAGGGATTGTTTTGTGAAACACGTAGGCTGAAGATTGGCTGGAAATGGTTTCACTGCTCTTTCCTCCGTTTTAGATCGTGGGTGTCGATGGCCAGAATACTAGATGGTTGATAAGATCACAACTTCCACTGACGTCAATCAGTAAAGCTGGAAAAGGGTATTTTTTCTTTTTTCTTTTTTTACTTTTTTTTAATCCAACAAATGACTACAAAATTAGGGGAAGAACAGAACATGAAAGTCAAATACAAAACCCTAAGAAAACTTTTGAATGTCAGTAAAGATGATCATAAAACAATTTTTAATATAGGCATTCAGCAAAACTTACATATTTTACTGTTGAGAAAAAAAAAATAAAAGAAGAAGAAGATGAGTCATAGAGGTCAGTCAACAAAGATATTTACCTTAACTGAAGGGCATTTAATATTATATCTAGAGTCAACAGATTCTGTTGAAGACATTAATTTTTCGAACAAAAGAGAAAAACAAAGAGGACATATGAGGAAGTAGTACCTCTAGACAGATGATGTAGTGTTCATATAATAGAACTTTTCAAATTATTTTAAAATGAAACTATTTCTTACAAACATGCAAGGTTTAAGTGATGCCGATCATGAATAGCGAACCAGGAATTTTTTTTTTTTTTCAATTGATAGCTGAAAAGTATTGTAATGGTTAGAAACTTTGGAAGAAAGCGTTAGATTTGTGTGAATCCAAGTTGTACCGAGCTAGAAAATAAACTAACAAACACAAGGAAAAATTAGACAATTGAGAGAAGAGAGGCCTAAAAAGAACAGATTCATAAATATGATTTGATTGGGAAAAATGAAAATTATTGGAAAAGAACTGAGTCCTTGGCTTAAAGTCGAATACCCATCTCAAAAAAATTACGAGAGAAAAAGATGAGGAAAATAATGTTTGGTTTGATCGAAAAGGAAAGAGAAAGTAACAAGGAAAAATGATAGAAAGATTACCGTAGGTAGCATTCCTGAGGAAACATGAGGAGTGATGCATTCAAGAAAGGACACAAAATTGGAGTGGGCTGAGTTAAGAGACACTGAGTGGTCGGACGATGGAGAAGACGGTATTGTTTGGTCGGACTGAGAGCGAGAGTGAGAGCGAGAGGACGACATGGCTTTGATTGCAAACAATGAACCGATGAGTTAAAAGTTGCAGCTAAGCTTATACTTATTTGTTTTTTTTTTTCCCTCTCTCTCCCCCAAACAGGCTTAGAAGAACAGCATGGCGATGAAGGCTAGCAACTACTGGTTTCGCACAGCTTCAACAAAAAAGAAAGAGTTATAAATCTAAAAGGCAAATTCAAATAAATACCAGCGTTTCTAAAGAGCCCATAATCAGTTTTTTATTCTTTTTTATTCTTTGTTTCCAGGAATTGGCACTCTCATTGATTTCCACTGACCACCATTTCAACTCTCTCCTCTCATATGGTGTTGACTCTCACAGTCGTAACTCCCACATTCTTTTAGCGGCAGTTTTGTTTGAACCCATTTAATTGGCTCTCCTTTGTCTGCTACTCTCTTTCTCTCTCTCTATCCTCTCTCTACAAGTATGAATTATTTGTATATGTGTATAGAGATATAGAGAGATAGGAATAAGAAGAGAACTGGGTATTATGAAGAAGCCAGATGTCTTGTATTTCTTTTTCCGCTTTCTAAGAGGTTTTCTGTGATTCCGATGAGAAACTCTTACTACAAGCAACGCGTGGCAGCTTTTTACCTCTTGCAACGGACAAAGCAAGCAAACACCTCCCGCTTCACGATTAGCGGAGAAGGAGATGGGCCCCACCATATTACAAAGCCAGAAACTCCGTTTATTAAAAAAAGAAAAAAAAAGAAGAAAGTTCTTCACTGTTATGCCCCATGGTTATTTAATTAGTGCCACTCTTTAATTGCTCCTAATTGTAAAGTTATGGCATTGCTTTGTCCATTGATACCCTTCTCCTAAATTTGTTAATCCCCTCCCCCTTCCAGTTATAATATACCGTACCATAGAAAACAATATTTATATTTAACATATATCATATACTATATGCTTGAAAAATCTCTCAAATTAATTGTTGAAAGATAAGATGATACGGAGTAACTTGATGGTGTATTATTTTCTCTCATTTTAAATAGACGACAATACAGCTTCATGTAATTTTTGATCTGTGAATATCTTAAGACCTGATCCCGTGGTTTTTTATTGATAATGACTTTGATATCATTGTAGCAACAGGAATTTGATCATATATATGGCTTGAACAATCCATCAATTAACTATACTAGAAACTTAACAAACAATATAGACTTAGTTAAAGTAATAAAGTGATCATTTAAAATATATAGAAGATTAAGATATGCATTATATCATCTGCTTAATTAATCTTTAAATCATGTGCATAGAATTATTTCAAGTTAATTAGAGGCTTTCTAGTATTGATTTAATATGTTTTGTGGATAATAATTTTGATACCTTATTTTGCTCATAAGAATTAAATAGAGAGTATTTATTGGTCGGTCTAATATTATAGATTGAATCAATTAATTATTTATATTAATAAGCATTTAATAAGCAACTAAATATAGTAAAATCAATGCAGTGATTTTTATTTTCAATATATATATATATTGAGTTGGATTAAAATAAATTGGTATAATGACAAATAATAAAAAAGAGAAAAATTCTTTCTAGAAATTATAAAAATTATTATCAGTCTTGTCTCTATGACAAGCGTGTGTTTGTCTTGTTTCTTTAACAAGGTCAATTGCTAGTATTAGTTAGAATATGGTGTTTGATCCCCTTGGCTGCCTATATGGTGAAAGGAATGTCATTGAGTAGAAGCTTGGAAGAGACATGAGAGCATATCAACCTGAGTGAGGAAGACAAAGGTGGAGTGGTGGTTAAGGATAATGAAGAGAACCCAGTCTCCCTTGCTCTGTAATGGTACCTCATTAGTAGGTTCTTTTCTTATTGGAGTATTAATTTTCAGACAATGTGGAATACTTTGGCATCCAATTAGTGGCTGGTGAATGCATCAATGAAGTGAGCCCAATCCTTTTTCTCTTTTAGTTCTTTCATGAACAGGATATTCAAAGAGTATTCATTAGTGGCCCTTGGACGTTTGACCAACATCTACTCATTTTGAAGCAATTAAAGGCTAATAAGCAACTTACAAGAGTTTTGCTTTTCACTTTCGATATTTGGGTCTAGGTTTATGATTTGCTAGTAAGGTTCATGTTAGAAAAGATTAGCAAAATTATTGGAGATTATGTGGGCAATTTTGTTGAGTCAGATCCAAGTAACTTTGCTGGGATTTAAAAGAACTATATGAAGATTCGAGGTACCTTGGACGTGTGTCACCCGTTGAAATGAAGATCAAATGAGTGAGAAGGGAGTGACTTTGGATCAATTTCGAGTATGAGTGTCACGACGAGGCCTAATGGAGGATCATGTACTTTCTCCCTCCCCCTGAAGTGAGGAAAAAAATTCTTTCTTTTTTGTTTGAAGATGATGAAACTCAAAACTTATTTTAGCAAGCTTTTAATGTAAATCAAGAAAATAAGAGGCGTTACCAATCTTTTTTATAATATGATTGGTCATTAAAATTACTTTTACTTTTTTTTTCCAGATCACCTTTTTTGCTTTGATAAAAAAGAAACTCCAAAGAAAGGTAAAAGAAAAGGTTCATGGCATTGATCAAGCTTTATTAAGAAATTTGAGTCTGCAAGTCAGTTACGTGTGAGAAAGGATTGGCACTCTTATAAACGTCCAAAATTAATACTAGTTAAATGAAAATATATTTTATCGGGTGATGTGAGACTCGAAATTGATTCCCATTCAAAGTGATACATAATAATTATCAAAGACCTTTTTGAAGAATGCATGAATGATGAAAAATTTCGATTATGGCTATTGTCATACCTTGGTCTCTAAAATGATTTTGTTTAAGACTAGAGAGTTGACTATTACTAAGCCTTCGAATCTTGAAAGAGATGTAGAGAAAAAATCTTATTTTCTTGGGGTTGTGAGAAAGCACTCAAAATGATGCATTTTGGGCAAAGATTAAGGAGAAGTACTGATATCAGCTCCTTTTTCCTCAAACAAAATGATTTTGTTTAGAGAATTGGTTGCTAGGATAAATTCCAAAACTACACATCATCTCGAAATTCATTTTTATGTAGAAAACATGGGCATACAATGTAGACACTACTACAAATAAAAGCTTTAATGACAGTTAAAAATGGTTTTTAATGACAGTTGTAAAAGTGCCATCTTTGTTCATGTCATTAAAGGGGAGAGTTTTTGATGACAGTTCTTGAACTGTCATTAAAGGGGGTGCCTTTGATGACAGTTCAAACAGAACTGTCGTTAAAGGGGGGTACCCTTCAACGACAGTTCCAAACAAAACTGTCGTTAAAGGGGGATACTCTTTAATGACAGTTCCAATGAAACTGTCATTAAAAAGGGTACTCTTTAATGACAGTTCTGTTGGAACTGTCGTTAAAAGGGGATACCCATTAAAGGTACTTTTTGTATTTATTTCAAAATAAATGAAATTCAAATTATCCAAAACCTATTTTCACATCATCCATATATATCAATACAATTCTTCACAATATATATGCAACCAAAATTTTTATGTTATACACTTCAATACCATTCTAACAGAGATCGTCATTACTTCTTTCATATCTGAAAACACTCAAAATAATCTAATCCAAAAAAGTAATAAGAGACAAACAAAACAAAAGATCACTAATGTTTGATGTTATAATTAAATTCTATATGTACAATACATAAGTTAAAATATTACACAATCCCAAAAATTCAACTATATAAATTCAATAATGGTCATGTGTACAAAAATCTTCAAGATTCAACTTTCTAATATGGCACTCCAAAGAAATTGTCCAACCTCCTTTCTAACTTCATCAATATCCGATTGGGTGTAAGTATCTATGTCCATTAACTATATTTCAAAAAATAAAAAAGGTTAGTCCAATTAAATTTTTTAATACACACATCAATTAATTACTTAAGTATTTACATAAGCAAATGATTAAAAACTTACCATTTTTGCATATGGGATATTTCTATCACGTCTATCAATGATGTTCCTTAAAAATTTCATAATATAATATCCACACTCAGTATTTGAAGGCTGATGTGGACACTGCATTAAAAATTTATCATTATTACATTTTGTAAAATAAATAAAACTAACATCATATATAGGTTTAAATATACATACCTTAGCAGGAATACTCCTAGGAATGCGCCTATTGCTTGATTCTTTGAAAACTTGAAACAATTTAAAAGAATTGCTAATAGAAAATAATTAATATTATTCAGAGCAAGAAAAAATATATACTAACATAAATGAAAATATTTTCACTTACGTGGACATAAGTTGATCTAGTTCTTGACGAGAACCATGGTTCAAAGGATCAAAAATATTGTACACAAAATTACGAGGCTCGACAACCACCAACAACCAGTGCTGCCTACATTATGAAAAATAAATGTAAAAAATATGTTAAACAAATCTATTAATAATTTTAATTAGTATTATAACTTACCTCAAGTTATAAGGAAATATCACTACTCCTTCGTCACATGGATCCATCATTCTATTGGCTAAGTGACGAGCTTGAGTGTCTATACTTATAGACATTCCATATGACAATGTTGACGGATCATCAAATACAAAATACTTTCTCAAGCCAAGTGCAGCTAAATCTGTATAAAGTTTACTAAAATAACAAAGAGTAAGAAAAATATAAATATGATGTAGCCAAATAATAATAACCAAATAAAAATTCAAAAGACATACGTACACAATGTAAGCCTGAATAATGGTGACACTTAGCTCTTCCATGTGACAAAATTGCATGATATCTTCTCGAGCCACAAATACATGTCCATCAGAAGCAAAGACTTTAGTAAAAGGTATGTGTACTGCTTCATCAAGTGTCATCACCTTATTCACATAATTATACATCTTCTGTAATCCTTGTGGTAGCCCAACGGAAGATACTTGTTGTGATGATTGTGGTTTTGTCAATGTTAGTGCTTTCTTAACTGGCAACTTACCTTGTTGCTTTATAGTCGATAGCTGAAAAAATTTTGCAAACTTAGTTCACATTAATAGGTTGACTTTATAAAATATATTACCAAAAACATTACCTCATGTGTACCAACAATGACCCAATCTCGAGGCCAAGCAACAACTGAACCAAGTGCAGAAAAAAGATTTGTCAATCCACCTTCTGGGTTAGGACGAGGCAACGGTGCATCACCATGAATAGCTACATCCACTGTCACTCGAACATCACCAGAAAATAATGGATGCTCGTGGATGAACTGATTAGCAGTATGATCCATGAAGATAACCCTACTTGCCACTATGTAGTCTGATGACTGGATGAACATATGGCATGGCTCACACTGTAATGATCCAAAAAAACATAAGTTACGTTCGTAATATTATTAATATCACATCTACTATGAATAACATGTAACATACTTTGTTGTCCTGTGGTGCCACTGTAGGTGCTGGTAGTGTGACTGGCATAGGTGACTGAGGTATTGGATATTCTTCTTCCTCCAATAAACTAGTTATATTATTGCTAGCTTCACTTGAACGAAATTGCATTGTAGATTTTTCTTGTTGGACATCATCATTTTTGTTCGCAACAATGTTTGTCACACGGACCCTGGGCACGAGTGGCATGCCCAGGCAGCCCCCAACAGGCATGGCATGGGCTGCTCGCCCAGCGTGCGGAAGCGGTTGGCCTGCCAGCCAGGCCGCGGGTGCACATCGCAAGCCAGCCCCCAAGTCCCTGTCCCTCGACTAAGTTCCCAGCGAGCGGGTGAGAGGGGCCATGTCGCACGGACCCTGGGCATGGGTGGCACGTTCGGCAGCCCCCAGTAGGCACGGCATGGGCTGCTCGCCCAGCGTGTAGCAGCGGTGGGCGCGACAGCCAGGCCGCGGGCGCCCATCGTGAGCTAGCCCCCACGTCCCTGTACATCGACTAAGTGCCCAGCGAGCGAGCCAGGGGGGTCGCATCTCATGGACCCTGGGCAGAAGTGGCACGCCCAGGAAGCCCCCAGCAGGCACGGCAGGGGCTTCTCGCCCTGTGTGCGGCATCGGTTGGCGTGCAAGCTAGGCCGCAGGCACCCATCGCGAGCCAGCCCCCACGTCCCTGTCCCTCGACCGACAGCCCAGAGAGTGAGCAAGTGAGGCCGCGTCACACGGACCCTGGGCACGGGTGGCACGCCCAGGCAGCCCCTAGCAGGCATGGCATGGGTTGCTCGCCTAGCATGCAGCAGCGGTGGGCGTGCCAGCCAGGCCATCGGCCCCCATCGCGAGCCAGCCCCTACGTCCCTGTCCCTCGAAGTAGTGCCCAGTGAGCGTGCCAGGGGGGCCTCGTCGCACGGACCCTGGGCAAGGGTGGCACGCCCAGGAAGCCCCCAACAGGCACGGCATGGGCTGTTCGCCCAGCGTGCTGCAGCAGTAGGCGCGACAGCCAGGCCGCGGGCGCCCATCGCGAGCCAGTCCCCATGTCCTTGTTTTTCGACGTAGTGCCCACCGAGCAAGCCAGGGGGGCCGCTTTACACGACCTTGGGCACGGGTGGCACGCCCGGGCAGCACCCAGCAAGCATGGCATGGGCCAAGTGCCCAGCTTGCGGTAGCGGTGGGAACACCAGCCAGGCCGCGGGTGCCCATCGCGAGCCAGCCCCTCGTCCCTGCCCCCCGGCTGACTGACAGCCCAGCGTGCGAGCCAGGGGTGCCACGTCGCACGGACCCTGGGCACAGGTGGCATGCCCAGGCAGCCCCCTGCAGGTACGGCATGGGCTGCTAGCCCAGCGTGCGGCAGCGGTGGGCGCGCCAGCCAGGCCACAGGAGCCCATCGCGAGCCAGCCCCCACGTCCCTGTCCCTCGACTGAGTGCCTAGCGAGCGAGCAAAGGGGGGCAACGTCGCACGGACCTTGGGCACAAGGGGCACGCCCAGGCAGCCCCCAGCAGGTACGGCATGGGCTTTTCGCCCAGCGTGCTGCAGCGGTGGGCGCGCCAGCTAGGCCGTGGGTGCCCATTGCGAGCCAGCCCCCACGTCCCTGTCCCTCAACTAAGTGCCCAGCGAGCGAGCCAGGAAGGCCGTGTCGCACGGACCCTGGGCACGAGTGGCACGCCAAGGCAGCCCCTAGCAGGCACGGCATGGGCTGCTCGCCCTGCGTGAGGCAGCCGTAGGCGCGACAGCCAAGCCGCGGGCGCCCATCGCGAGCCAGCCCCCACGTCCCTGTACCTCGACTAAGTGCCCAGCGAGCGAACCAGAGGGGCCGCGTTGCACGGACCCTGGGCACGGGTGGCACGTCCATTTAGCCCCCAGCAGGCATGGCATGGGCTGCTCGCCCAGAGTGTGGCAGCGGTGGGGTCGCCAGCCAGGCCAAGGGCGCCTATCGCTAGCAAGCTCCAACGTCCCTTTCCCTCGACTAAGTGCCCAGTGAGTGAGCTAGGGGGGCCACATCGCACGGACCCTGGGCACGAGAGGCACGCCCAGGCAGCCCCCAGCAGGCACGGCATGGGCTGCTCTCCCAGCGTGCGGTAGCGGTGGGCGCGCCAGCTAGGCCGCTGGCGCCCATAGCGAGCCAGCCCCCTTGTCCCTGCCCCTCGGTGGACTGCCCAACGTGCGAGCCACGGGTGCCGCGTCGCACGGACCCTGGGCACAAGTGGCACGCCAAGGCAGCCCCTAGCAGGCACGGCATGGGCTGCTCGCCCTGCGTGAGGTAGCCGTGGGCGCGACAGCCAAGCCGCGGGCTCCCATCGCGAGCCAGCCCCCACGTCCCTGTACCTCGACTAAGTGCCCAGCGAGCGAACTAGGGGGGCCACGTTGCATGGACCCTGGGAACGAGTGGCACGCCTAGGCAGCCCCCAGCAGGTACGGCATGGGCTGCTCGCCCAGCGTGCTACAGCGGTAGCTAGCCCCCTCGTCCTTGCCCCTCGACTGACTGCCCAGCGTGCGAGCCAGGGGTGCCGCGTCGCACGGACCCTGGGCACGGGTGGCACGTCCATGTAGCCCCCAGCAGGCATGGCATGGGCTGCTCGCCCAGCGTGCGGCAGCAGTGGGGGCGCCAGCCAGGCCACAGGCGCCTATCGCGAGCAAGCCCCAACGTCCCTTTCCCTCGACTAAGTGCCCAGCGAGTGAGCCAGGGGGGCCACGTCGCACAAACCCTAGGCACGGGTGGCACGCACAGGCAGTCCCCAACAGGCACGACATGGGCTGCTCGCCCAAAGTGCGGCAACGGTGTGCGCGTTAGCCAGGCCGCGGGCGCCCAGCGCGAGCCAGCCCCCACGTCCCCCTACCTCGACCAAGGGCCCAGCGAGCGTGCCATGGGGGCCGAGTCGCACGGACCCTGGGCACGGGTGGCATGCCCAGACAGCCCCCAACAGTCATGGCGTGGGCTGCTCGCCCAGCATGCGGCAGCGGTGGGCGCACCAGCCATGCCGCAGGCGCCCATCGAGAGCCAGCCCCTATGACCCAGTCCCTCTACTGAGTGCCCAGCGAGCGAGCATGTGGGATCGCGTCACATGGACCCTGGGCACGGATGGCACCCCCAGGCAGCCCCCAGCAGGCACAGCATGGGCTGCTCACCTAGTGTGTAGCAGCGGTAGCCAGCCCCCTCGTCCCTGCCCCTCGACTGACTGCCCAGCGTGCGGCAACGGTAGCCAGCCCCCTCGTCCCGGCCCCTCGACTGATTGCCCAGCGTGCAAGCCAGGGGTGCTGCGTCGCACGAACCCTAGGCAGGGGTGGCATGCCCTGGCAGCCCCTAGCAGGCATGGCATGGGCTGCTCGCCCAGCATGCGGCAGCGGTGGGGGTGCTAGCCAGGCCGCGGGCACCCATCGCGAGCCAGCCCCCACGTCCCTGTCCCTCGACTAAGTGCCCAGTGAGCGAGCCAGGGGGGCCACGTCGCACGAACCCTGGGTACGAACGGCACGCCCAGGAAGCCCTCAGCAGGCAAAGCATGGGCTGCTCACCTAGTGCGCAGCAGCGGTGGGAGTGACAACCATGCCGCGGGCACCTATCGCGAGCCAGACCCCTTGTCCCTGCCCCTCAACGGACTGCCCAGCGTGCGAGCAAGGGGTGCCGCGTCGCACGGACCCTGGGCACGGGTGGCACACCCAGGCAACCCCCAGAAGGCAAGGCTTGGGCTGCTCACCCAGCGTGCGGCATGCCAAGCAAGCGAGCCAGGGGAGCCGCTTCGCACGGACCCTGGGCACGGAAGGCATGCCCCGGCATCCCCCAGTAGGCACGGCATGGGCCAAATGCCTAGCGTGCGGTAGAGATGGGCGCGCCAGCCAGGCCACAGGCGCCCATCGCGGGCCAGCCCACTCGTCCCTGCCCCTCGACTGACTGGCCAGCGTGCGAGCCAGGGGTGCCGCGTCGCACGGACCCTGGCACGGGTGGCATGCCTAAGCAGCCCCTACCAGGCACTGCATCGGCTGCTCGTCGATCGTGCGGCAGCGGTGGGCGTGCCAGCCAGGCTGCGGGCGCCCATCGCGAGCCAGCCCCCATGTCCCTGTCCCTCGACGTAATGCCCAGCGAGCTAGCCATGGGGGCTGCGTCGCACGGACCCTAGGCATGGGAGGCATGCCCAAAAAGTCCCCAGCAGGCACGTCATGGGCCACCTGCCCAGCGTACGGCAGCGGTGGGCGCGCCAGCCAGGCCACAGGCGCCTATCGCGAGCCAGCACCCTTGTCCCTGTCCCTCGACTAAGTGCCCAACGAGCGAGCCAGAGGAGCCGCGTTGCACGAACCCTAGGCACGGGAGGCATGCCCAGGCAGCCCCTAGCAGGCACGGCATGGGCACGGGAGGTATGCCCAGGCAGCCCCCAGCAAGAACGGCACGGGCCTAGTGCCCCGCATGCGATAGCGGTGGGCGTGCCGGCCAGGCGACGAGCGCCCTTCTCGAACCAGCCCCCTCATCCCTGTCCCTCGACAAAGTGCCAAGCAAGCGAGCCAGGGGAGCCGCTTCGCACGAACCTTGGGCACGGAAGGCATGCCTCGGCATCCCCCAATATGCACGGCATGGGCCAAATGCCCAGCGTGCGGTAGAGATGGGCGCGCCAGCCAGGCCACGGGCACCTATCGCGAGCCAGCCCCCTCGTCCCTGCCCCTCGACTGACTGGCCAGCATGCGAGCCAGGGGTGCCGCGTCACACGGACCCTGGGCATGGGTGGCACGCGCAGGCAGCCACTAGCAGGCACGGCATGGACTGCTCACCTAGCGTGCGGCAGCAGTGGGGGCGAAAGCCAGGCCGCGGGCGCCCATCGCAAGCCAGCCCCCACATCTCTGTCCCTCAACGTAGTGCCCAGCGAGCTGGCCAGGGGGGCTTTGTCGCATGGACCCTGGGTACGGGAGGCATGCCCAGGCAGTCCCCAGCAGGCACGGCAGGGGCCACGTGTCCAGCGTGTGGCAGCGGTGGGCGCACCAGCCAGGCCACAGGCAACCATCGCGAGCAATCCCCCTCGTCCCTGTTCCTCGACTTAGTGCCCAGCGAGCGAGCCAGGGGAGCTGTGTCGCATGGACTCTGCGCACGGGAGGCATTCCCAGGCATCGCCAAGTGCCCAGCATGCGGCAGAGGAGGGGGCGCCAGCCAGGCCACAGGCGCCCAACGCGAGCCAGCCCCCTCGTCCCTGTCCCTCGACTAAGTGCCCAGCGAGTGAGCCAGGGGGGCCGTGTCGCACGGACCGTGGGCACAGGTAGCACGCCCAGGCAGCCCCCAGGAGGCACGGCATGGGCTACTCGCCCAGCGTGCGGCTGCGATGGGCACGCCAGCCAAGCCACAGGCGTCCATCGTGAGCCAGCCCCTCATCCCTGTCCCTCGACTAAGTGCCCAACGAGCGAGCCAGGGGAGCCACGTCACACGGACCCTGGGCATGGGAGGTATGCCCAGGCAGCCCCTAGCAAGAATGGCATGGGCCTAGTGCCCTGCATGCGGCAGCGGTGGGAGCGCCAGCCAGGCCGCGGTCGCCCATCGCCGGCGAGCCCCCACGTCCCTGTCCCTCGACTAAGTGCCCAGCGAGCGAGCCAGGGGAACCGCATCGCACGGACCCTTGGCACAAGTGGCACGCCCTTGCAGCCCCCAGTAGGCACAGCATGGGCTGCTGGCCCAGCATGCGGCAGTGGTGGGTGCGCTTGCCAAGCCACGGGTGCCCATCACTAGCCAGCCCCCATGTCCCAGTCCCTCCACGTAGTGCCCACCGAGCGAGCCAGGGGGGCCATGTTGCACGGACCCTGGGCACGAGTGGCATGCCAAGGCAGCCCCCAGGAGGCACGGCATGAGCTGCTCGCCCAGCGTGCGGCAGCGGTGGGTGCGCCAGCCAGGCCGCGGGCGCCCATCGTGAGCCAACCCCCACGTCCTTGTCCCTCGACGTAGTGCCCAGCGAGCTGGCCAGGGGGGCTGCGTCGCATGGACCCTGGGTACGGGAGGCATGCCCAGGCAGCCCCCAGCAGGCACGGCATGGGCCAAGTGCCCAGCATGCAGCAGTGGTCGGTGCGCCAGCCAGGCGACGGGCACCCTTCGCGACCTTGCCCCTCGTCCCTGTCGCTCAACTAAGTGCCCAGCGAGTGAGCTAGGGGAGCCATGTCGCACAGACCCTGGGCACGGGATGCATGCTCAGGCAGCCCCCTGTATGTACAGCATGGGCCAAGTGCCCAACGTGCAGCAGCGGTGGTCGTGTAGCCAGGCTAGGGTGCCAATCGCGAGGCAGCCCCCTCGTCCCTGTCCCTCGACAAAGTGCCCAGCAAGCTAGCCAGGGGAGCCGCGTCGCACAGATCCTTGGTAGGGGAGGCATGCCCAGGCAGCCCCCAGTATGAACGGCATAGGCCAAGTGCCCAGCGTGCTGCAGCGGTCGGCGCGACAGGCAGGCGACGGGCACCTTTAGCGAGCCAGCCCCCTCGTCCTTGTCCCTCGACTAAGTGCCCAGCGAGCGAGCCAGGGGAGCCGCGTCGCACGGATGCTGGGCATGGGAGGCATGCTTAGGCAGCCTCCAGTATGCACGGCATGGGCCAAGTGCCCAGCGTGTGGGAGCGGTCGGCGCACCAGCCAGGCCACATGCGCCCATCGCGAGCCAGCCCCTTCGTCCCTGTCCCTCGACTAACTGCCCAGTGAGCAAGCCAGGGGAGCTGGTCACATAGACCCTAGGGATGGGAGGGATGCCTCGGTAGCCCCTAGCAGGCACGGCATGGGCCAAGTGCCCAACGTGCAGTAGCGGTGGGAGCACCAGCCAAGCCACGGGCTCCCATCGTGAGCCAGCCCCCTCGTCCCTGTCCCTCAGCTAACTGCCCAACGAGCGAGCCAGGGGAGCCACGTCGCATGGACCCTGGGCACGGGAGGTATGCCCACGCAGTCCCCAGTAGGCATGGCAGGGACCACGTGCCCAGTGTGTGGTAGCGGTGGGCGCACCAGCCAGGCCACAGGCAACCATCGCGAGCCATCCCCTCATCCCTGTTCCTCGACTTAGTGCCCAGCGAGCGAGCCAGGGGAGCTGTGTCGCACGGACTTTGGGCACGCGAGGCATGCCCAGGCATCACCATGTGCCCAGCGTGCGGCAGAGGAGGGCGCGCCAGCCAGGCCACAAGCGCCTAACGCGAGCCAGCCCCCTCGTCCCTGTCCCTCGACTAAGTGCCCAGAGAGCGAGCCAGGGAAGCCGCATCGCAAAGGCCCTGGGCATGGGAGGCATGCTCAGGCAGCCCCTAGTATGCACGACATGGGCCAAGTACCCAGCGTGCGGCAACGGTGGGCGCGCCAGCCAGGCCACGTGCGCCAATCGCGAGCCAGCCCCCTCGTCTCTGTCCCTCGACAAAGTGCCAAGCAAGCGAGCTAGGGGAGCCGCGCGCACAGATCCTTGGCATGCGAGGCATGCCCAGGCAGCCCCGAGTATGCACGGCATAGGCCAAGTGCCCAGCATGCTGCAGTGGTTGGTGCGCCAGCCAGGTGACGGGCACCCTTCGAGACCCAGCCCCTCGTCCTTGTCGCTCGACTAAGTGCCGAGCGAGCCAGCCAGGGGAGCCGCGTCGCACAGACGCTGGGCATGGGAGGCATGCTCAGGCAGCCTCCAGTATGCACGGCATGGGCCAAGTGCCCAGCGTGCAGCAGCGGTGGGCGCGCCAGCAAGGCCACGGGCGCCCATCGCGAGCCAGCCCCCTCGTCCCTGTCCCTTAACAAAGTGCCAAGCAAGCGAGCCAAGGGAGCCGGGTTGCATAGATTCTGGGCACGGGAGGCATTCCCAGGCAGCCCACAGTATGCACGGCATAGGCCAAGTGCCTAGCGTGCGGCAGCGGTGGGCGCGCCAGCGAGGCCACAGGCGCCCATCGCGAGCCAGCCCCGTCGTCCTTGGCCCTCGACTAAATGCCCATTGAGCGAGCCAGGGGAGCCGGTCACACGGACCCTGGGCACGGGAGGCAGGCCTCGGTAGCCCCCAGCAGGCACGGCATGGGCCAAGTGCCCAACGTGCGGCACGGGAGGTATGCCCAGGCAGCCCACAGCAAGCACGGCATGGGCCAAGTGCCCAACGTGCGATAGAGGTGGGGGCGCCAGCCAGGCGACGGGCGCCCTTCGCGAGCCAGCCCCTTCATCTCTGTCCCTCGACAAAGTGCCAAGCAAGTGAGCCAAGGGAGCCGCGTCGCACAGATTCTGGGCACGGGAGGCATGCTCAGGTAGCCCATAGTATGCACGGCATAGGCCAAGTGCCCAGCATGCGGCAGCGGTGGGCACGCCAGCCAGGCCACGGGCTCCCATCAGGAGCCAGCGCCCTCGTCCCTGTCCCTCGGCTAACTGCCCAGCGTGCGAGCCAGGGAAGCCATGTCGCACAGACCCTGGGCACGAGAGGCATGCCCTGGCATCCCCCAGTAGGCACGGCATGGGCCAAATGCCCAGCGTGGGGTAGAGATGGGTGCGCCAGCCAGGCCACGGGCACCTATCGCGAGCCAGCCCCCTCGTCCCTGCCCCTCGACTGACTGGCCAGCATGCGAGTCAGTGGTGCTGCGTCGCACGAACCCTGGGCACAGATTGCATGCCCAGGCAGCTGCCAGCAGGCATGGCATGGGCAGCTCGCCCAGCGTGCAGCAGCGGTGGGCGTGCAAGCTAGGCCGCGGGCGCCCATCGCGAGCCTGCCCCCACGTCTCTGTCCCTTGACGTAGTGCCCAGCGAGCTCGCCAGGGGGGCTGTGTTGCATGGACCCTGGGCACAGGAGGCATGCCCAGGGAGTCCCCAGCAGGCACGGCAGGGGCCACGTGCCCAGCGTGTGGCAGCGGTGGGCGTACCAGCCAGGCCACAGGCAACCATCGCGAGCCATCCCCCTCGTCCCTGTCCCTCGACTTAGTGCCCAGCGAGCGAGCCAGGGGAGCCAGCAAGCACCATGGGCCAGCATGCACCATGGGGTGGCTAGAGGTGCACTGGACAGGGAAGCCAGCATGCACCATGGGCCAGGCAGAGGCACAGCTGCCCCAGCCTGCTGGCCGCAATGCCCAGTTGCGAAATTGTTATGAATTGACCGTCTTTTCATCATGGAATTGGTCCCAAAATGACTCAAATAATTCGTGTAATTCATGAGGAGTCTGTCCCTGACGTTTGGGATCATTTTGACTCACGGGCTATTTTTGATGATTTTTTCAATTTTTGGCTGTAGAAAATTCATTAAAAACAATTTAGTGCCCAGAAAATTCTGAAATTTTTTTTTGTGGTAGATATGATTATTGTCCATTTATGTACAAAATTTCAGCTCAAAATTCTAAGTAAATAATTTTTTAGACCCATTATGACGGCTCAGACATATTGACGTTTCCTCCTGTTGGGAGTGAAATTTCATTTAACACACTTTAGGAGGGAGGTGGTCACCTTGCTTGCTGGGTGCCAACAGGCCATGCGTGCCACCCCCCCTGCCCATCCCACGTGGGCAGGTGCTGGGCTTGGGCAACCCAGCGCGCATGGCATGGGCAGGGCGGCTTGCTGCCTTGCCCATCCAGCCAGTGGTGCGTGGCTTTGGCGGCCACCACCGTCGGCAGGCAAGCGGCTGGCGAGCGGCCGGTGACGTCGGCCAAAGAGTGTGGGATGCCAAATCAGTAGCCAACGGAGTGGGGAAAACGTGGGAAACGAAATCCACTAAATTTTAGGCAACAAAATGAGAAAAATCATGGGATAATGAGCTGGGATGTGGCTACAGAAGCTCGACGGTGTGGGCGGAGAAGCTAACAATGATGCATGCCACGCAAGGGCCAAATCGTTGGGGGGATTTTGAGCATGCGAAGTGATTTCTCGCAGGCCCTCGAGGCAGCGGACGTGGGGTTGGATCCCGACGCTCAGGCTGCCTAGGCGGACTCATTGCGCAGCGTGATCGGCGACACGATCGTCGGCCGTTAGCAACGAGCGAGCCACACGGCCAGCCTGGGCAAGGCGTGACACCCCTGCTTCCAAGGCCTCATCGGTGGGAAAAACGTGGGAAACGAAATGAGAAAAATTGTGGGATAATGAGCTGGGATGTGGCTACACAAGCTCGACGGTGTGGGCGACGAAGCTAACGATGATGCATGCTACGCGAGGGCCAAATTGCTGGGTGGATTTTGAGCATGCGGAGTGCTTCATCATAGGCCCTCGAGGTGGTGGATGCGAGGCCTGATCCCGATGCCCAGGCTTGCCTAGGTGGATTCGTTGCGCAGCGCGATCGGCGACACAATCGTCGGCCGTTAGCAACGAGCGAGCCACACGGCCAGCCTGGGAAAGGCGTGACACTCCTGCTGCCGAGGCCTCATCGGTGGGAAAAACGTGGGCAATGAAATGGGAGAAATTGTGGGATAATGAGCTAGGATGTGGCTAGACAAACTCGACGGTGTGGGCAGCGAAGCTAACGATGATGCATGCTATGCGAGGGCCAAATCGTTGGGGGGATTTCGAGAATGCGGAGTGCTTCGTCGCAGGCCCTCGAGGCAGTGGATGCGGGGCTGGATCCCGATGCCCAGGCTTGCCTAGGCAGACTCGTTACGCAGCGCAATCGATGACATGATCGTCTGCCGTTAGCAACGAGCGAGCCACACGGCCAGCCTGGGCAAGGCGTGACACCCCTGCTGCCTAGGCCTCATCGGTGGAAAAAACGTGGGAAACGAAATGAGAAAAATCATGGGATAATGAGCTGGGATGTGGCTACACAAGCTCGACGGTGTGGGTGACGAAGCTAACGATGATGCATGCTACGCGAGGGCCAAATTGCTGGGTGGATTTTGAGCATGCGGAGTGCTTCATCATAGGCCCTCGAGGTGGTGGATGCGAGGCCTGATCCCGATGCCCAGGCTTGCCTAGGTGGATTCGTTGCGCAGCGCGATCGGCGACACAGTCGTCGGCCGTTAGCAACGAGCGAGCCACACGGCCAGCCTGGGAAAGGCGTGACACTCCTGCTGCCGAGGCCTCATCGGTGGGAAAAACGTGGGCAACGAAATGAGAGAAATTGTGGGATAATGAGCTAGGATGTGGCTAGACAAACTCGACGGTGTGGGCAGCAAAGCTAACGATGATGCATGCTATGCGAGGGCCAAATCGTTGGGGGGATTTCGAGAATGCGGAGTGCTTCGTCGCAGGCCTCGAGGCAGCGGATGCGGGGCTGGATCCGATGCCCAGGCTTGCCTAGGCGGACTCGTTACGCAGCGCAATCGATGACATGATCGTCGGCCGTTAGCAACGAGCGAGCCACACGGCCAGCCTGGGCAAGGCGTGACACCCTACTGCCTAGGCCTCATCGGTGGGAAAAACGTGGGAAACAAAATGAGAAAAATCATGGGATAATGAGCTGGGATGTGGCTACAGAAGCTCGACGGTGTGGGCGACGAAGCTAACGATGATGCATGCTACGCGAGGGCCAAATTGCTGGGTGGATTTTGAGCATGCGGAGTGCTTCATCATAGGCCCTCGAGGTGGTGGATGCGAGGCCTGATCCCGATGCCCAGGCTTGCCTAGGTGGATTCGTTGCGCAGCGCGATCGGCGACACAATCGTCGGCCGTTAG